>CM056049.1:174662346-174979618 GCA_029574335.1 Rana kukunoris
GCTTATTTATTAGGCAACTTAACAAAAAAACAAATTATTTACCCTTTAAATTATTTAATTTTACCAGTGAAACAATTATAAAATCTCAACATCAAATAATTAATTTTGGTGTATTTGAAACAATATTTTTAAAAATAATATAACAAATTCATTGATAAGAATAACAGGGGAATAGTTATACTTTTGCATGCCAGATCTGGATTCTTCAGTGTTTTGATCTGTTCACCATCAACATTGCGTCAGCAGCAACCACAGCCTCCAAGACAATGTTCAGAGAGGTGTACTGTTTTCCCTCCTTGTAAATCTCACATTTGATGATGGACCACAGGTTCTCAATGGGGTTCAGATCAGGTGAACAAGGAGGCCATGTCATTCGTTTTTCTTCTTTTTATACCCTTTCTTGCCAGCCACGCTGTGGAGTACTTGGACGCGTGTGATGGAGCATTGTCCTGCATGAAATCATGTTTTTCTTGAAGGATGCAGACTTCTCCTGTACCACTGCTTGAAGAAGGGGTCCTTCCAGAAACTGGCAGTAGACTGGGAGTTGAGCTTGACTCCATCCTCAACCCGAAAAGGCCCCACAAGCTCATCTTTGATGATACCAGCCCAAACCAGTACTCCACCTCCACCTTGCTGGCGTCTGAGTCGGACTGGAGCTCTCTGCCCTTTACCAATCCAGCCACGGGCCCATCCATCTGGCCCATCAAGACTCACTCTCATTTCATCAGTCCATAAAACCTTAGAAAAATCAGTCTTGAGATATTTTCTTGGCCCAGTCTTGACGTTTCAGCTTGTGTGTCTTGTTCAGTGGTGGTCGTATTTCAGCCTTTCTTACCTTGGCCATGTCTCTGAGTATTGCACACCTTGTGCTTTTGGGCACTCCAGTGATGTTTGCAGCTCTGAAATATGGGCAAACTGGTGGCAAGTGCATCTTGGCAGCTGCACGCTTGACTTTTCTCAGTTCATGGGCAGTTATTTTGCGCCTTGGTTTTTCCACACGCTTTTTGCGACCCTGTTGACTATTTTGAATGAAACGCTTGATTGTTCGATGATCACGCTTCAGAAGCTTTACAATTTTAAGAGTGCTGTACCCCTCTGCAAGATATCTCACTATTTTTGAAATTTCTGAGCCTGTCAAGTCCTTCTTTTGACCCATTTTGCCAAGGAAAGGAAGTTGCCTAATAATTATGCACACCTGATATAGGGTGTTTGATGTCATTAGACCACACCCCTTCTCATTACAGAGATGCACATCACCTAATATGCTTAATTGGTAGTAGGCTTTCAAGCCTATACAGCTTGGAGTAAGACAACATGCATAAAGAGGATGATGTGGTCAAAATACTCATTTGCCTAATAATTCTGCACTCCCTGTAAAAGCAATAAAAAGCTTTAGATGCATTACATTAAAGCTAAATTCTGGGAAATCAGGTAACTACCCATATGAAATCAATACAGTATTAGTGAACTCTCTTATCTGCCAAAGGAACTGTAAAGCCCTGTACACACGATCGGATATCTGACGGAATCTAATCCGATGGATTTTTTCGTCGGATATCCGATGAAGCTGACTTTCATCAGTCTTGCCTACACACCATTGGTCAAAAATCTGACTGTGTCCAACGCGGTGACGTAAAACACTACAACGTGCTGAGAAAAATTAAGTTCAATGCTTCCGAGCATGCGTCGACTTGATTCTGAGCATGTGTGGATTTTTGACCGATGGACTTCCACACAGACGATCGTTTTTTTCTATGTTTTTTTATCCATAGGAAAATTTTAAAACATGTTCTATTTTTTTTTCATCGATGGAAAACAAACCGATGAGGCCCACACACGATCGATCTGTCCAATGAAAACGGTCCATCGGTCTGTTTTCATCAGACAAACCGATCGTGTGTACAGGGCTTATGGCCTCCTGCACATGGGCAGAAAAAAATGCTGCTTTTAGAAGCAATTTTTTTTGTTTTTTATTGTTATGCCTCTGAGGACAGCTTGCATGCATAACACACTCTTATGCATGTACATTTCATTGTAATGGCTAGAACAAATGGCAAGTGTGCATTAATGCACATATATGCATATAAAATTGCTCCAGATTGATAATTTTATACACTAGATTATTCTGGCAGGAGCATAAATGGGATTATTTTAATATGTCCATGTGCATGAAGACTAATTATGTCAGGTCACTTTAAGGCCTCATGCACACTGGACGTTTTTTACAGCTGCTTCTAGGGGAGTCTGGCATTTTTTTCCTGCCTCTAAACGCCCTTCGTGTCCATGCACAGATAGACATTTAGCAGCGTTAAAGCGTTTGTTAACCCAGGAAAAAAAAATATTGATCCTGTTTCTTTAAAGCATGCTATAGAGCACAGTGATTGTTCTGTGTAATTCCCCCCCCCCCCCCCCCCCCGTATCACCTGAAATACCTGGCTGATCGTGCCTGGCTATGCCCACCCCCTGTAAACTGACCACAATAATCAGGGCTGCTGAGCCTTGACAACATGGTCTGTTTATGTCCCTCTGTCATCTGCAGCCTGCTCTCCTGTTTCTGTGTCCTCCTCTGTCCCCCTCTCTGCCTGCCATCTCCCCAACCCACCTAATCTGATCTAAATATAACAGTGTTTTTCTTCTATAGTTCCCTTTGATATGTAACACTAAGGTCCCCGTGGATGTCATTCATAAAAATATGCAGTATAATAGCTTACTTCAGAGCACCGTTCTGGGCTCACATGACTGCCCACCAGTCTCCTCCTCTCCTCATCTCGGCTGACATCAGCAGGGTTTTCACAGCACCTCCCCCTGCAAATATTGCATCGGGACAGGAGACCAGTGGGCCACTATGAAGTAAGATATTATACGGCATATTTTTATGAATGACATCGACGGGGAGCTTAGTGTTATATATCAGCATAAACTATAGCAGAAAAACATTTACCTTAACAAACACTTTAAGTGGCAGGAGCTTTTAAAGGCTTTTAGAGGCTGGGGAAAAAAATACTACCAGTGCATGCAGAAGCAGAGTTTGGGAGGAAAAAATTATTGACAATACAGAAAGCAGCTAAAAGCTGCTAAACGCGCCAAAATGCTAGTGCTTGATCATTAGTTCTTTTTAATGACCAGAATAAACTAATTATTCTGGCCATTGGCTCCTGCTGCTATCAATCAAATCCAGTGACAAGGGAATGGGGCATGGGAGGGGCCAAACAGCACTGTGTGTTTCAACAGACGCACACAGTGTGGTCCAGGAGCAAGCCTGCATGAGTACCCCCCAGCAAATAGCTTCCTAATCGGGGCAAGAGGAGCTAGGATTCCAGAAGAGGAGGATCTGGGCTGCTCTGTGCAAAACCATTACACAGAGCAGGTAAGTATAACATGTTTGTTATTTATAAAAAAAAAAGAAAAGACTTTAATATCATTTTAAATTAAAGGTTACTAAAGTGGGAGAAAAACTGTTCTCAGTAAAGGAGATAATAAAACGTATCTCTCACACTGCTCATGTCCCAAGCATTGCCTAAAGACTCTTCAGGAATTGACACTTCCAAAAGTTCCAATCCCCAGGTCTCCCACCATTCTCAGTGGTCACTCCTGCCAGTCCCAACATTCTCTACATATATTGGCATAGGCAGCGGGAGAGGAACTTATTATTCTTTACAGGGAACAGTTTTATTTTCCTTCTTTGATTTAAGTAGGAATTATTTGCTCCTAATGTTGCCCCCTCTCTATTGGTCTGAGCACTGCTGTACAAGGTATAACAGGACAGTAACATCAAGACCGATTTAGGTACTTTGCTATATAAAGCAATATACAACATTAAATGATCGTTAATATTTGCCTGTAGTTCAGTTTTAAAAGGCCCACATAAAGGATTGTAAATCACTTTGGGTCACATATTTCACTCTACACAGATGCAGTCTACACTAGTCACACGTCAGATGAGTTTTATGAAAGCCCTGTTAATTCTTTCTTTTTATTTTTCTCCACAGGTGTGTTTGTCATGATCACCATGGTAGTATTTCGTCAGGCAGTCATTTGGCTCATGGCAAGTAATCAGAACGTACATCTAGAATATGAATACTCATGGTCTTTAGCATGTGCAGCTGCAGCAGGAGCCATCTTGGTATTTGGAGGAATATGTTGCTTGTTTTTGGTACTGCCACCTCTGTCCAAGAAACCTTGGGAATACTGCATGAAGAAGGGAAGTAGTTCTTAAAAAAATGCAGACCATTGGCACTTAATTTTCTAGCCAATCAGCTGGAGACCGATCAAACATGGCCGGGCTCTCAACACTGAAGTCCTTTGCAAAACGAGGACAATTTGTTTACGTCATTGTCATTTTATGCACCTGATCCAGATTTACAGTCAGTATTCAGACTTTACAAGTTGTGGCGATTCTTGCAAAGGAATAAGCTTTGATATATGGACAACCTATTTATATCCTATTTTGGACCGGATGTTTTTTCCCTTTTGTAAATAAGCTTTGTAGCATCCAGAACTCTGTTAATGTATTTTTCTGGGGTTGGGGAGGGCCACTGTATAGAAAAAAAAATGTTATCTTGGTGTTATATTATATTGTGCTATTAAAGGTTATTTTTATTCTGGTGAGTGTTTGCATTGAACGTGCAAAAAAATATTTCATGCATTGGCATTGTAACTTTTGAATCAAAAATACTGTGGTGAAAATCCATTATGGAAGCTGACCAAGGATGCTGTTTGCAATGGATGTTATGAGCCAATTTGTATGGAAATCACAAGGAAAAATGTATGATTTTGTGGACTAGCTATGCATTGTGCATGTCAAGTGCATAGATTGTGGGTTTATAAGCAACAAGAGTACCTCCTTCAAAATATATAACCAATTTGATGACCCCAAATGCAATGCAAGTCAATTTTTCACAGTTGTCTTCATTGCATACAGTGCCTTGAAAAAGTCCACATTTTGTCCTATTACAACCTAAAACTTTTTTTTTTTTTTTTTTTTTACAAATGCATTTGTATTCAGCCCCCCCTGAGTCAATAATTTGTAGAACCACCTTTTACTGCAATTACAGCTGCAAGTCTTTTTGGGAATGTCTATTTCAGCTTTGCACATCTAGAGAGTGACATTTTGTCCATTCTTTTTTGCAAAATAGCTCAAGCTCTGTCAGATTGGATAGAGAGCATCTGTGAACAGCAATTTTCAAATTTTAGTATTTAGGTCTGGACATTGACTGAACCATTCTAACAGATGGATATGCTTTGATCCAAACCATTCCATTGCAGCTCTGGCTGTATGTTTAGGGTTGTTGTCCTGCTGAAATGTGAACCTCCACCCCAGTCTCAAGTCTTTTGCAGACAGTTTTTTCTCTAAGATTGCCCTGTTTTTGGCTCCATCCATCTTCCAATCAACTATGACCAGCTTTCATGTCAATAATGCTGCCTCCACTGTTTCATGGTGGGGATGGTGTGTTAAGGGTGATGTGCAGTGTTAGTTTTCCGCCACACATAGAATTTTTCTTTTAGACCAAAAAGTTAAATTTCTGGTATCATCTGACCAGAGCACCTTCTTCCAAATGATTGCTTTGTTCCCCAAATGGCTTCCTGCAAACTACAAACGGGACTTCTTATGGCTTTCTTTCAACAATGGCTTTCTTCTTGCCACTCTTCCATAAAGACCAGATTTATGGAGTGCACGACTAATGCCACGTACACACGGCCGTTTTTTTGCGATGGAAAAAAATGTTGTTTTTTAAAACGTCATTTAAATTGATCGTGTGTGGGCAAAAACGTGTTTTTTGTCTTCCAAAAAACGACCCAAAAAAAATTTCCAACATGCTTGAATTTTTTGTGTCGTTTTTCAAAACGTTGTTTTTTGTTTCACAAAAAGTCACCGTGTGTAGCAAAAACGTCGTTTAAAACGACGTTTTTCAACCCGCGCATGCCCAGAAGCTAGTTATGAAGCAAGCTTCAATGGAAAAGAGTGGTGAACGTAACCTCGCTTTTTGTGAAAAAAACGATGGTGTGTATGCAAACATCGTTTTTGAAAGTGACGTTTCAAAAACGTTGTTTTTTACTTCACAGAAAACGTCGTTTTTTTTTCATCATAAAAAATGATCGTGTGTACGTGGCATAATAGTTGTCCTGTGGACAGATTCTCCCACCTGAGCTGTAGATCTCTGCAGCTCCTCCAGAGTTACCATGGGCTTCTTGGTTGCTTCTCTGATTAATGCTCTCCTTGCCGGCCTATCAGTTTAGGTGGACGGCCATGTTTTGGTAAGTTTGCATTTGTGCCATACTCGTTCCATTTTTGGATGATAGATTGAACAGTGCTCCGTGAGATGTTTAAAGCTTGGGA
Source organism: Rana kukunoris (assembly GCA_029574335.1). Lineage (NCBI taxonomy): Eukaryota > Metazoa > Chordata > Amphibia > Anura > Ranidae > Rana > Rana kukunoris. The sequence goes on from CM056049.1 coordinate 174,668,684, forward strand.
TATTTTTTTTTATAACCAACCCTGCTTTTAAACTTTTCCACAACTTTATCCCGACCCGTCTGGTGTGTTCCTTGGCCTTTATGATGCTGTTTGTTCACTAAGGCCCTGTACACATGATCAGGCATGTCCGATGAAACTTGTCGACGGACCGTTTTCATCGGACCAGGCTGAAGTGGTCTGTTGGTCTGATGTGCATACACACCATCGGACCAAAAACCCCTCAGACCAGAACGCAGTGACGTAGAACACAACGACGTGATGAAAAAACGAAGTTCAATGCTTCCAAGCATGCGTCGACTTGATTCTGAGCATGCACAGGTTTTTTGGTCCGATGATTTTGTGTACTAACCATCGAACCTGTCTGGGACAGGTTTCCAGCAGACATGTTTTCAAGCATGTTTTGAAACTTTGGTCCGCTGGAAAACGGTCCGATAGGCCGTACACACAATCGAACATGTCCTGCTGAAACTGGTCTGTGGACCAGTTTCAGCGGACATGTTCGATCGTGTGTAAGCTGCCTAAGGATCTCTAACAAACCTGAGGGCTTTACAGAACAGCTCCATTTATACTTAGATTAAATTATACACAGGTGGACTCTATTTACTAATTAGGTGACTTCTGAATGCAATATGTTCCACTAGATTTCAGTTAGGGGTATCAGAGTAAAGGGGGCTGAATACAAATATACGCTATACTTTGAAAACCATTGATCATTTTCATTTTCATTTCATTTTCCTTCCACTTCACAATTATGTGCCACTTTGTGTTGGTCTATCACATAAAATCCCAATAAAACAAATTTCTGTTATTGGCTGTAATATGACAAAATGTAGAAAAATTTCAAGGCATATGAATACTTTTTAAAGGCACTGTATATAAGATATTTTGACGACAACAATTAAATAAATCTGAAAAAAGTTTATCAAAATGGTATGTTAACCTAAAAATCAACACGAGGCAAAACTATAAGCCCCCAACATACCTATGCCAAAACTTGAAGTGTATTTCAGAAATTAAAGTTAATTATGTTCAGTTCTCTTTTATGGTTTTCTTCAAATTATTTGTATGCAACAATTGGAAAGGCAGAAGCAAAATTAATAAAGCTGAACTCCATGCAAACAGATAAATACACAGATGGAATACAAATATAGGACCTTTTTAACTGCCAAATGATTTACATTTCTATACATCCAGCTCTGAGTTCTTTAGTCAATTCTACCCTGAAGGACATGGCTGTGCTGTGTGGTACAGCACACCCATGTCTATCAGGATAGAATGGACTAAAAAACGAATCTCTGTCTGTCTGTCTGCGCTTTCCTCCTATCAACATACCCCTTGTTAGCACATGAGCACTGCAGCACAATTGACTAGCTTATCATGGTACTTCCCCTTGAGCACTGCTGTACGGGGGACTGAAAAGGCTGATGCCAGGCCAAATTCAGGTTCTTACACTATTTAAAACATGTTTAATGATATATTATTACAGAGCTGTTTTAATGGGTGTCTTTTACACCTGTCCAGAGTTCAGCTTTAAATGGTATGTTAACGTAAAAAATGCTAATAAAATTATAATGCAAAGTTAAGGCCTCAAAACTATATATCCCAAAGGTAAAGTGTAAAGCAAGTGTCTGAAATGTGCAAGATGAAATGTGTAATAAACAATAACAAAATCAATTTACCAATTATATTTGTTTCTTCTTACTACTTTATCTTCTTTACCAAGTTTAAATAGAAGTATGGGTTTAGTTTTTTTCAGATTCCTATTTACCTAGCCTGGTGCAGCATCGGTCACTCTCTTGCTCTAACACTGAGAACTGAGCGATCAAACACTGCCGATTGAGCGGTTCTCAGAGCTCCCTGAGCAGAGAGCTGGTGACTGTCAGTCACCGCTGGTTGCACTGCCCCTCTGCACTTACTGGAGCGCTGGGCTGTGGAGGGGGCCAGCACGGCCAGCTCAGGCTCTCAGCAGCTCGCCAAGAGCTTCAACCACTGGCTAATGAAAAATCTTTTTTATCCTTGGACACTCCCACTACACATGTGCCAGCCAAGCCAAATCCCCAAAAGCAATGGTATGTGGTGCCTTGGATACATTTAGGCAGTTTTAATGGTACAATCTACCAGTGTAGCATAAGTTTGTAGTTTGTAGTTGATTGACCCATACAAGTCAGTGTCCCATATTTGGGGACATTGATGAGCATCCAGCGGGGGTCCCCATTTCCACCTCCTATTGAGTAGTGTAGGGCGGGTGGTCAGACTTATTCCCCAGACAACAAGGATTTATATAACAAGGACAGAGTGCCTTTCGTCAAAGGGTCGGTGGGGGAAATGTGCTCAAAAGAAGTTAGAATGAGCAATGAGTCCATTGTCTCAGGTTTGATTGGTTGAATTTGCATCCAGATAGCACTGTTTATATATTACATTTCATTGGTAAAGTAATGAATTAGAAAAAAAGAAGAAGAGGAGTGTCGTCATGTGGGTAACGTAGCAGAGGGACAGCTATCAGCATAAAAATCAGGTTGCAGGTCATTTAAAAAACAAATGATTTCCAACTGACAGCAGGCATATTTTGCAGTTTGAGAGTAAATTGTAGAAATGTATCACAGAATAAATATGCAGAAAGCTTTAACTTCAAACTTTCTACATTATTCGATGGCTTAGACAGGCTATACATGAATATTTTTTTTTCATTCAACCAGCAAGTTTAAGGAAAAAAAATAAACTGATTCTCCCATCCATACATTCAATGTGAATACAGGAATCAGTCCCGCTGAGATCTTGTATTCTGCTGGGGGGAGCAGAATACAATGATCAGGGTTGCTGGCTATAGCTGGCAGCACTGATTGTTCAAATACAATCTGGCAGGCAATCGATCCAATTGTGTACAACAAGCTAGCCCACACATGAATCGAAATTCGTCCGGTTGCTGCTGAACTGGCTGATTTAAAATTTTTGCTGCTTTTACTGTGGGACGTTTCATCTGTAATGTGATAACATGGACAAAAAGCTGCTAATAATTTGATATGCTGTATCCAAGTGCATGTTTGCGAGTATCATTCTTTGTTTTTATACAATAAAGTCATTTATTGAGGGAAATGCACTAGGCCGCTGCAGCCTTTATTTATTTCTTAACTTCCCTGCTCCTGAGTGTCCCCAAGCAGATGACACCCCACGTCAAAGTCCTTAGTCCTAGGATTGACCCTCTCCGATTGTGTCAGTTCTACACATCCCTGGCTGTCCTCAAACATTGTATTGGGTTCCAAAATGTACATGTCCACCAAAAGTTGGCAAGTCCATATTGCTTCTTGACATGCATGTGCTGTTGCGATGTACTATCTTCAGTTGAAGATTGTTTGACACTAACATATTTTCAGCTAGACAAACTTATGGTTCCTTCCCCAGCACTGGAAAATGTGACCATTTATAGATTTGTGGTCTGTGCATAGTCACTAGACATGTGCATTAGTTTTTGTCTGAATGCATTTTCGTCCGAATTTCTGGCATTTTCGCTATAGTTTTAACACACGAAAACGAAGCGCAGAATCTAAAATCCGAAAATTCCGAATTTTTTTGTTGCAACAACAGTTCGATATAGATAGGAGATTCGTCATGACACTGACAATAGCAATCTGTGTCTATCGAACCTGTGGTCGAAAGTGCCTAACCTTAACTCTATTATTCCAAGATTATTTTACATATAGAGAGAAAAGATTAGACATTATAGAGACAGTGTTGGGGTAGACCATTCGACATGAACGACGAAGATTCGACGAAGCAGTGAAAAACATACAATGTCATTTAAGGCTTATGGGGTCTGTCGAAAGTTCTAAGAAGTTTTGACGAAGCCAGTTTCCAGTCAAATGCTCAGCCCATAGGCTATAGAAGAATTAGAATTTTGGTTGACTAATAATAATAATTTATAAATATAATTATTACTAGTCATACAACATTAGAATTCTTCTATAGCTTGTAGGTGGAACATTTGACCGTAAATGTACGATTGCGGCGTCGCACAGTTTAGCTGCTCCGTCGAATCTTCTTATGCCGCGTACACACGGTCGTTTTTTGCGATGAAAAAAAACGTTGTTTTTTAAAACGTCATTTAAATTGATCGTGTGTGGGCAAAACGTCGTTTTTTGTCTTCAAAAAAACGACCAAAAAAAAATTCCAACATGCTTGAATTTTTTGTGTCGTTTTTCAAAACGTCGTTTTTCAACCCGCGCATGCCCAGAAGCTAGTTACGAAGCGAGCTTCAATGGAAAACAGTGGTGAACGTAACCTCGCTTTTTGTGAAAAAACGATGGTGTGTATGCAACATCGTCTTTGAAAAGTGACGTTTCAAAAAACGTTGTTTTTTACTTCACAGAAAACTTCGTTTTTTTTCATCACAAAAAACGACCGTGTATACGCGGCATTAGAACATTCGACAGACACCATAAGCCTTCAATGACAGATTCGACCTTAATTAATTCGGATTTTCGGACGATGCATTTTTTAACGAAACAAACTAAATAAAAACAAATTTCAGGAGTAACAAATACATGTATTTTTTTTGGAGGAAACTCGAATTCCGAAACAAAATATTTCAGTGTGCACATGTCTAATAGTTACATAGTAGGTGAGGTTGAAAAAAGACACATGTCCATCAAGTCCAACCTATGTGTGTGATTATATGTCAGTATTACTGGACAGCCTTCTGTCCAACCAGCATCCGCATACCCAATTATTTTTGGAGTTGATACTGCTGGTAGTTGTAGTTTCATCTGAATTGTTCACTTTAGGTATTGTATCACCCTTTTTACTGCATTCAAGTTGCACTAACAGGGCAATGAAACTTTTATAGAGAATATGCCCACAGCTCTGTCTAGTCTTGTCACAGTGGCAATGTATAGCAGCTTTCCAATTGCTCTGCGGTACATGTCATTGTTAAGTAGCAAGTTCTCTGCTTCATTGTTCTTTTGGTAACCTGGTTCTATGGTTGTTTCTACTTATTTTGCATCTTGCATGTGGAACTTTTTCAATATTTCAGCACTTTTATGACTCTCTTCATGACTATGCTTGAAAAAAGAACTTACATCTTCTTCCTGCTCTATTGTGATCCCAAGATAGTGGCTATTGTTCCCTAGCTCTTTAATTCCAATTTTCTGTTTTAGCTTGTAAACTAATTGTTGTTGAAGACATATTATAAATGTCATCAACCTATATTAGTATGTATACCCACCTATCATCTTGATTTCTGGAGTAGTGACAGGGATCTGCTTTGCTTCTTGAGAAAACCTCTATCGTGAGTATTTAATTTACTTTCTCATTCCTAATTGCATGCTTACTCCCACTTCCATCTACGCTGGCCTGCGCCTTTGAAGCTTATGCCACGCCGACGCAGAGTTGGGAGCAATAGCTTGCTGAATGCAGTGCTTGCCTCTATGCGCTGCGTCGGCGTAGCGTACAGCGCTTCTGTGAATCTGGCCCATAATAGTTAACTGATTCCTTTTAGGCCGTGTACACACGATCAAACTTATCCAATGAAAACGGTCCAACACGGTTCCGCCGCTTGATCGTTCTTATAGGCGGCAGGAGGGGACTTCCCCCCTCACGCTGCCATCCAGTGCTTCTCCATGCTCTCCCGTGCCATCGGGGGCCCGGAGAAAGAATCGTCTGGCGCTGGCAGGAAGCGATGTGATGACGTCACGCCTGGGTCCCCGTAAGTAAACAAAGCCGCGATTGCGGCTACTAAGCAGTAATCATGAGATCGGTGAATTTTTTTTCACCAATCTCATGCTTTCCAACCTGGAGGAGAGATGCAGGGTCTTATTGACCCCGCATATCTCCATAAAGAGGACATGTCACACACATTTCTTATTACAGGGGATGTTTACATTCCTTGTAATAGGAATAAAAGTGATACAAAAAAAAAAATGTAAAAAATAAATAAAGTAAAAAAAAATCAATAAAAAGAAATTAAAACGTCCCTCTCTCCGGTAGCTTGCGCGCAGAAGCGAACGCACCTGTTAGTCCTGACGTTTAACCGCCGTTTAAACCACATATGTGAGGTATCACCGCTTGCATTAGAGTGCCAGCAACAATTCTAGCACTAGATCTCCTCTGTAAATCTAAACTGGTAACCTGTAAAAAATTTCAAAGCGTTGCCTATGGAGATTTTTAAATACTGAAGTTTGGCGCCATTCCATGAGTAGGCGCAATTTTAAAGCGTGACATGTTAGGTATCTATTTACTTGGTGTAACAATCTTTCATATTTTACAAAAAAAATGGGCTAACTTTACTGTTTTGTTTTTTTTTTAATTCATGAAACAATTTTTTTCCCCAAAAAAAAAGGCGTTTGAAAAATTATTGCGCAGATACCGTGCAAAATAAAGGTTGCAATGACCGTTTTATTCCTAGGGTGTCTGCTAATATAATGTTTGGGGGTTTCTGCATAATTTTCTAGCAAAAGAATGATGATTTGTACATGTAGGAGAGAAGTTCTAGAATAGGCCCAGTATTGAGGTGTGTATAAAAGCCCGGTATTGAAGTGGTTAAAATAAATGATGCAGCCTTGACACTCTGTCAGTCTTTAAATATGGGGTTTTATATCCTTTACTTTGTTCTCTACACAAATGAGAACATGCTCTGTGTGACGAGACCCTTGCTCGCTCGGTTCTGCTCTCCCGACACTCCTCTGCTTCTATTGGATCAGATTGCAACGTCTGATGGTCCAGTCATCCAAGGTCCCGGGATCCGACCTACAGCTATGTGCCGTTCGGACCCATTAAGAACACACACCAGGCAGGCTGTATGTATGTTCAAACATGACTCCTTTATTGAAAGTACACAGCACACTTTTATACAGAATTTGGAAAATTCCGCCCCCAACAACCGATTTCTTATTGGTCAATTGTAAAGCATATGCAGTCTTCACTCAGGTCCTCCTTAACCATGCAAATGAGGACTTGAAAATGATGCAGCAGAGATTGGTCGGATAGTTTGAATAGAAAGACTGTTATGTGTATTGAGACAAAAGCCCCAGGGCAATCAATGTACACAATAGCCAGCCACAGAACAATGGAACCGTCTGGAGAGTGAGTTAGCCATAAGACAGGGCAGAGACCCTTTTGACTTAATCAGTTACAACACAGTATTGGCATCACACAATAGAACATGGTATGTCTTTCAATCCACATCTTTAGACAGACGGTCTGTCTCTGATAGAAGATATTTACACCTGATAATCAAAAGGCTTTAAAACTGTGTTATCACATAATGGACAATGAAATGTCTCAGTATATCCTGTAATACATGAATTAGGATTTCAAGTAGAAACACTCCAGTACTCCAAGGTCTATGACACTCTGAATGCGCACTCCTCCCCATTCCTTTTCCAACCGGAAGTGATGTGTATCGCTGCCCCAGAGCCATTCTGAGAGCTGGAATTGCTGGGGGCCCCCAGCGCCAACCGGCCTACCAGCTGCCTCTCCACCTGAGAGCCGACCACCTTCCCATATGAGTGGATGAACCTCCTTAATATTCCAATGCGCTGAAAAAACTTTGATCTTGTGAGTTCCCAATTGTCTACACTGAAATAAATGTTTTTACATGGCTACACTTAGATTGGCGCTGCTATGTTGTGTCTTGTTTCCTGCAGAGCCCCTTCTAGCTTGTTACGAGCCGACAGCCGTCCTCAGTCAGCACACCCGAGACCACCATGACATTCTTGTGCTGCACATGAACTATCCTACATGGACTCCCTGTTTAAATAGAGTACACATCACTTGCATTTTATGAGCATTTTGCAAGGCAGCATTGACATAGCTCTTGATAAACCTCTTTCTAATTTAGTTTTTTGAGGTTTTGGTGCCCCAATCATCTGTGCCACGAGTGTCTGTGCATTTATTGTGGGAATTCTGAGTGGCAGTCTTGGCTTGCTCGTCTGCAGTGATGAGTCTGTGTAGGTGTTACTTTTCAGAGGAATTGCTTGTTTTTTTCGAATTGCGCATTCATCATTTTGGAATTGAACTGTGAGACCATTGTTAGTAAGGGTTTTCACTGATAGAAGGATTCCTTCAAGGTGTAGCACATACATTACATTTTCCACAGGAATGCTTTGCTTGTTGTGGGATGCAAATTACGAACCCTTGAGCATTACTTTCTGCAGTATTACTTTTCCCATTTGCTAGTAAGACTTTGTCTTTTGCACTTGAAAATCAGTTTCTGCAAAGAAAGGAATCGATCTCTCAATTTCTTTCCTGCATCTGCTGAATGCCTGTGGGAGGGAAAGGTGGAGTGGACATTCAGGTGGATTACAGGGCCGGACTTGCTCTCCCAGCCACCCCAAGGCCAGGTTCCGCGCAATGCACCCCCTCCCCCCCCGCTAACCGAACCACCCCCCCCCCCAAATCAACGGAGAATGGCAACCGGATGGCAGTGATGCCACGGTTAGTTCAAATGTTATTTTGTTATTTTTCTTTCTTTTTTTATCACTTTTTTTATTTTGTAGCTTGTTGTTTACGTTTTTTTTTTTTTGTATTTTTTCTTATTATTTTTAATATTATTTTTCTCATTATTTACTTTTTTATTTTAATAATTTAATTATTATTTCTTATTTATTTATTTTATATATATAAAAAAAAAAATCATGCCGCCCCTCTGCACCCTGCCACCCCGAGGCCCGGCCTTGGTGGCCTTGTGGGAAATCCGGGCCTGGGTGGCAGCAGAAAAAAAAGGACAAGCGTGCCCCACTGCCACCTGCAGAGGATGCACCATTTCCTCAACCACCACTTTTGACTGTAGACACAGAGGCTGCTTGCCCTCTTTTAGTGCCTTTAAGCATCTGCCTCTCCTTGGTGGCCTTCCGGACATGATGGGGATTTTTTATTTTCACTGCACACTACACTGTATTATATAGTGTGTACACCGCTTGCACTGTATTAGAAACATTACATCGGCAGCACTGTATTATATACTGTTTACACCGCTTGAAGTGTATTAGAAACTGTACACACTGTATTAAATACTGTGTACACAACCTGCACTGTATTGGAAACTGTACACATTGTATTATATACTGTGTACACCACCTAAAGTGTATTAGAAACTATTAGGGATGAGCTTTATGATCGGGCGAACATTGGCTGTTCTCCGAATAGCAAACAATTTGGGGTGTTCGCGGCAAATTCGAAAGCCACGGAACACCCTTTAAAAGTCAATGGGAGAAACCAAAAGTGCTAATTTTAAAGGTTAATATGCAAGTTATTATCATAAAAGTGTTTGGGGACCTGGTTCCTGCCCCAGGGGACATGTATTAATGCAAACTTTTATTTTTTTTAAACGGCCATTTTTTTTCAGGAGCAGTGATTTTAATAATGCTTAAAGTGAAACAATAAAAGTGAAATATTCCATAAAATTTCGTACCTGGGGTTGTCTATAGTATGCCTGTAAAGTAGAGCACATTTCCTGTGTTTACAACAGTCCCTGCACACAATTTCATTTCTAAAGGAAAAAAAGTAATTTAAAACTACTCGCGGCTATAATGGATTGTTGGGTCCTGGCAATACAGAGAAAAGTAATTAAAAAAAAACATGGGTTCCCCCCCAGTCCATTACCAGGCCCCAAACCAAAAAAAAAATGTGTGGAGGTCCCCCAAATTCATTTACCAGGCCCTGCATTAAAAAAAAAAATGGCCTTAAAAAAAGGGGCGAGGCCGCGGTTTCGGCCAGAAAAAATACATTATTCTCAATGGAGATGGTTCACATCTCCACTCCAAAACACCTGACGCCGAACGCCTGAAGCTCAAACAAATTCTGGACCCTTTTTTGACGCTCGAATTGAGCGAATTGGGGCGTTTTTCTGTTTTTAACATTGGTGACCCTAGACCTGTCCAAAATCACGGTAAAAAATGCAGCGACAAATCGCGGCAAATCGCAGTAAAAAATGCAGCAATTATCGCGACAAAACACGGTAAAAATCGCTGCAAAATCGCGGCAAAACGCTACTCTCAGGTGTGAATGCAGCCTTAGTGTGATCCAGTTTCCCCCTTCCTGATTGTAAACTTCCTGCTATCATTCCTGCTAGAAATGCACAGTGAGGCTGATGCCCCGTACACACGACCGGTTTTACCGTCTGAAAAACTACGATGAGAGTTTTTTTGTCGGGAATCCGAACCGTGTGTATGCTCCATCAGACTTTTCCCCACAGGAAAACTGCTGGAAAAAAAGAGTAAGATCTCTTTTTTCCCCATCAGTTCATCTGTATACCTTTCTGACGGGAGAAAAAAAGTGCATGCTCGAAAACAATTTGACGCCTGCTCGGAAGCATTGAACTTAATTTTCTTGGCTCGTCATAGTCTTTTACGCCACTGCGTTCTTGGCAGTCAAAATTTCACCGAACTATGGGAAAATCATAGTTTTTTTTTTTTCCCGACGGGAAAACCGCTCGTGTGTACAGGGCATAGGAGAGAAATATTCCTTTTGACCTTCAAACACTGCAAATGTCAACATCTGCTGTATTATATGTTTTTCCTCAATAAGGTATTTGTGGATGCGTTTAGTGAGTTCAGCTAGGTGATGAATAATGTCTACAGCAGGGGTCTTAAACTGGCGACCCTCCAGCTGTTGCAGAACTACAAGTCCAATGAGGCATTGCAAGGTTGACAGTTAAAAGCATGTCTGACAGGCAGAGAAAGGATGGGACTTGTAGGTCCACAACAGCTGGAAGGCCGCCTGTTTGAGACCACCTGGTCTACAGTGATTGCCTCATTCAGGCAATTGCTACATTCACGCCAGGCATAGACATCTCAGAAGAGATTTGTCACTAGTACAATAATTGGAGTTAGAATATTTTTATATAGAAAACACAGCTATTATACTTTTACCCTTTTCAATTTCAATATATATATATATTATTATTATTATTTTTTTTGGGGGGGGGCAGTCCTTGTGTAGAAATTGACAACTCTCTCTAATGCCCTCTATAAGTGGAAGTACTAGAGTACTAGCAGAACCTTTTGTGCTGACTTGCAGATCCATTGACATCCACAGTAATGTGTCACAAATACCTTGTTTTGTACATCCAGGTCCCAAAGGCTTATTCACTTTCCATGATATCAGCTTAAAGGAATTTTAAACTTGGCTCCTACTGCTAGTCATCTGAAGAGGTGGCCAATGTTTATACTATGACATGTACACAGTAATAGTTTGTCTCTTGCTTCATTTCTTACCATTTTCTAACACTACCTGTAGTTTAAGAAACATTTCATAGAAACTAACTGAGATGTATTTCTACTCCTTGTGTAGTAATGCTGAGATGTGCTGACAACATGCAAGCCAATGGATGGCAGTGTACTGCTGCAGCTTAAAAAAGCACATTACTACCAATAATTCACATACTTAGTAGGTAGGGCTGAAAAAAGACAATAGTCCATCCAGTTCAACCTGTGTGGGTGCATGTATATCAGTGTCTATAATGCTTTCTCATATCCCTGTATGTTGCGTCCTTTAAGGCCTTGTACACACAAGGGAATAAATCCGCTGAAACTGGTCCGACGGACCATTTCATCCGAAAAATCCGCTCGTCTGTATAGGCAAACGGACCGTTTTGGCCGGATTTCTCCTGCGGACAAATTCCAAAGCATGCTTTGAAATATTTCCGCCGGACACATGTCCGTCGGATATGTCCGCTCGTGAGTACACGAAAGCATCAGACCAAAAACCCGCGCATGCTCAGTCAAAACGATGGGACGGGAGCACTCGTTCAGGTAAAACTTGCGTTTGTTTGGGACCTGGCACATTCGTCACCTAAACTCTCTATATAGTGTCCCGTTTCTAGCGTTTTTTTGTTCTTTGTTCTCTTGCTAGAAGAAACCCGTTCTCTTGCTGATGCAATTTTGTCCCGATGTCACATACTGAAAGCTTGCATTTTCGTTAGTGTTTTTTCTATTTGACACTGTTTGCTAGCCAGATGTCCCCACATTTGTTTCCGTTCTCCACATTTTTATTATGTCTATTTTGACTTAATGTTGAGGGTATCATATTTTTTTTTTTGGTGTGCTTTTTTTTTTAGTTGTATTTTACGGTTTAGGAATATTTCCAAATTATGTTATTTTTGTTGTTTCATCATGTTTGTTTGTTTTTTGTTAAAATTCCCTTTTATTTTCCCAACTTATGTCATTTTGTTGTTTCATCCTTTATTTTTTTCCTTTTTTTTGGGGGGGGGGGGGGTTTGAAAAACTTTTAGGCTTCTTTTGGGTTTACCAAGTTCGACCACAAATGGTCCCCCCCCCCCCAAGGAGTTTGTGTCCTTTGCAAATGCCACATTTTATTTTACAAATGTCTGATGCTTACTCACCACAGTATAAAACACAATAGACAAGGTTTGAAAGTAACTACAAAAGCCATTTATTTCCGGCCAAAAAGAAATTATAAATCACCAGAACGGCAGCAGTTGATGAGATTGCAACATACATGCATACTTGGGAATTACAACATGATGAAGGATAAATATAGTGGCATCATCTGGAGGGGAGGAACTTGGCTGATGGTGCTCAGCCTGGGCCTGGGGACCTGCTGCACCTCACTTGGCCCCGCCTCCTCCTGGCTGCCACTCCCCCCTTCTGCCTGGCTGACATGGGCCGCAGGAGCTGCCACCTCCTGGCTGGTCTCTTCTTCCTGTGTATAAAAAAGGTACATGTTGTAATATTTTGCACAATCAATCACACACATTTTCTTTCTCTAGACTGTTTTAGTTAGTATTAATTTGAATTAAACAGACTGTCCTTCTGACCCCTGCATTTGGCATCCCTGACACCTATTTGTAGGCCCACAACTTTGGTTTCTCTTCCCAAGGTTTTTTTTTTTGTTTACCAGATCAACTCACTAATTCAAAATAAATAGCAGCACCAAAATATGTTGGAAAATACTATACCTCATCGAAGATGGCCAGATCTGGCTCCATGTCAGCCAGCCCCGCTTCAGATTCTGCAGGGCTCCTGGGATCCGGGAAGTTCCGCTGGGAGGAAGGCTGGAAGGTAGTGTTGAATCTGAAGACCTGCCATCCAGTTCATCGTTCAAAAAACTGAGCTCTTTGTAGTACCAGAGCTTGGGTTCCTTTTTCTTAGCTGCTGCTGATCCTGATTTCTGATATTTTCGTTTTTTATACACATTTCTGTAGCTTCTCCTGAGGTTACTAAATTTAGCCTTCACCATGTCGCCTGTGCAACTTGGCACCCAAGTGTGCAGGTATGTAGCAATCTCATCAAGTGCTGCCGCTCTCTTCTTGGTATCTAAATATTCTGGGTGCTTGGTGTCCCAAAGAAGGGGCATATCCCGATAGCGGGTTATTAGCTGCATTGTTGCCTCCTTCCCTTTCAGCAAATCCATCTTGACCAGCTTTCACCTCCTAAAAATTCTTTCAATAGTAATGTCTATAATCGAAAAAGACAAACAAACACAAAGCACAACTTAAAAAAGGCTCAGCTTTGAGATTCTCAAAATATGTGCACATTCATTCATTTTAGAGCAACTACAGTATACAAACACAGTGTCTTCTGCTGCTACATAGCTGGCCAGCTCTGCCGCATTGTTGTAGCCCCCAAAAAAGGTGTCATGCAGAGCCATTTGTTGAAGTTGTAGCATGTAGCATGTAGATAAGAACACATCCACCATGAATATTAATGCTAGTACTCATCAAGGCACTAGTTCATGTTTAGCCAGGGCCGCCATCATGAATTTTGGGGCCCCTTACACAGCTTCAGGCATGGAGCAGTGAACTGGGGGGGTGCTGCCGCATGATGAAATAGAGAAGCGGGGGGGGGCTGCCGCATGATGAAATAGAGAAGCGGGGGAGGGGGCTGCCGCATGATGAAATAGAGAAGCGGGGGGGGGGCTGCCGCATGATGAAAATAGAGAAGCGGCGGGGGGCTGCTGCCGCGAATTGAGAAGCGGGGGGGCCCTTTACAAAAATAAGCAATAAAGGAAAATATATGTAAAAAAGGGGGGTAGCAATCCGGGGCCCTGGGGACCTCCGGACCTCTAAAAAAAATACTAAAAAATACAATATTTAGTAATATATTTTTTTTTGGGTGGTTCCCATCCGGGCCCCTGGGGACCCCCGGGCCCCTTATACAGGTGTAATGCCTGTACCCCCCTGATGGCGGCCCTGTGGGTAGCTATCATGCCCCTGAGCATTGATGGCAGAAAAACACTAACTACTTATCTCTGTACAACCAACACAAACAATACTTGCATGATCTGACTGCATACTCTAAAATCCAAATAAAGAGGATAGAGCATTCTCTACATATATCTTGATGAAGTGATGTGTACAAGCACTTGGCTCTCTAAATTTTATGGTGTGCCCCAAAATGCCTAAATACCAGTAGCACTAAAGGGTGCAAACAACATTGAAAAGCCCCATCCCCCCATGGCTGTTCAAATTCTAGGCCTCTGATCCGATGTTTTCATTTACCTTTGTCTCTCTCTCTCCCCGTTTCCGCTCGAGTAATCTCCGCGTAACCTACGTAATCACGTTGTTTCCATTATATCCCCACGCAATCATGAAGCGCCGCCCTCGTCTCAGCCCATGACGTACCAATTCCTGTTTTCCACGCCCCTATGCAATGTAGATTGGAAAATATGGCGATGTCACACAAGCGCACATTAGCCTTTGATCGGGATCTGGAAGGGACAGAGGCCGGAACGTCCAGATCCAGGCCAAAACGATACAAGGCCACAAACATGTCTCTACAAGAGATGGTGGAGATGGTGTCCATACTGCGACGGAAGGACTATGATGGTGAGCATGGGCCATACAGCACCCCTAACCGGAGGAAGTCCAAAATTATGGATAAGGCGGCGACGAAACTTTGAGATTTTTGGGGTCACCAGGTCAAAAGAGCAGCTCCGGAAAAGCTGGTCCGACTTAAAACTGCGCGAGCCAAAGCAGTATCGCAAAATCCTGAAAATCATAGAAAAAAGTAAGTACTTTAAAATGTCTTTGGAGTGCCTATTGTTTTTTCAAATGTTTTGCCATGTCTATTTCGCCATGTGCCTCTTTGGCCTGCTTGTATTTTTGAACCCCTGCATTGTAAACTTAGTAATGTTTGTCTAATAAATCCGATGACTTGCCACGATCGTAGGCAACATCGTTCCATCACCTAGTTTCTCCAAAATCCGCGGGTCCGGGAACATCACACCTGGACGTGGCTATTTGGCGAAAAACATCGTTTAGAGAAACAATGAGGAAAATATGATTTGTTTGTGCAAACAAAGTTGATTTTAAAAGGCAAACAGGATTCATTCATTCACACATTGATGAGATAACCTAATAAGCAGCTGTTTTCACATCTGTAATTTTGAGAACCTGTGTCTCTCCCCCCATAAAATACTAATTTGTACTTTTGGTGAAGGGACTCCAAAAACTACTTATTCAGGAGGCCAGCCATGTGTGTCACTTCACCAAAAAGGCTCATTATATCACAGCTTGGGACAAGTCATCTACCACCAAAAAAATATGCTTTTTGCTGGAATAAGCCCAAAACTACAATTGTAGCGCCACTTTTAAGCAATGTTTGCATATTGGGCCCTCCAAAAATATCTGGTTGCTGATGAGTTTCCTTTTTTTTGTCGGTTTTTAGGGGATAGAAGAGGACAGTGCTATGAGGAGTCAGGGAGGCCCATACGTCTCCAAAACGGCCAAAAAAAAATGTGGAGGAGGAGGATGATGAAGAAGGAGAGGAGGAAGGAGAGAGGAGGAAGGAGAGAGGAGGAAGGGAGAGAGGAGGAAGGGAGAGAGGAGGAAGGGAGAGAGGAGGAAGGAAGAGAGGAGGAAGGGAGAGAGGAGGAAGGGAGAGAGGAGGAAGGCAGATTGGTGGAGGAAGGCAGATTGGTGGAGGAGGAGAGGGTGAAGTTGAAGAAGAAGGAGAAGTTGTAGAAGATGTTGAACTTCTCAGTACAACAGGTCAGTGACACCCCAGCTTTGCAGGGAAAAACAGATGTAGATAGGCCGGCACCTTACTTACTTACAATGTTTTTTTTTATTTTTGTAATTTTTAGGGGATGAAGATGGGATTAGCACATCTGTTGCTCCTATTTTTTCATGTGCAAGTGCACAAATCCTAATACAGCAGATAATGAGTGCAGCACGGAGCTGGCCAATATGAGGGAAAGGATGGTGGTGATGGACCAAAACTTCAAAAACATGCTAGATATTTTGGGACGTATATAGAAGACTATCCCCCCCATCTGCCCCCCCCCTGGCCCACCCCCCTGCCCTCACCCCCAACCACCCCACTCTCAAAGATGTTGTATATTTTTACATTAAAATACGCCAAAATTTGAGGATTCACACACACACTTGGGTTTATTTATTAAAGCTATAACGTGCAAAAGCAGCCTCACTTGGCATATAAACCAATCAGCTTCCATGTTTAGATGCAAAAGCTGAATTGAATAAGCTCAATTTGCAATTATATGCAGAAATAAGCCTGAGTTTGCACTGCTTAGTAAATAAACCCCAGTGTGTGTTCACATGTGATATCTGCCATCACAGTACATCGATTGTCTGTGCTTTGTGGGTGCAACCCCTTCCTCGCTTATCAAGTAGGTGAGAGAAAGGGGTTGCACCCACAAACCACATACATTGATCACCCATGATGGCAGATAGCACATGTGAACATTTGGCATGGGATCTCAGGCGAGAATACACCATTTGGCACATCACACACACAGCATGTGTGCATCCTCAAATTTTGGCGGATTCCGGGGGGTGACATTAGACCATGTCTTTGTTTGGTATGCTAAATAAAAGGTTGAACTTTGTAAGTTCCATTGTTACATATGTTTGTCAAAACCCAAAAAAATTTTGTTGAAGACAAAAATCCTTTCTAAACACATTTTTGTACGAAAAGCCTAAAGATTTTTGGAAAAACACCAAATAAAAAAATAATTTTTTTAAATTTTTTCAACAAAAAAAACACAAAAAGCAGTGGCTTTGTATTTGTAGGCTCAATACCCAGTTTGTAGAAGAGTGACTAGAATGTGCAATTGTGTGTATTTACTAAAACCTGCTAAGTAAATTGTGCACAAGAAGTGCACTAAATTTTTAGAACCTGGAAGACAGATCAAAAGAGAAAAAAGCAATAATGACAAACAACTGAATAAAGTCCAATGGTCAAATTATTTATTAGTTCTTTGTAATATTTATTTCTTTTGGGGGCCGAATTAGAAAGAAATATTAATCTGGCATAGCATACCCATAAAGTACTCAACATATTTGTCGCGTACCTCACGAGCAGATTCGGTGACCGAGCCAGTGCGACCAGTGTCCAGCCCAGGAAGGGTATCTGAGGGTAGTCCTGCCTCAGCACCAATGTTGGGTAGGTACGTCTGGGAATGCCTGCGTAAAAAATTATGCAATATGCAGCAGGCCAAAATAACAGAGTTAAATTTATATTCCGCCAGATGTATCGCTGTCTGGAACAGGCGGAACCGGCTGGCGAGTATCCCAAAGGCATTCTCGACTACCCTCCGGGCCCTGGCCAGCCGGAAATTGAAGACCCTCCTCTCCGGGGTGAGGGTCCTCTGGGGAAAAGCCGCATGAGGTGAGGTCCAAGCCCGAAAGCCTCGTCCGCTAAAAAAACAAACGGAAGTCCTTCCACATTGTCTTCATCCGGTGGCAGTTCAAGACCACCAGTTTGTAGACGCCTGTAAAATTCGGTCCGCGCGAACACTCCCCCATCAGACAGCCGGCCATTCTTCCCCACGTCCACATACAAAAATTAGTAGTCTGCCGACACCACTGCCATCAACACGATACTATGAAAACCTTTGTAGTTATAATAGTACGACCCCGAAAGAGGTGGCGGCACTATGCGGACGTGCTTCCCATCAATTGCCCCTCCGCAGTTAGGAAAATCACACCGCTGGGCAAAGTGGGCAGCCACAGTCTGCCATTCCTGTGGCGTGGAGGGAAACTGTGGGGACAAAACAAAATTCATTCAAATTAGTACTTTAGCACATAAAAAACATTGCAAACACTAGTAAAAAAACATCCTTCTGCAACATCCCAGTATTAACATTTCTAAATATTAGTGTGTAGTGAGTATTTAGGGCAACAAATCCAGAGCCAATTATTATCAGACTACACATCCCGCTGATGGGGCAATAAACTTTTTTAGGGGGGGGGGGGGGAGTTGAACTACAATGGAGCAGGACCAAAAAAAAAAAAAAGTGTGTTTGTCCCTAGGAGATGATGCTGGATAGGTTAGTACCTGTAGTGATGAAGGTAAAAATATGCAGGTAGGCCAAACAAAATTAACCTGGAAAGCTTAACAACATGCATGGGGAGAAAAGGGAACATTCTGCACACAGCATATTACAATCATGGCAATTAGGAAAACCAACAAAAAAAGTTTCTAAAATTGGCATACATCATTAAAGACACAGATTGTAATGTTAAAGGAGGAAACTTACCGTAATAAACTCCTCCTGCATCACTTGTATGATGGCAGAACACGTTTCGGTATGATGACCCCAAGCGCCTGGGGAGAGATGCCTGTTGAGAACTTGAGGTCCTGCAGGCTCCACCCAGTCGCCAGGTACCGCAACATGGCAATAAGCCTCTGCTCAGCCGGAATGGCTTGGCGCATCACAGTGTCCTGCCTCGTGATATAGGGGGACAGGAGATCCAGCAGACGGTGGAAAAACGGGGTCCGTCATACGAAGAAAGTTCCTGAAGTCATCAGGATTATTCTCCCGGATCTCCCTAAGCAGAGACATATGAGAGAATCGGTTCGGTGGTGTGGTTGCAACCAATTCTTGGCCCAGGAACTCCTCCTCCTACTGTTCCTGTCCAAATCACTGGAATGCACACAGACTCCAGAACAAAACCAATAAACAGCACAAACTCGTGAAAAGTTGCGCTGCTGCTCCATCATGGCTTCAAACCGGCCGGCTGGTCAGGGGGGGGGGTCAAGAACACACTCAAACAGAAAGCACCCCCAAATCCAGCAATACCTGCAAAGATCGCACGTCAAACAGATACGACCGTACAGGACGGCACTGCAAAGCAGAAACGCCGCGCACGGCGACACTGAAGGACAAATACGAGCCCACAAGCACACACTGAACCGGAAAATACGACCTGTTAAGCGCGGAGAGACTGAAAAGCACAAATCAGCTCTAACCAAACCTTCACTAACACGGAACTAGCAAAAGTGGAACAGAGGGCGGCGCCGTAGGCTTTGGCATTCCCCTTTATAGTGACGTCGTACGTGGTTTACGTGCCCGCGTTCTGGTCCGCTGGGATTTCTGTCCGATGGTGTGTACGCTCATCAGACCAACGGACAAATTTGCCTTGTCCGCTGGGAAATATCCGTCGGATGTTTCCGACCGGATAAATTAACATCGTGTGTACAAGGCCTTAGATCGGCAATACACAGGAAAAACGCACAGAAACACTCCACTCTCTCTAGCCACCTTGTGAATCTGCACTGAAATACTGCTGGGAGTGATCTTATATAATGGTCGTGCAGGCAGGTTCCTATTGGTTGCTATGGAGGTTGCTAACAGTCTGACAACTGTGGTAGGAGAACTCTGATTGGCTCTGATGCAAAAGAAGGGCAGAGAAAGTATTTGCGAATATTCGTAATACGAATATTCGCATTGCGAATATTCGGCAACATAAAAGGATCGCCTCAGCTACTCGGCCTAGGGTCTCTAATCATACCAGCAATGCTTTTAGACGTCGATGGAGATCACTAGGATGTGATCTGTTTTAAAAATAAATTTGAAAAAATACGAATATTTGCAATAGCGAATATTCACCGCGATATTCGAGTTATTCGCCAATACTCGAATATGCAATATTTGTAACGAATATTCGCAATTCGAATATTCTTGAGCAACACAACTTAGGATAGGAAAACGATGGTTATTTTTGCCCCCTTCCCCTGATGGAGCCTGATGCATCCTCCGGCTCCACAGATGCAAAAGTACCACAATCCAATAGGTGCAGTTTGCTCGCATCCAGCAGGGTAAGTCTCACTGTTCAGGCTGTCCGGTGACGTCAAGAATTTTGATCGGATCAAAAGAATTTTGATCGGTCAGAAGAATTTTGATCGGTCAAAAGAATTTTGATCGGTCAAAAGAATTTTGATCGATCAAAAGAATTTTGATCGGTCAGAAGAATTTTGATCGGTCAAAAGAAGAATTTTGATCGATCAAAAGAGAATTTTGATCGATCAAAAGAATTTTGATCGATCAAAAAAATTAAAGGTTCCCACTTCCAGCTTCACTGCCTGTGTAGCTGTGGCTGCAGAGAAACCCTGTTTGAGCTGGGCTACACACCCTAATGTGGGCTAGTGTGAAAACAATAAAAAGATTTTATTAGCATTTTTCCCTGTTTTGGTGTACAGCCAATTTTTCATCCTGGAAATTGTGGTGGTGAACTGGGGTGTGCACCAACTCTGGGCTACTATAAAGTGTCATCTAAACGATACACACACCTTACTTGGAGTTAATAAGAGAACCAAAATCTTTGCTAAGTGGAAGAGTGGGTTTGATAATAACGTTGGTAGTGCCTCCATCCAGGACAGGACCTCTGTCAACAGAGGGGATTCCTTCCTGGGAAATTAACCAGTAATCTAATCATAGTAATGGGGAGGTGAGGAACCACTGCACCCAGCAGATAATGGTAACAATAATAAAAAATTAAACAAGCTTTATATAAAAAAAATAATAATAACAGTACATACATCCAATGTACAAACATTGTGCACAAATACCTGGGTATATATAGGTATTAATAGAGATACCTTCAGGTGAATGTTACAGCAAACTCAATTTGCAGGGGCCCCTGAGGATGATTGTGATGTGGCAACCATCCTTGTGTCAGAGACCTGAAGACAAGGTCAGTGGTGATGGGCAGACCATTCATCCATTGTCCAACCAGCAAGGAACGCAGCTTCTCACACACAGAAACCAAGGGTGTGTGGCACTGGAACTCAGAGTCTGCCTATCTACTCAGTTTAGTCCCAAGTAGTTTTTAATCTAAAAGGCAACTGGACCTTAAAACTATCAGAAGTGGCCTCCGGATGGTTAACCTGTCTCTAGTAGTGTACAAAACCGCGCCTCCTCCTCTGTGGGAGAGAGAGGCAGCGCCAGCGTGTAATACCTGTGTACCTGTATTATCCTCCAACGGCAGCCATCCTGTGTTCAAAAGCCGCGCCTCCTCCTCGTCTGTGATAGGGGAACACTCCCAGCAAGTGAGTCAGTGTTCTGCCTATCATGGACACCCTCTCATCCTCATCCCATGGACGAGGATGAGAGGATGTCTGTGATAGGCAGAACACTGACTCACCTGCTGGGAGTGTTGCCCTATCACAGACGAGGAGGAGGCGCGGCTTTGTACACTGGATGGCTGCCGTCTGAGGATTATACGCCACGCATACAGGCATTACACGCTGCCTCTCTCTCCCCAAGGTATGCCGTCTGATGCAGCGTGTAATGCACACAGGGACACAGGCTGCCTCTCTCTAACTGGTATGCTCAGCTGTCTGAGAATTACACGCTGCATCGCTCTCCCCCAAGTATTCTATTTAGGCATCGGGAGTATTTGCCGAGTACAAGTACTTCCGCAAATACTCGGCATCGGTCCCGATACTGATACTAGTATCGGTATCGGGACAACCCTAATCCTTACAATATGGATATAGACAGCATTTCAAATCTAACACAGGGACTGCATCGCCTTAGCCAACTATAGGATATTAGCATACAACTATAGATAATAACATAAATGCATACATACTGTATAATATACACTGAAATCTGATACGCCATACCAACAGACTGTATAAAGAAGAAATCAGAAATAGGGATGTGGGCAACAGCTCAGCCACCAAAAGTTGAAGCTTTACATATTTTATTCATCAATTATATAAATACCAAAGCTTGATGGTCCTTTTGAGACTCTTGGTTATATATCATTGATGAATAAAATAAGTCAAGTTTTCACTTTGAAAGCTAAGCTATTGTCAAGAGCAATATTTTAGATTTTTCCATATGTAACATTTTTAGATTTGACAGAAACCCTTCTCAATGGAACAGAGAGACTGCATTAAAAATAAAATAAAAATAGAATCTCTAACCTTTTGCTATTGTATCCTAAACTAAAATAATACATTTCAGATTTAATATAACTTATTAATGTAACATGTAGAGATATATTGCGATTCACACCATGATGAATTTGGGGCAAATTCCCAATATTTCAATTAATATCAGACAGATGAATTTTAAAATCCAATCACAGACAAAAAAACAAAACAGAAAACTGCACAGAATCTTTTCATAATCACTGGACAGACCCTTCAACAAGATTGAAGCTGCATCATATACAGTATATAAGCTGCACTTTGCTTGGAAAGTTGCACATTGCAGAGCTTAGTGAATGTGGTGAAATGTCACTTTGCAATGAACACCCCATCATGCACAAGGGGAATGAAAAAAACAGCATTTTTTGCTTGCACATGATTGAATGATGTTAGTCCGCAGAGCTTCACCTCAATCACTAAGGAAAATCCCTTACAAAGTGCTACTTCCTTTGCACAATTATTAGTACAGTATGTTTGTCTTTCACAAACCAACCCCTGTATCTCATAGATGAAAAACTAGTGGGGAAATCATTCAAAAGTTATCTTTCAACTTGCATTGTAGAAGGTATTATTACTTTTTGTCCAGATTTCAACTGATTTTTATTTTTTTACTTTGTAACAAATCCAACCATGGATAGCTTTGGTTGAAAGAGGATGGATCAACAAACTTGTATGGCCAGCAGAGGTGGCTCTTTAATTAGGTGGTTGCCCAAGGCCTCACAATCACAGGGACCTCAGGGCCACCTAATCTGCCTAATTTAAGAACCACCTCTGGGTATTCAGGACCGTGGCTGATAAAAATGGAGAGAGAGGACTGGGCCTTTGCTGTGTGTCTTGTGGAGGAGGCGGGGTCAGCGCTGTGTTGTCCAAGGGAGTAGGAGAAGGGGAGGAGACACCTTCCAGCAGCCGGAGCAAAATAATAATACAATTAAATATTCTCACTGCACTGGAGCCGCAGGTCTTCCCCAGTCACCCCCAACTGGGGTATCCTCAGATTGGTTCCAAACACACTAGAGGAGGCATCCCGTCTGGTAACCAGTGGTGAAGAGGGGAAGGGGGGGTCCTGGGGAGAAGGGTTGTTAGGGCTGCCCCTCTCCAGGGCTGTCAATCAGGGCGGGGGGATCAGGGGCTCCAGCTGCAGGGAAATATGGAGCTACTATGCCACAACCCCCTTCTGCAGACGGCTGCTACCACCATAAGAGAGAGCCAGGCCCCCATCTGTCCTCCTCCAGCCTCTCCGAGCCACAGCAAATGGCCATTATACCCAACCCCTGTCCCCATCCCTTCCACTCCCTTCCTTCTGATTATTAATGCCACAAACAGTAAAGACAGCTCAGTTCTTTACCTGTGTCCCAGTGTGCCTGCCTGTGATTGACAGGCCCTGACCCCTCCCTCATCCTTTCCTATGCAGTGCCCCACTGCGTTGAGAAGTCCCAGCCCATTCCAGTGCTGATCCTCAGCTTTGGTGGGGCAGGCACTCCGCATCCTGCGCTGGCACTGCCTGCTGATTGGCTTTTCTGCTGCTCTCTCCCGACAGGAGCTCTTTGTCCCTTACAGGGAGTCCTGGTGGGACCTACTGCTGTCCGACTGGGATGACGAAACCTCTGAGGTGGAGAAACTCGCATGGAGATAGGGCCAGATTCAGGTAGATGGGCGCTTCTTTACTTTGGAGTAACGTTTCTCATTTACGTTACTCCGCCGACACTTTCGGGCCCTCTGTCATCCCTCCCCCCATCCTAGGTAGCCCTCAAGGGCGACTCCATCCCCACGGGGACAACCTTCTCCTGGGCCCAGGAAGGCGACCCGTAAGACCAGGGGGGTGTGTGATATGGTCGAGGACCAGGTGCTGTTGGACCACGCCAGACAAACCCAGCAGATGGGGGAGATGGCTGGCCACTTGGACCGGGTCGCTGACAGCCTGGGCTCCATGTCACAGCTGCCCAGTGGTGTGCAGGACGTTGTCACCAGCCTGGGGGAGGTGCAGGCTGATGTACGGCACCTGACAGCAGCCGTCAACGCCAACACAGCTGCCATACGGGCTGGGAAGAGGGGAGCAGCGGCAGCGTGACCAGCGGCATCATATCACCCGCCAGCTGAGGATGCAGGCCCAGACCAACCTGCATCTCAGCCGTATTGCCGTGGCCTTGGAGGGCATGCAGCCAACAGCTCCCAGGAGTGGCCCCACCGGGGATCAGCCTCCTCCAGATGCCCCCCCACCCCCACCACCACCCACTCCCTCCAGGCAGCTGAGGAGTCCGAGAGTGCCCCCAAGGAGGAGCCCCCGTCATCCCAGATGAGGGTTTTTTTTTTTTATTATTTTTGTTTATATTTTTTTTTTATATTTTTTATACTCAGGTTATGAGTTTTTGTTTATTTTTTTTTCTCATGTTATGAGATATGTATTTAATTTTCAACTGCACACGGTCAGGAGTGCAGGGGACAGTGTGAATGGTATGTGAATGTGAGGGGGTGGCACTCCTGCCAGTAAGGGGTGTCACCCTCGGGCCGTGGTGGTGAAGTTAACCCCACGGCTGTATGAATGACGTGTGAAAGGTGTATGAATGGACAGCGACATCATTGGGGCCTTGATGCTGGCTTTGCTGCTCCCAAGTCCGACATGCTGGACTTGGGCTAATCCAATGTGATGTGCATGTGGTGTGTGTGATCTAGGGACATCAGTGGTGTACACGCATGCATTGTCTGTGTGATTAATGTTTTGGTTTAGTGTCCAAAGATGCCTACGGCGAGGACCCTCCTGACTGCTCTTCCATCAGCAGACTGGGTCTCCTCTGGCAGGGGGGGACTGTGTGGGTCGGGGGTCAGGTCATCACGCATTTCAATCTGCAGGCCTTTTCTCATAGCAAAGTTGTGCAGAATGCAACATGCACCGATGATCTGACACACAAAGGTAGGGGAATACAATAGGGTCCCCCCGGACTTATCCAGGCAGCGGAAACGGGACTTCAGGAGCCCGAATGTTTGCTCCACCACTGCACGGGTTTTGATGTGTGCTTCATTGTATCTTCTCTCTCCTCTGGTTTGGGGGGTTCCGGAAAGGAGTCATTAGATGGGGTCCCAGTGCATATGCAGAGTCACCTGGAAGGGAAAAGACAGGAGGATGTTAGTCATGCATGTGCCACTTGTGAGGTGTGCATCATGGGAGGGGATAGTCATGCCTGCCACCCATGTCACTCACCAACCAGCCAGCTGTCCCCATACATGTTCTGCTCGAATTCTGCTGGGATGGGGCTCTGATTGTATATGAAGCTGTCATGGCTGGACCCGGGTGTTTGGCACGGACGTGCCATATGAGGCGTTGGGCATCGGCTATCACCTGTACGTTGATGGAGTGCCAATGCTTCCGATTGCGGTATATGTGCTCTGTGGCACTGGGGGGCTGTAGTGCCACATGTGTGCAGTCAATGGCCCCCACAGTGCGTGGGAATCTGGCAATGCTGTAGAAATCTGTCATTGCCTTCAGCCGCAGCTCCTCAGTGGTGGGTCTGATGAACTGGTTGGACATGCGTCTGAGGATTGCAGGGACAACCTGGTGCACACATCTGCTCACGGAGGATTGTGACATCCCAGCCACCACTCCACTTGTACGCTGGAATGATCCACTTGCAAGGAAATTAAGTGTTGCCAGTACCTTCACCAGTGGCTGCACTGCTTGTGAGCGGTGTGTCTTGCTGGTGATGTCATCCTGCAGGGTTGTGGTTAGTTCAAGTATTGCATCTGGGCTGAATCTGAAGAGGCGATACACCTCCTCATCACCCATGCCAAAGAGGCTCATGCGCGCGTGCGGTATATCCTCTCACGTGCCCGCCTCCTTCGTTCCGGGGGACCCAGTACTAGTGCTAGGACCACGATTGCCCCTGGCATGTTGGCACACAGAGGTGTTGTCCTTGCACGTGTGGTTGTTCAGCTTGCTAGTTTCGTCCGGTAACGCTGCTGCTGGAGCTGCTCTCCTGCTGACCTGAGGCCGTCTGGAGTAAAGATAAAGCAGCTATTTGTAGAAATAACTTTGCGCCGGACGGACGAGATTATGCGCGGCGCATGTAGCCGGCGTATGCTGCTAATCCGTTCGCGAATCGGGAAATCTCCCTCATTTGCATATTTGCAGGGGAAATCAATAGGCGCGACTGATGCGCCAAACAAAATTATGCTCTGACGAGACTCTGGCGTCAGAAAGTTAAGCCGATCGGAAATGGCCCGTTTTCTGTCACATCTAGTTTGGTGGGTATGGCCACATAGAAACGACGGCGCATATTCACAGTTACGCGGCGCATATCGAATTACTCCAGCGCAAGTCTTGCTGAATCTGGCCCATAGAGAGCACTTACACTAGTACCGAGATAGAGAGCACTGAAATAAAGATTACTGACACCAGCACTGAGATAGAGATGACTGACACTAGCATCAAAATAGAGAGCACTGATACCAGCACTGAGAGAGAGAGAGCACTGAGATAGATATCACTGACACCAGAACTGAGATAGAGAGCGCTGACATCAGCATTGATATAGAGAGCACTGACACTAGCATCAAAATAGAGAGCACTGATACCAGCACTGAGAGAGAGAGAGAGAGAGAGAGACTGCACTAGATATCACTACACCAGAACTGAGATAGAGAGCACTGACACCAGTACCAAGATAGAGAGAACTGAGATAGAGATCACTGACAGCAGAACTGAGATAGAGATCACTGACACCAGAACTGAGATAGAGATCACTGACACCAGCACTGAGATACATGGAACTGACACCAGCACTAAGATACATGGAACTGACACCAGCACTGAGATACAGGGAACTGACACCAGCACTGAGATACAGGGAACTGACACCAGGACTGAGATACAGAGCACTGACACCAGCACTGAGATAGAGAGTGTCGATACCAGCATGAAGATAGAGAGCACTGACACCAGCACCAAGATACAGAGCACTGACACCAGCACTGAGATACAGGGAACAGACACCAGCAGGGATATAGAGAGCACTGACACTAGCACCAAGATAGAGAGCACTGATACCAGCACTGAGATACAGGGAACTGACACCAGTACCGAGATAGAGATCACTGACCCCAGAACTGAGATAGAGATCACTGACCCCAGCAATGAGATGTATAGCTGATACTTGAGTGAGTTCATATAGAAAGCGGCTTGAGGAGATCAGCAGCACTGGGATGTACCAATTCACTTATCTCATATGACTAATATTATTATTATTATTGAGTCATGCTTTGCAGTACATTTACATTTTGGGGGATGTGCCAGGGAGTTGAATAACTTGTTGGCTTTTTTTTTTATCTCTTGATGATTCTGGAGGCACCTTCTTTGCACCCGAACTGGAATTTCTACCTGACACAGCCAATCCATTCCCACGCTGCTTGTGTCTCTAAATTTCCATCAAGGAGAATGTGGTAAGTTATTACACAGACTTTTGCTGTAATCAGATCAGTGGAGAGCTCCAATGAATGAGGAGGTAAAGCAAGGAAAGCACACAAGGTGATCTCCTGTGGGAGTCTCTGTGATTTATAAAAATAGAAGTATCAGTGTGGAGTAGACTGATCCTTTACTGTTCGTAAGCATCGGTCAGCTATGCAGGGGTTCATATCTACATTCTGGTGACACAAACCCTTTAAAGAAGTATGGTGTGTTTCTTCTCAGCAACACCAACACATCTTGTCAAGATAAAGACCTGTAAATGAACTCCACCAAGTCACATACTGCTGTAATAATTGAATAGACGTCCTATAAGAACTGTCATGACTGCTGTATAACATAAATCCCTTCCGTGTACCTTAAACCCTTTTCCCCCCCTTTTCTATTCAAATTAACTCAGACCATACCGGGGTGTGGAGTAAACATGGCCGTAGCAGCCTCCTTTATTAAATATATTAACTTTAACAATAACCCAAAAAACAGTTCTCAAAAACAATATCAAAACCCATCAGTCCCTGTGTCGGCCATTTTTGCAGGAGAAAAAACCTTTTATTACCGCTTCCATAAAAACATTCTGCACTGCGGTCCTCCCAGTCCATTGTTTAGGCCTCAAGCCGACATGCTGGCTCAGAGACGATGCTGACCGCAGTGCACCCATTTCACCTGCTTTTAGCTAACCTTCGCTAACTGAAAGCCCAAAACCTCAGGACCCATACCAACGACGAGTCCTGACCCATGTTTCCAAGGTTCCTCCTTCTCCTGCAACACCAGACCAGACACCCGCCACTGCCACGACTTTGGCAACGTCATAATCTGCATATTTTGGGAAGACAAAAACAAAGAAAGAAACGACAAACCCTACACATCCTCACACTTACCACACTTATCTTAAGGGAGGGTGGGCGGGAACTTTCCAAGGGAACTGTGTTACAGAAGTGGGCGGGACTAACTAATTTATACGACCTCTCTCCCCTCCCACCTCCTTCCTCCAATCCTAACACCCCTTACTCCAGTGCCCTGTTCCCATCGTCATGCCAGCCCTCCGCCTATGGCATTTCTTTTCTTGCTACGGGCTTTTCTTGACTGCTGTATAACATAAATCCCTTCCGTGTACCTTAAACCCTTTTCCCCCCCTTTTCTATTCAAATTAACTCAGACCATACCGGGGTGTGGAGTAAACATGGCCGTAGCAGCCTCCTTTATTAAATATATTAACTTTAACAATAACCCAAAAAACAGTTCTCAAAAACAATATCAAAACCCATCAGTCCCTGTGTCGGCCATTTTTGCAGGAGAAAAAACCTTTTATTACCGCTTCCATAAAAACATTCTGCACTGCGGTCCTCCCAGTCCATTGTTTAGGCCTCAAGCCGACATGCTGGCTCAGAGACGATGCTGACCGCAGTGCACCCATTTCACCTGCTTTTAGCTAACCTTCGCTAACTGAAAGCCCAAAACCTCAGGACCCATACCAACGACGAGTCCTGACCCATGTTTCCAAGGTTCCTCCTTCTCCTGCAACGACCAGACACCCGCCACAGCGCCCCCCTGTAAAAACCTTTACAGGTGGGCGACCCTCCACACCCTAAGAGCTCTCCGTATGCCGTCTTCAATCCCCAAGGCCCACATGTCTATGCCCACATCATTTAAATGCACCCCGTCTGCCCGAAGGTACCTCCATGTCTCCTCCTCCAAATCCCGATGGCGAATCACTAAACCTCCGTTCTTCTCCATGAACCTGCCGATGTCCCTATTCACCTTCCTCCTAGCTCTATTCATCCCCTCCCAAGACCTGGCCAAGCGCCAAGAAGAGCGCGACACCATGTCAGACCAGACTATAACCATGTCCGGGAAGGCCACGCGCAGCCGCAAGATGTCAAACTTGATATCTTTAGTCAAATCTAACATGGATCTACGACCCAAGTCATTCCCGCCTACGTGCAAAACCAGAACGTCAGGCGGGCGGTCCAGCCGTGCATAACGGTGCACTTCTGGTACCATTCGGCTCCATAGCATGCCCGGCACACCCACCCAGCGAACTCGGGCTTCCTGCCTAGGGAAGCCCAATTGCCGACCCTCAGGCCTAGCCTCAGCCCTCTTTCCGCCCCAAAAAACATAAGAGTGCCCGAGTATCCAAACCAGGGCCGGATCCGCATCTGAAAGAAAAGAGAAAGAACACTCTACCGTAACCCAAACTGCCAGGTATACAACTGCCACCTTCTTAGAACCATTGCATTCAAACCCCCCCCCCAGCCCTCAAACAGTCACCATTAACTGAGGGCGAACATAAATGCGAAATCGGTTAGATTCCCACCTCCCAATGCGCTTCACAGACTCATCATCCATCCCACTGCGAGCTGCTTCCGTGGCAGCCCCTATCCTGAACGAATGAGATGAATACTCCTTTTCGGGTAACCCCATACCCCGCAAACACTGCCTAAAAACCGCTATAAACTGAAACCTTGACAACGGCAAACAGTCCCCATGTATCAAAAATGATCCGTCCGCATTGGGGCGCACCTCCAAGAAACTACCCACAGCCCGGACTGGGCAAAGCTCAGACCCTGGGAGCGCGTAAATCCTAATAGCCTTACCTCTGCCGCGCTGGTCCGTCTTGGATCTGCGCAACCACAACACCACCTTGTCTGCCTGGCAACTCACCTCGGTCCGTTCAAATCCGCCGTGCACTCGTTTCGAAGGGCTGACCAACTCGCCTATCCTGAACGCCCCAAAGAAAGCCAACGTGAAGGCAGCCCGAAACAACGCCACTTCATAGGATGAAGAACAAACCCCTGGTAAAATAGCCAACAAGCCCTGAAGGACTCCAAACGACACCGGGCGCCTGGAATCCTTGCACCGGACCGACCTACGGTACCCTTTTAACGCTTGCCGTACCCAGAAGTCCTTGGTGAAATCCGGTAAACCTTGCCATTTGAATAAGAAGGCCAGGCCGGCCATCTTTTTACCCAAAGCAGCAGCTGAAACCCCATTTTCCATCTCCCGTGACACAAAATACAACACCAGTAAACGCGAGTCCGTCCCATTGCCAGCTATCCCAACCTCGCGCCCAAATTCCGTCCACTCCAGCCACACCTTGCTGTAGGCAGCCCAGGTCGACTCACTCACCGACCTACGGATCCATCCGCAAACTACTCCAAGGCGATCCTCCACAGCCATTCGGGACACGGTAACCCCTGTTGCTCCGCTTCCGGCGCCAACACCCGAAACCGGTCCCACTGGAATCGAGACAAAGCGTCAGCAATGACGTTTTCAACACCGGGCAAATGCACAGCATAAATGAACGCATTCAATTGCATGCACCGCAGCACTAGGTGTTGGAGCAAACGCACCACCGGGGGGGAAGAAGCGGATGATTTGTTGATCGCCTGCACCACCCCCAAATTGTCGCAATGGAAGCGAAACTTCCGATCCCGGAAGCCCTCGCCCCATAGCTCAATTGCCAGTACCACCGGAAATAATTCCAACAGCGCCAGATTCTTCGTAAACCCCGCGTCCACCCAACTTTGCGGCCACGGACCTGCGCTCCACTTGCCCCGGAAGAATGCTCCAAAACCCGTGGAACCAGCAGCGTCGGTAAACAACTCCAAATCGAAATTGCTGACCGGCCCGGTCATCCACAGAGCCCTGCCGTTAAAGGACTCCAAGAATGTGTGCCACACCCGAAGATCCGACCTGTGGATCTTGCCCAAGCGAACGAAATGATGAGGTGAGCCCACCCCCGCCGTACTCGCCGACAGCCGTCGGCAAAAGGCCCTACCCATGGGTATGATGCGACAAGCAAAATTGAGCTTCCCCAGCAAAGATTGCAGCGGCCTCAATTGAACCTTACGCATGTCCAACACACCTCGAATCACTTCCTTCAGATCTGCAACCTTGCCGTCCGGCAGGCGGCATTCCATGGCCTCGGAATCAATCGTGATCCCCAGAAATGTAATGGTAGTCGTAGGACCTTCCGTCTTGTCAGGTGCCAGCGGAACACCAAACCTGTCCGCGATGTGTTGCAAAGTGCCCAACAGAACTGCACTAAGCCTGGATCCCGCCGGTCCCACGCAAAGGAAGTCATCCAGGTAGTGTATAACGGAATTAACCCCGGAGACATCTCGAACCACCCATTCTAAAAAAGAACTAAACGTTTCGAAAAGGGAGCATGAAACCGAACAACCCATGGGCAGGCACTGGTCCACAAAGAATTCCCCCCCCCACATGCATCCCAAGAACCTGAAACTGTCAGGGTGGACAGGCAGGAGTCTAAAGGCCGCTTCCACATCCGCTTTCGCCATCAGAGCCCCGCGACCGTAAAAACGCACCCAATGAATTGCCGCGTCAAAAGACGTGTAATTAACCGTGCACGTGTCCTTGTCAATAGCCTCATTCACCGACCCCCCTTTTGGGAAAGAAAGGTGGTGAATCAGCCTAAACTTATTGGGCTCCTTTTTTGGTACCACCCCCAACGGGGACACCACCAAATCCGGGAGGGGAGCCTCCACAAAGGGGCCGGCCATGCGACCCAAGGAAACTTCCTTGAACAATTTCTCAGAAACAACCTCTGGGTGGCGTAATGCCGAACGCAAATTGCGGGGGACAGGCGGGACCGACTGCAATGAACACGGAATATGAAACCCGTCCGAGAAACCCCGTTCCAATAACCTCGCCGCCTGCCTGTCCGGGTACCTATTTAGAAACGGGCGCATCCTTCCCACCATCACTGGAGTCCTCCCTTTTGTTAGAAGGGTCACCCTGACGCCCTTTTCCTTGCTTGAAGCAACGGGCTGAAGCATGGGATCCCCCGCATCCCGAGCACTCGTGCTTGAAACGGCAAGAGGATCCAAACTTGCAACTCCCGGAATTAAACTGCCAACAAACCCCCTTTGTTCTACTGGCCGGCTGTCCAGGGGAAGACGATCCGCCGGCCCCCCCCTGAAAAAACTGGTTCGGGGCCTTGGCGGATATCATCAAACGCACCCACAAATTTATATCCTTGCGGTCCCAACGCAGTTCCGGACGCACCGCCATACGCTGCCTAAATTGTTCATCGTAACGGAGCCACGCGGTGCCCCCGTATATCCTATAAGCCTCCCCAATGGAGTCCTGGTACCCAAACAGCGCGGCCCCACATTCTGGCTTTTTTGTACAAATCAAACTAGCCAAAATACCGAAAGCCTGCAGCCAGTTTGTGAACGTACGCGGAATCAGCCGATACCTACGCTTCTCCTCATCCTCCTTTTTGGAGTCATCCGGCTTAACCCTATCCAGGTTAAACTTTTCCAGTGGTAACAAGGAAAAGATTTCCACATACTCACCCTTGCCGATCCTTTCGCGAACCTCTGCCTTCAGATGGGTACCTAACGGGCCCTCAAAGCAAACGTACACCTCACATTTTGCTGCGTCTGCCAACCTAACCAGATCCTGCCTTTCACTTTTTTGGGAATCCTGCCCCACCGCAGCGGCCCCCTCCACCACAGGGGCGTGAACAGATGCCGCAACCACAGGAGCTACCACAGGGGCGTGAACAGATGCCGCAACCACAGGAGCTACAATCGCCGCAGTCCTCACACTGTCTCCCCCAGCCGGTGGCACCCAAGCAGCCGCCGCCGGGCAATCCCCAGGCCCCCCTTGTTCAAAACGTCTCACCAAGTCCTTAATCCCAGCTAAAAACCCTTGAAACCCAGAGCCTCCTCCCCACCGGGGGCCCCCAAAACCAAACCGCGCTGCCCACACACACCAGCATAACTACTCCTAGCAGCCCCAACCCCATCCATGTCATTAGAAGGTAAATTTAAAATGGACTCACCGGGCTGCCTAGGATGAGACCCATCAGCCGACCGTCCTGCATCCCTCGCTGCCGCTCGCTCCGGTGACCTCCGATCCTCATCCGATCCGGACAATTCCCCTTCCGATCGGTCCACGGCCTGCTCCTCTTCGGACGAAAGCCCTCCAGGGGATGGGGCCCTGGATGCCGCGGGTCCTGTCGCCGCCTGCCTGCGCCTCAGGCCCACAGACCCGTGAGTGGATTTCCTGGATGCTTTCCCCGGACCGGGGGGGCTGTCTCCCGCCCTGCCGTCTCCCGCCTGCAGCGCCGCCGAACTCCCGGACTCCCCCTCCATCTGGTGCTGACACCCGGCCGCGGTGGTAGGCCCAGATCCCGCCACCTGCGATCTTGTCCGCCGAGGCCCCCCCACGTGGGAGGAGGGGCCCGCGCGCTCCGGTTCCAGCCGACGAACGGGCGTAGCTGCCGATCCGGAGCTCCCGGACCGGCCGCCCCGTGGAGCTGCGCCCATGCTGGGGATTCCTTCCAGTGTCCCCCCGCCGGCGGCGTTCCTCCGCTTCGCGGGAGGACCCGAAGGGGCCCGAGGAGCGGGATTCCCGGTGCGGCGTCTAGCTCCGGGGGGAGAGGTCAGGAGAGAAGCGCTCAGGCGGCCTAGACTGCCTAGCTCGCGCTGACTCCCTCCCCCTAACCTGGGGAACCTCAGGCTGTGTCCCCATCAGCGGCGCAAGGTTCTGCTGAACCCAGTCCTGCCCTCTTGCTGAGGCCTCGGCCCTCAGCTCTGCTAGCAGCTCCTCCACCCTGGACATGTTGGCACTAACTTTCCAAGGGAACTGTGTTACAGAAGTGGGCGGGACTAACTAATTTATACGACCTCTCTCCCCTCCCACCTCCTTCCTCCAATCCTAACACCCCTTACTCCAGTGCCCTGTTCCCATCGTCATGCCAGCCCTCCGCCTATGGCATTTCTTTTCTTGCTACGGGCTTTTCTGGAACTAATTTTAAGAGCACCTTATTTGTTTAAGAGCAGTAAAATGCAAGCAAATTCAACAAATTGTTTGCAGAAGAGTACTTGTAAGAAGATGATTACAGAAATATGTGCAGAAATAAACTACCCAAAAATGGCACATTGGATATTTTGGTGCATATTGGTAGGTAAATGCTTTCCTTTTTATGTCTTCCTAAAAAGTACTTTGAATCGGGGCATGTCCTGATGTGAACATCAGCGGACGTGTTTGTGGGGAGCTCCGGGATTTCAGACCTTAATCCGTAGCAATCTGTGCTTCTAATAGCCTGAACCGAGCCGACATCCACGTCAGTCTGTCTCCCTCAGTCCCCTGCAGTGTCCTGGGCCAATTTTTTGCAGTGGCTCCGCCAGTGGACTCCTGCCCAGCACAGCTCAGTCCTCCCGCAGCCGCCGACATCTTGCCGGCATGTGTCTCTTGGGAAAGTGCAGATCCCGGCCTGTCTGGACCCTCTTCTATCTGCCCATCCGACCTACCTACCACGGTCCGGAGGCCTGTCTGACCATTGGGGAGGTACATAGCAGCACGATCCAGCTGATCCATGGTTCTTTCACATCCTGGTCTGCTCTATCCTACTTTGATCCCTATAAATACCGGGGTGACCCCAGACGTACCTCTACACGTGACCCACACTTGACCCCCCCAATTTGTTTCATTGTTTTCTAAGAGTGGAAGACCGTGATCTATCTCTACCTGGCGCAATCCAGCAAACTGGAGGGACTATACAACTGCTCCCGATTGCCCAGTCCCCTTCACTGTGATGGGATGCAGATTCCCTCACCCTTGCCTACTGTTATAGGTTGAACTCACGCTGGGGTTATCCTAGGAACTTTGAGCTTCCAGTAGGCGTCATCTGTTATCACATTTAGGGTAAAAACTGCCTTGGCAACAGTTGGGGTTATGCCAGGTGGTAGGGTGTTACATGTACATTTGGTTAGTTATCAGACCTGCTCAGGTTTCACCCCATTTCCTTTATTGAACTATGTGCTCTTCATCTTGTTTATTCCTCCTGTTCACCTCTTTTGTCTCCGGAATCCCTGGACTGCTGCATCGCCCGGACATGTGCATATGGTCAGGACATTAATGGAAATGGGTCTGTGGTGCTCCTACTGGCATTGTGCTTCTCTATTATAAATGGGTGTAGATTTCAGGTTGATATTTTGGAATACTAGAGGACTGAATGACAGGGTGAAAAGATTGTTATTGTTTACATTTTTGCAGTCTTATAAACCTCACCTTTTGTTTCTCCAAGAAACTCACCTGACGGGCAGTAAAATCCTAGCACTCAAGCGGGCATGGTTTAAGCAAGAGTTTCATGCCTTTTATTCCTCCTACGTGACTATTCTGCTGAACACGTTGTTTCCTTGCTCGGTAGAACAAGTCTTCATTGATCCAGGGGAGAGGTACCTCATTATCCGTCTGGTTGGGGTCCCCAACCTGTAGACGGGTACAGAAGAGTTGAGTGAAGTTCACACATGGAGTCAGCACTAGATACATAGAGGGGTTCCATACTATTACTCTGAGTGAGGTAGTGGTGATACACTGGACAGGTGTAGAGGGAATTGGCTCTGCGCATCCCTCCTAATTGCACAAGTGACCATGGTGGTGTATGAGTACATCGAGAAAGTTTACAAGACATGAGTGGACTGTTCAAGTAAAGTACCCCAAGTACCCCATGTGTAAGGTAGTGACCCTAACCAAAGTACCTAGTGTAACCCAAAAGAACCCACCCGGGATAGGCCTCTCATGTGACCCTTGCTTGGCACCCAACATGAAGGGAAACATGGAGGATGACCACATCGCCCTACCTCTGCAAACATGCAGTCCTGGAAAATGAAAGTGGATGTAAACCCTCTCCTATACCCAGTGAAGTGAACATCTTCAGATGATACACAGGGATGAAACAAATCCCCCTACAAGTTTTGCATATATATCTGTTGTGTTTTCAGGTATATCTGCTTGCTATATTCTTTAGAATTCTAACATTGTGTTAGAATTTTTACTTCTTCATTCAGCAGTAGGAGTGGATTCATGGCATACACTGTGTGACAGCTGATTGGAGGAAAGGCACTCACCCCCACTCCACATAGGCAGAGGAAGGAATGAATGTGCAGAGATGTGCTGTAACAGGACAAGCTTTCTGCTAATCTATTTATAGCACCAATCCCAACACAAATTTCAGGCTGATTTTATCTCAGTTGTCGGAAGTTATCATGCTGATAACAGAGGAATGAAACCACAGAAAGACACAGGACTTATGCCCTGTACACACGATCGGTTCGTCTGATGAAAACGGTCCCCATCGGTGAAAAAAAATAGAACATGTTTACAAAATTTCTGTTGGTTAAAAAAACAATAGAAAAAAAACGATCGTCTGTGGGGAAATCCATCAGTCAAAAATCCATGCATGCTCAGAATCAAGTCTATGCATGCTCGGAAGCATTGAACTTCATTTTTCTCTGCACGTCGTGTTTTACGTCACAGCGTTGGACACGATCGGATTTTTAACTGATGGTGTGTAGGCAAGACTGATGAAAGTCAGCTTCATCGGATATCTGATGAAAATATCCATCGGTCCGTTTTCATCAGATGAACCGATCGTGTGTACGTGGCATTAGAGCTTTGGACAGAGTTTAGTGACCCAACAGTTCTTTTTATGACCTTTAATATTTTCGAATGTGTCAGCAACAACTGTAATTACAGTTCAGATGCTGCCAACCCCAGCTTCTTTTGCAGTCTTTTTTTTGTTTTGTTTTTTTTGTTTTAATTTTCTTTTATTTCATGTTTATCCATATTTTTTATCTATTTTCAGTTAGATAAAAACAATTGAGTTGCAAACTGTTTGTTTGTTTTAAACTTAATTGAATAATTTTTTTTTGGTGTGGGGGATCTTATTTTTCAAAGCCCTCTTTTTAGGGTGTGCAGCAATCTCTTATTGCTGGCGAATCCAAAGCTGTCCTTTGTTTGTAGTGTTGAGCGAAATACGCCATATTAGATTTCGCGATGATTCACGAATATATAGAAGAATATTCGGGAAATATTCGTTAATATCGAATATTCGTGATATTTTATCAAAAAAATAATTTTGCGAAATTTCGCTAATGCAAATGCAAAATTGATTGCGAAATTCTCGTCTGCATGCGCGCGAACAACACGCGAAAATGGAGATCATTTCCTATAGGAAGCACAATGCTAAGCTCTAAGATCGCAATACACAGAAACACTCCACTCTCTCTAGCCACCTTGTGAATCTGCACTGAAATACTGCTGGGAGTGATCTTATATAATGGTCGTGCAGGCAGGTTCCTATTGGTTGCTATGGAGGTTGCTAACCTCTGACAACTGTGGTAGGAGAACTCTGATTGACTCTGATGCAAAAGAAGGGCAGAGAAAGTATTCGCGAATATTCATAATACGAATATTCGCATTGCGAATATTCGGCAACATAAAAGGATCACCTCAGCTACTCGGCCCAGGGTCTCTAATCATACCAGCAATGCTTTTAGACGTCAATGGAGATCACTAGGATGTGATCTGTTTTAAAAATAAATTTGAAAAAATACAAATATTCGCAATAGCGAATATTCACCGCGATATTCGAGTTATTCGCGAATACTCGAATATGCAATATTCGTAACGAATATTCGCAATGCGAATATTCCTGAGCAACACTATTTGTTTGCAGCATGCCAATGCATACTTGTGTAGTAAAGTAGTATGTGCCAAAGCACTGTATATTTATTCAGCCTATTGCCATAGCTGCCATTTAATGATTATTTCACCTTTTCAAAAACAAATTAAGATGAGCTAACTTACAACAACAACTGCTCCTCTGGTCCCTGGTGCTTGTACCTTATATAAACCCATCTTCCAAAAACCTTTCCAGCTGGCACAATGGTCTGGCACGTCACAGTGCTGCAGGCTGTAAAGCTGCACATTACTCACAATGGCAAGTGCTCATTGGTGAACATTGGCCATCTGGCCATGCTGATCAATGGGAATTTTTGCTTTTTTTTCTGGGAAGCCACCTTAGAAGAAAGGGGCCCTTAAAAGGATTCATACTGGTCAGTGCACCAGATGGCCATCGCTGACCAATGAGAGGGCAACATCTGCCTTTTCTATCTCAGAGTGCCTTTGCAGCCACAACACAGGCAAGAAGTAGTTTAGGGGCCGACAAAGTTTTTCTCTTCTTCTTCATCACAGGCATAGGGCAGCCAGTTGTCTGAAACTTATATTAATACTTCCCCCTCTTCCTTCTCCTGTGCTAATCCTGCCATAGTTTCACAAACTGGTGACGCCGGAATTATTTGATTACGCAATCACTGACTTGTTGGAGGAGGATGATCTCAGTGATGTGCAAGGATTCCTGGTTTCAAATTTTGAGTATGAGGAAGATAGCCTAGGGAGGGGGCATTTGGACTCCAGCAATGAGGAAGGCATGAATGATGAAATGCTATTGCCTGGAGAGGAGAAAAAGTTGCAGCCTGCTTAATCTATCTCATGGGACTGGTCCACATAACTCAATGTATTTTCTGGTAAAAGCACCATTGTGGTCATGTTTGGGTTCCACAAGCATCGAGAAACACAAGACTCTGCACCACTGAACCTGGTGGGAGCTCCACGTTCATAAGGCAAATAAACAGCAAAAGGCTCTCACTCTCCTCATTCCTCACTTTGCACATCTCTGGACCCTTCATAAGATTTTGCTACTTCCATTGGTCAGTTCAGGCCTTTTACCTCTGGATAAAAAAGGTGACACAGCAAATGACCTAAAAATCCTTTTTCTATGTTGAAATGAATCCGATTGCTGCTGCTCTATTCATGCCAAATGAAATGTAAAAAAATCAACCACAGTTGGTAACATCTAATAGCACAACCCCTATTTGAATAAGGTGCAGGAGAGATTGTGATTTGCATTTTATTTATGGCCTGGACCTTATGCCCTGTACACACGATCAGTTCGTCTGATGAAAACGGTCTGATGGATTTTTCCATCAGTTATCCGATGAAGCTGACCGATGATCAGTCGTGCCTACACACCATCAGTTAAAAAACGATCGTGTCAGAACGTGGTGACGTAAAACACAACGACGTGTGTCGACTTGATTCTGAGCATGCGTGGATTTTTAACCGATGGACGTACCCACAGACGATTGTTTTCTATAGATTTTTTATCCATCAGATAATTTTAAAACCAGTTCCTAGTTTTTTGACTGATGGATAAAAAACTGATAGGGCCCACACACGATAGGTTAGTCTGATGAAAACAGTCTATCAGACCGTTTTCATCTGACAAACTGATCGTGTGTACGCAGCATAACACTTGGATGACTTGCAAGTTGCAGCATAGTCCCCAACCAACACCAGCTCATTTTCTGTAAAGGATAGACAATCTGGGGCAATGGAAAGTGCTACATTATGATTATAGACATGCAAATTGCATTTTTTTTATTACATAGGCAATTCTGGAAGGCTTTTAACTTTCCTTTGGTGGTGTAAATGACTGATGTTATAATACTGTATGCTTACAGTTGTGCTTTAATTCTACGTAAGTATGGCTTATGTAAAAGACAGTTGGGTGGACACAGGGAAATGCATATAAACTAATTAAAAATGTACTTGTATTACCTTTACTTAGTTCCAATGAAAATAATTGCTCTTGGATATTAAATATAAACCAGTACTGCATCTCACAAAAGAATTGAGAAATTCTGTTTCCAGAGAAACTAAACCGAACATATATATATGCTTTAGTGTTATGTATATGCCTACTATGCATGTGTGATTGTACTTATTATTTATTAGCTCTTACAGTGAATACATTATTCCCCAGCAATGGGGTTGATTTACTAAAAGTGGAGAGTGCAATATATGGTGCAGCTCTGCATAGAAACAAATTAACATCCAGGTTTTATTGTTAACACTTAATTTTTTGTCAAAGCAGAAGCTGATTGGCTACCATGCACATCTGCACCAGATTTAGCACGCTCAATGTTTAGTAAATCAACCTCAATGTCTTCATATGCTTTTCTTTCCTGTACAGTACTATCTTTATTTAGGGACATTATCTGCTTCCTGAACTGAGATACTAGATCAGAGATAACACAGCTCTGTAAATCTTGCTGGCTATGTAGTTCTTGGCATTGATACACGTGTCTGACTTATGTCAGCCCCCTGCGTAGCCTGTTACCTGGTGACTAGCTACAAAGTTACACTGTTGCAGTCTGATCCTTGGGGAGGAAATGCTTCCTCCAGCAGACTGATATCATCATTCACCTAGGCAAAGTCACCTACCTGGAGCTCTAGGACTGCTCAAGGACTCAATGACTGCTTTTTATTGATAAAAAGACTAACATTTTAAAATTATACTGTTGCTGTATATCTTGACATGTCAGGAATGTATAAATGCAGATTTGTTATGTTACTGACAGGTTCATTTTAAGGGCCCATTCACACCAGATGCTGTTGGATGCATTTTTGACTGCATTCCAACTACACAGATAGTCCAAAATCCAATGGGCATAGTTCACAACATTACAGTGCAGCATGCTGCATATACAGTGCCTTGAAAAAGTTTTAATACCTCTTGACATTTTCCACATTTTGTCATGTTAAAACCAAAAATGTAAATGTATTTTATTGGGATTTTATATAGACCAACGCAAAGTGGCACATAATTGTGAAGTGGAAGGGAAATGATAAATGGTTTTCAAAATGTTTTACAAATAAATATTTGAAAAGTGTGTGGTGCATTTGTATTCATTTGCACAGTATTGCACAACTGTAAACCTACCAAGACATGGCCATCCACCTAAACTGACAGGCCGGGCAAGGAGAGCATTAATCAGAGAAGCAGCCAAGAGGCCCATGGTAACTCTGCAGAGATCAACAGCTCAGATGGGAGAATCTGTCCACAGGACAACTATTAGTCGTGGACTCCACAAATGTGGCCTTTATGGAAGAGTGGCAAAAAATCCATTAAAAAGTCCCATTTGCAGTTTGCGAATAGCCATGTGGGGGACACAGCAAGCAAGTGTAAAAAGCTGCTTTGGTCAGATGAGATCAAAATCTAACTTTTTGGCCTTAAAGCAAAATGCTATGTGTGATGGAAAACTAACACTGCACATCACCCTGAACACACCATCATGGCAGCATCATGTTGTGGGGATGCTTTTCTTCAGCAGAAAGCTGGTCAGAGTTGATGGGAAGTTGGATGGAGCCAAATACAGGGCAGTCTTTTTTTTCCAGTGCTCTTTATTGTTAAACCAGCCATAGGTAGGGGCATAGTCCCTAGTGACCCTAAAAATACAGCCAGATCTACAATGGAATGGTTTAGATCAGGGGTCTCAAAGTACCGGCCCGCGGGCCATTTACGGCCCACGGACCGGTAATAAATGGCCCGTGGGCAGGGCCGGTGCCGCGGAAGTGTGGATCGAGGTGCATGAAGAGTAGTGCAGGAAGCGTCTGTCAGAGGTTCACTTCTCTCTCATGTCACGCTGCTACACCCTTGCAGCCCCTCCTCTCTTCTCGTCCATCCCTATTTGCTTGTGACATCATC
The DNA here is from genome assembly GCA_029574335.1 of Rana kukunoris. Taxonomy (NCBI): domain Eukaryota; kingdom Metazoa; phylum Chordata; class Amphibia; order Anura; family Ranidae; genus Rana; species Rana kukunoris. The sequence continues at coordinate 174,710,643 of CM056049.1, forward strand.
TGAGATGGACTAGAAGAGAGAAGGGGGGCGTCGGGGAGTAGCAGCGTGACATGAGAGACAAGTGAACCTCTGACAGACACTTCCTGCACTGCTCTGCATCTGAAGAAAACAACAAGTAAACCCTGACCTTTGCCCTGATTTGCTCTCATCTGCCCTGATGTGCTCTAATTGTGCCCTGATGTGCCCCATGTACCCTCATGTGCCCTGATGTGCCCCATGTACCCTGATGTGCCTTATGTACCCTGATGTGCCTCATGTACCCTGATGTGCTGGGCTCTGTACATCAGGGTACCCTGTGCCCTGTACCCTGATGTGCCATGTGCCCTGTTAATAATGTGTCTGCTGACACCAGTGCTGGGGGGTTAATAATGTGTCCGCTGACACCAGTGCTGGGGGTTAATAATGTGTCCGCTGACACCAGTGCTGGGGGTTAATAATGTGTCCGCTGACACCAGTGCTGGGGGTTAATAATGTGTCCGCTGACACCAGTGCTGGGGGTTAATAATGTGTCCGCTGACACCACTGCTGGGGGTTAATAATGTGACCGCTGACACCAGTGCTGGGGGTTAATAATGTGTCCGCTGACACCAGTGCTGGGGGTTAATAATGTGTCCACTGACACGAGTGCTGGGGGTTAATAATGTGTCCGCTGACACCAGTGCTGGGGGTTAATAATGTGTGCGCTGACACAGAGCTGGGGGTTAATAATGTGTCCGCTGACACCAGTGCTGGGGATTAATAATGTGTCCGCTGACACGAGTGCTGGGGGTTAATAATGCGTCCGCTGACACAGAGCTGGGGGTTAATAATACGTTCGCTGACACCAGTACTGTTTTTGAAGTTTGAAAGTTTGCATGCGGCCCCCCATGGGATATGAAAACTTGTCTTGCGCCCCTCAGGTAATTTGAGTTTGAGACCCCTGGTTTAGATCAAAGAATATTCATGTGTTAGAATGGCCCAGTCAAAGTGCAGACTTAAATCCAATTGAGAATCTGTGGCAAGACTTGAAAATTGCCGTTCACAGATGCTCTCCATCCAATCTGACTGAGCTTGAGCTATTTTGAAAAAAAGAATGGGCAAAAATGTCACTTCCTAGATGTGCAAAGATGGCAGAGACATACCCAAAAGACTTGCAGCTGCCATTGCAGCTAAAGGTGATTCTACAAAGTATTGACTTCAGTGGCTGAATACAAATGTACGCCACACTTTTCACATATTTATTTGCAAAAAAAAAAGAAAATCATTTATCATTTTCCTTCCACTTCACAATTATTTGCCACTTTGTGTTGGTCTATCACATAAAATCCCAATAAAATATATTTACGTTTTTGGCTGTAAGATGACAAAATTTGGAAAATTTCAAGGGGTATGAATACTTTTTCAAGGCACTGTAAATGTAAATGAGCACAAACATACAATAAGTGCACATAAAAGTCAGAAGAACGAAAAATAAGTAAGTTGCATCAACTGTATCGTAATGTGCATCAACTGCATGTAAACGGGCATAAAAACGTACATCAAATGCATGCAAACATGCCGTTTCTAGTGTGAATGCACCCATAATCATAATTCATATAAATGCTAATTAAAGACAAAGACACAATCCACCAAGAACAGTTATCATATGAATGCTTTATTTCCAGTGTTTGTGGCCATATTAACAAACAAAATACAATGAAATGTTTCTGAACACAACTTGGCTTTAGGCCTTTTACAATGATATAAATTCAGCAATAAATGTCTCCACAGCTGTGGACAGGACACCCATTATCTAACAGTAGTGGCAAAATTTGTTCATACCAGAGTTTTAAAAACTAAAAATGATGTAGCCTCAGATCATATGTGCCTATAAGGCCTCGTACACATGACCGAGGAACTCGTCGGGCAAAACACATTGTTTTCCTCGTCGAGTTCCTTGTTAGGCTTTGCGTACACACGAAAAGACCAAATCTCCTCGTTCTCAAACTCGGTGACTTCAACACATACAACAGCAGGGGCTGCTTTTGCTAATCTCATGTTACTGCGTTGTTAGGAAAAAGTTTGGTAAGAGACATTTGCACTTTTCAGTCTGTTACAGCGTGACAAATGTGCTATTTCCATTACAAATACTACTTTTACCGAAGGTGCACAGGTTTCTTAGCATACACACGCTCGAGTTTCTCGTTGAAAAGCAGCCCGACGAGGAACATGACGAGCCAATTTGACTCCCGTCGAGGAAAAAGAGAACTTGCTCTCTTTTTGGCTCATTGAGTTCCTCGACAGTTTCCTCGATGAAAAACTTACACACGACCGGTTTTCTTCGGCAAAAAAGCTCTCCCACCGAGTTTCTTGATGTATTCTGCCGAGGAAACCCGATCGTGTGTACGGGGCCTCAGTTTGAGCCATCTCTACTATTCTTCCACGTTCATCACATTTACCCCAATGTACTTAAAGCCTGGTGCAAACCTTTAGGAACTCTGATCTTAAAATAACTGACTTTGGTCTTTGTCTCAAAAGTACCTATAAAGCCTTGTAACACAGGTTGCTTTATTGTTCAGATGCTAAAAAATCATCATTGCTTTGGCTCACTTCTACCACACTTCACTATTGGCTGCTACGTGTGATGAGCAGTCTCGTTTACTAATAGCAAGCAATGTGAAGGTCAAAGCTTCTAGCTGAAGTCAATATTTGTTTAATAAAGGAACCTCGAATTTCAAGGTTAAGACAGCCTGGAAAAAAAACCTGAACATACCGGCCAACAGGTCTGTTGTGTTTTAGGATTGAGTTTACTGCAGGTATGAATTATTCAGCACATATTAAGGAATTTAGTTATGGAATAATTACAGTTACTTTTCCATTAATCTGTGATTTCTGGTTCCTGGATTGCACAATAGTATAATAATCATTGCACAAGAGTTTTCTCTAGTTAATCAGATAATAAATATAAAAAGCTTTTAAGTTTTAAATGCTAAAGAGTTTTTCATTTACCGGATTTGGGGCACTGACATGTCACTTGCACAATGTTCCTTCCTTGGTCAGCAAAAAAATAATCTATTATTTATGTTTTACTCTTTTTTTCTTTTAAAGTATTTGTGTTCAACTGTCAACATTTAATGGTGTGAACTAATGGAATGACTTTCAATTGCTTTACTGGAACCTCAGGTAACTCAAATATGGCACTGTGAATTAAATATTGCTGGTTGGCAGGGTCCAACTTTGGCCATGCAGTATTAAATCCTTGAAGATGCTGTGGCATATTTAAGCATCTGGCACTGCTGTTTTAAATCATCAGACATAGAACCAGAGGTTGTAAAAATTGTGATTTTTTTTCTATAACAGATGCTGGATCCTGGAAATCTTCCAGCTATCTTACTGAACTCACCAGCAGTTGTTGAAACATATAATTAGTATGGACTATTGTTCATGATTTCATGATGACACAGACTTCAATACAGTTCAGGCCGGGTTCACACTGGTACAACAAACGCTCCGACATTGGGATATCATGTTGCATGACGTGTGAAAATCAATGTTTCCCTATAGGAGCCACCTTGGATTGGATTGGATTGGAATAAATGCTTATAGAGCGCTGAATGCGAGTTGTGAAAGTCGGTCCGACTTTGAAAATGCTCCCTGCACTACTTTGGTCCGACTTTGATCCTACTTCAGCCCATTTAATATCACTGAAGTCGGATCAAAGTTGGATCGCCGACTTGAATGATCCAACTTTGGTATGCAACTTTTTTTTTTCCCCCTACAAGAGCATACCAAGATTTTTGGTCTGGTATGGATTTTAATGGGAACCCCCACAGCGAAAGAAACGATGTGCCCCCCCCCCCCCAAAATCCATACCAAACTTTTATCTGAGCACACAGCCTGGCAGGTCAGGAAAGGGGTGGGGACAAGCCAGCACCCCACCCCCTCCTGAACCATACCAGGCCACATGCCCTCAACATGGTAAGTGGGTACTTTGGGGCAGGGGGCCCCAAAGCACCTTGTCCCCATGTTAATGAGGACAAGGGCCTCTTCCTGACAACCCTGGCCATTTACACGTTTTGCCTTCTTTCTGCATTTACTTCATTTGCAACTCTGCAGTATACTATATAACATCTTAGAGCCGCAAATAAATTTGATGATGGAAGACATCCCTGTGCCAGGTGCTGTGATTGCAGGTAGCAGATAACTGTATATTTCCCAGAGGTTAAGACTGTAGGTCTGGCACTGTTTAAGGTCCGAATGCCAATCTTAACCCAGGGCCACCATACACTAACATATTGATTTTACTGCTCCTCCCCCCCAGCAATTGAGTTGTGAAGTAGGGGTATCTCGTAGGGTCAACAACAAGTTTTATTGTTACTGGATTACATTCTGATTGGGATATGAATCTGAACATACAGTATCTCCACTCAGGGTCTTCAACCACCAACATATATTATTTTCACTTGGTCCGTTTCTCAGGGGGGTCTGATAGGGGATATCTCCAGGCTATAAGCTACTAAAACATATTATTTGTACTGGCTTCTGCTCTGACTGAGGCCTGAAAAATGTAAGGGTCAGTAACATATACTATTTGTACTAGGTTCCAGTCTGATTGAGGTCTGAATGTGGAGATTCTTACTCTGGGCCACCAACATGTATTATTTGCAATGGCTTGTAGGGAAAATACCCCCTGTCCTCTAGTCTTCCCCTTCATATCACAGTGAATTCATCTTTCACTTAGTAAATCGTTCCATGTACCCCAGAACCAATGCATCCCTGCCATACAGGTTCCTTGTATATATGGTCTTCCGCTAAAATGATTGCAAAGCGATATTTTTTTTTTTAGCTAACACAACCTTTTTCTCTCTTCAGGTATCTATTAAACACTACTTTAAATGAGAGAACTATTGTCTACATGAATTGAACTAGGATGTAGTGAGTCTGCTTGATTTACCAGGTGTGCCTAATATGAACAAAGTCTAGCACACATTCATGTCAACACCATCCCATCAATACATTAAATAAATATTAAATACACTCCTTTTACATCCTCACTTATTTACAATGCATAGCAACATTATATTGGTCCAGAAATTCAACACACATAGACATAAACATTTAACATAAAGGGAAACAATCCCAAAACAGGAAGAAAATCAACATGACTTGTTTACAATATGTACTGTCTCTGAGCAGGTGAAATGGGTTTAGTAAACCATCTAGAGCTTTGTAAAGGTATTGATGGTAGAGTTTTTCTCTTCAAGCTTTGTCTCAACAGTTTGAGAAGATAAATGCACATGGGCCAGTTTGTCTTCATTGACAATTCTGCATACACATCTTGCTTGTAATTGCCTTTTTTGCAAAAATATTCCTTTTATACTGACGCTATGCATCATTAAAAGTAATTGTAACATTTGCTCATTGCTTACGCTGTTGGGCTAAGTGACCATGTATGACTGTGCATGCATGAAAATATCTTAGTTGCCTGGGTGAAGAATATTTGTCATACAAGATAGAAATGAGATACAATAAACTACAATAAAACATTATTTCAGCTGTACATATATCCCTCCAATGCATAATCTACAAAATAATACCAGGAGACATAAATAATAAAACAGTCTGGTAAAGGGAATGTTACTTTTTAGTAATATTCACAGGGACTATAATTTTGATAATATACCTTCCACCATTGCAGCAGCAATAAATTATCTAGAGATCTGGAAAATGAAAACTACATTATGGAATCAATGAATTCCACAGAGTCTCCGTGTTTTGAAGAATCATGTCTGAAAGTAGCTGACATTTAAAAATGCCCCAATCCTCATTTTGCCTTAGTTTCTTACAAAAATATGGCCAGCAGAGGTATGGACCACAGCAACCAATCAGGATTTTAGCTGTTCTTTTTCCAGAGCAGGTTTAAAAATGTACAGCTAACTTACACCTGTTTTTTCAATAATGGAATGCATTCTACAGTGGCCATGTGAAGCCAGAATAATCTATAAGAATTAAAGTGACACTGAACTCACATTGTTTTACAGTATGTGCAACATGCCTAATATTGCAATATGCCGCCTTCGTTTCATCTCTCCAAATGCAAGCTTTTTTTCTGCTATTCCCAGACTTCCTGTTCTAGGGTGGCTATGTTCGTTCTCCATGCTCCCCTTGTGTATGTAAATATAGCGACCCATTCCTGCTTGCATGTTTGATGAAAAAAATGGGGTAGCCTGTTTTAAGACCCCCTTTTTCACACAAGATTATAGCAGTGGCAGTGGAGTGGAGTTTCTAGTTCTCCCTGGGTTGAGGTCTTCAGGGGAACCTGATAGGTCAGTGAGGTGTTAGGAAACCTTCTGGAAGCTTTAGGGGGTCAGTTAGGATAGGTCAGCAGAGGTCAGCTGACCTTAAGAAACTTCCAGAACCCATAGGGGCCCCTATAAAAAAGGATCTGCCAAAAAGGGTTTTTGTCAGTCTCCAGAGGGATTTACCAGGAAAAGCTCCCCCATCTCCCATAATTGTGGCCAACGTTTATGTGGTAGGGTTCCCTTTGTATGTTGGAAAAAGGGGACATTTATTATGTAAGTAATTATGGCTCAAGTATCGGTGGCTGAGCCAGGGTAATGTTTGAGATATTGCTGATTGGAATAATTTTAAACATTTTTAAGATATATTTATTTGATTAAAACCAATAAACAGGGCTGTGGCCTATTTGTTATCCAAATGAATTGTGGTGGTGTCTTTTATTTTAACATGTTTGAATTTTTTTATGTCTGCTGCCTATAAACCTATGAGATGGACTAGACATCTACATGCAGACACATTCAGCTCTACAGGAACTGTAGTATGCATAGAGAGGAGTATGTGACAAGATGAGTGACACTACTCGCTCTACACAAGTAGCTGTCAGGTGCATCAGTGGAGAATGGGAGTATGCACAGGACAAAAAAACAAGAATTAAAAAAAATCCACAATAGTCTTGCTATTTTTGAACAATTGATGTAAATTGTTCACTTTAATCTTTTTTTTTATAGCTAACTGCATTAAACTTAAATCTGATAGACTGCTATAAATTAACAACACACAGAACACAACATATTATCTTTACGCTTTAGTACCCATTTTTGGCCCATAAGAGCAAAACCCTGTTTTCTTTAGTTTAATAAAAATATATAATAAGCAACATTGTATGTCACTGCTCCTAACAGTGACTTTGTCTCCAGCTGTTAGATGCAAGATTTGGTGAAATGAACATAAAGTTGTATGGAAACCTCAAAATAAGCATCAAAAATTGTTCAATCTTAAAGCATAACTTCAGTTATTATAGGCTCCCTGAGCTCTTGCCATACATGCCTATCATACGCACATGTAGCTCCCAGAGCAGTGATGGCGAAGCTTGGCACCCCACATGTTTTGGAATTGTGTTTCCCATGATGCTCATGCACTCTGCAGTGTAGTGGAGCATCATGGAAAATGTAGTTCTAAAACATTTGGAGTGCCAAGGTTCGCCATCACTGTCCTAGAGTGTTCTCCTCCAGTGATGCGATGTCCGCACATCACCCCATTGCTTTCTTTCTACTGTTGTCATCATTTCCTAGTTTGGGTCTGGAGTCCTCTATATTTTTTGCAGGCTGGTCACTAATGATGGAACTCCTGCACATACAGACAGGAGTTACTCCTTTCCTGTACCCAACTCAAATGTTTAGATAGTACACTGGGCTTTGTGTGTACTGTAGTCAAAGCTTAATTAAACAAACTGAAGTTAGAAGCTGATTGGCTACCTTGCATAGCTGCACCAGACTTTGCACTTTCCTGTTTTAGTAAATCAACCCCGGAGTCTCTTCCGTCCTATAACTGCTAGTAAAAATGTAGTATAATTTCACTTTACATTTGCTCTTTGGATCTCAGAAAGCATCAACAGTAAGAAAGAATATTAAAAAGGTATACAAAAGTAATATGTTAAAACAGTGACATAAACATAGTGATGATTCCTAATAAATAACAGGTTAAAAGAGGTAATGTTTTTTTTGACTCTCCCCATTTTTAACTCATGGTTGTAATTGAATACTGAAATGTAGTATTTTGCATTTACAATCAAAACTGAATAATAAAATAAATACATAAATAACCCCTTTAATAAGACAAAAAAGTAAATAACAGTAAACAGCATTAAAAGCAGCCACAGAGTATCTTCAGGACATGGGTACATAATACACTATGAACGAAGCATGTACTATTCACAGTAGGAACATTAAACTGCTATTTGGTTGGTTGCCAAAGGCAACACCTTATGATTATTTTTTCCCATAGAAGGGATTGTATGCCTGTACAGTAAATTGGCTACTTAGTAGTGGCTACTTAGTTACTACAGGTAACCCAACTATTTTGCTCTTGCACTCTTGGCTGGTTTATTTTTTTCATTATATATTTGCCATTTCTTGCCTTACCTGACCAGGTGCACAAAAATGCATTGCAGAAGGGGAGATAATTTTGCTATCAACTTGTGTGTAATGCTTTTTATTAGTATTTATATATTATTTTGCATTGAGGTGTCTTCCCTTACTGTCATGGTAGTTGTGACATCAGTATGCTATAGGCAAAAAATTCCCTGATATTTCCCGTACAATAAATAATTAAATAAATAAATGAACAAATACATAATACATATCCAGAACTAGATAAAACATAAAAAAAAAATATTCTGCCCAGTGGTCGTCATATATTATCCTCTCAGTGGTTCTTTCAGTGCCTTATCCTCACAGCAGAAAATTCGGAAAAATCAACATTCATGGTTTTACTATCAACAGTCATAGTTTTACTAAGCTTACCAACACCAACTAAAGATCCGCTATTATTCTTTTTCTAGTCACTTCTGCTGTTCTCTCTGTACAACTTGCTGTAGGATGTGCTAGCTACAATATTTAATCACATTTTTGAAAGTGAAAAGGTATATCCTTATCCATGACTGTCCATGCTACTAATAAAACATAGGCAAAACAAAGACAACCATGCAGAGGTTTGCTTGGCACCTACCACCCATCTAGTCTTACATAAATCCAGACATTGCTTTATCGTGAGCTTTGCTGACCATAGAAACACACAGGCCCCATACACACGAGTAAATCTATCTGTTCAAATCGGTCGGACAGACCGATTTGAACAGATCTGTCTGCTGGGACATATTGGTTTGATCGTGTACACACGATCAAACCAAAATCCCCGCCGGCAGACAGGCGCGCTGACGTAGGTGGTGACATGGCGGTGGCGTTGACGCTGCCACGTCACCGCACCAGGAAGTAAAACACTTCCGCGCATGCGTCAAAAAAATTCAACGCATGTGCGAGCAGATATGTCTGCTGGTTAGCATACTAACCAGCAGACATGTCGGGCGGACGAGTTCCCAGCCGACAGATTTGAAAGCATGCATTTAAATCTGTCGGGTGGTCAAATCCGTCTGTTTGCCCGTACACACGGTCGAATCTGTCTGCTGAAATGGTCTGGCAGACCGTTTCCAGCAGACAGATTTGATTGTGTGTACACGGCCTTGGTATTAAAGTCTCACTGAGCAGTGAGAGTCTTTTCATTTCTATTACAGACAAGATCAATTTGAGATGAAGCTTTAGTTTCTGGTAAGTATGAAAAGCAGAGACGGGGACGGGCCTTAAAACGTGTTAAGAAATTTAAAAAATAACAGCACAATTCTCATGTTCCCTTTGGGTCTGCTTATAAATGTAACTACTGTTGCTATGCTACCAGGCTGAACAGTAAATGAAATGATGTCTGTACAATGGGTCAATGGTTTCCACTGTATGTCAACAAGGAAAATTTTCCAGGTAGTCATTTTAATTGGTAATTGTCTATATAGTTAAGCACCTGAGCCCAAGTGCTATTTAGACCAGTTAATAAGCTGCAGTGTTATTTATTGTTCTTCAGTGGGATAGATATTAATAAGAATGCTTTTCAAATGGCGCCTGGAATACCAATGGTTCCCGTAATAATTATACCGGGGTTTGTTTACTAAAGGCAAATCCACTTTGTACTACAAGTGCACTGCAAGTGCATGTAAAAGTGCAGTCGCTTTAGATCTGAGGGGGGATCTGAAATGAGGGGAAGCTCTGCTGATTGTATCATCCAATCATGTGCAAGCTAAAATGCTGTTTTCTTTTTTTTTCCTTGCATGTCCCCCTTAGATCTACAGCAACTGCACTTCCAAGTGCCACTTTCAGTGCAAAGTGACCTCTGTGCATATATTTGTTGTGTGGCCAATCTGTACATTTTCTGGGACAACATTATTAAGAAATATTTCATGTTTCTACTATGATTGGACAGCAGAAGCTATATGCTATATTACAGTATAAGTATACAGTATATATAGCACACCATGTGTCAATAAACAGGTATGTATGTTAACAGTGTAGTAATGCAGGAATAAACACAACAATTTGCACATAACATCTAAGTATTTAGGCCCAGATTCAGAGAGAATTGGATTCTCGTAGTGTATCAGAAATACACTACGCCGCCGTTTTTTACCTGGCTCTACGTGTAATCCAGGAAAATTTTGTCCAGTAAACGACGGCGGCGTAGTGTATTTCTCCCGTCGCAATCCATCTAGACGAGTAGGGGGCGTGAAGGATTTAAAATAGGCGCGTTCCCGCGGCGATCGAACTGCGCATGCTCCGTTCGCAAATTTCCCGCCGTGCATTGCGCGAAATCACGTCGTTACGTCATTCGTTGTTTGAGTAGCGTCGTTTACGGACATTTCTATTCCCGAACGAGTTACGCAAAAAAAAAAAATTAAATTCGACGCGGGAACGACGGCCATACTTAACATGGGCAAAAAGCTGGTCTAACAGTACGTAAAAAAAACAGACGTAAGCGATTGCGAAGACCGCTCGTATCTTCGTGGATCGCCGTAAAAACACATTTGCATATCCCGACGCATGAAAACGACGCAAACTCCTCCCAGCGGCCGCAAAAATATCGCAGCGTAGATCCGAAGGCTTACGAAGACGTAAGCCTCTCGGATCGAAGCCCGAAGCCGCCGTATCATGGTTTGAGGATTCAAACTAGTGATACGGCGCGCAAAATTTGAAATTACTCCTGTCTAACTCCAGTTAGACAGGCGTAATTGCTTTATGAATCTGGGCCTTAGTGTCTAGTTGTGCATTATTATTTGAACTGTATACCTTGATCATTAATATATTTCTGTAAAATGCCAGAAGACCAGTTGTATATGGCAGACTATCTGTATGCCATATAATGACCATAAAAAAAAAAAAAACAGACACTCCAAAAAAAAAGACAGTATGCTTTCTAGGCATCCACTGGTTTTGGAAAAAAATAAATAAATATATATATATATATATATATATATATATATATATATATATATATATATATATATATATATATATCACACATATTTGAATACCAGTACCAGTATAAATTATAATAAATAACAAAAATAAATACATAAATATATAGCAATACCACATTAAAGAAATATAAATTAGGAGTTTCAGAACTTGCTATCCAACCTCCTCATTATTGTATATCCATTATCTTCTTTTACAAGTATGAAAATTAGAGAATGGAATAAATCAGGTAAAATGTCCAAACATCTTCAACATTTATCGTAAATCTGATGACAAAATCACAGGGCTTTGATGCTGCTTAGGTGGGTAGCAATCTCTATATCGTTGTACGAGAAAATTACAGCTTGGTTTAGATATTGCGCTAGCCTGCCTTTCAGTTATCCAAATAAAAGCCATTTCTTATAAAGGTCAGAGGAAGCAGGATGGATGGGAATATTTTTTTTTTCTAGCTGTGATTTCCAGGCTTAACAGCTGCTGTATCTTCGGGAAGTAAACCATTCTTAACACTGCAATTGCTTTTACTTAAACAATTCATCGGAGTAAACCTGGTTTGCATCGTCAGAGATGACTTGTAGTATATGGAGATAGTATAAGGTTTCAGAGGCTCTGATGGCACCCATGGCTAACTGGTGATTTGACATCTAGCATCTGAACAGTGACAAAGTCACATGCTTGCCATTCTACAGAGTGTCAGAAAGTCATGGGTCTTCAAGAGAGTAACAGGTGCTTTGAATTCCAGAGCTTGGATGCTTTAATTCTCCATTGTGTGGGATGACTTCAGTAACAAACTTATAGTAGAAAGTTATAGAGATGGAAACTGCCATTTATCTGATTATCAGAAGCTATTAAATACCAGTGGAAATTAATGTTTGAATATGCATTTGAACAGCCCTGCTAGAGAGCTTCTTTAATATGATGGGAAAGCTCTTGCAGTCAGACATACATCTCAGCGCCTTATGCTGTCACAAGAGTCAGAGCTCTGGCTCCAGCTTGAACTTCGGCTCCTACTCCTCTTCCATTCCCTGCTGCGGCTCCTCCTACTGCTATGGCTCCTGCTTCGACTGCTCCTGTTGCTAATGGAACTGCGGCTTCTGGACCTGCTATGGGGACTGTACCAGGATGGAACACTACTCGCGCTGCTTGAGGATGATGGACTACGCCTGTAGTATGGGATGGGGCGTTTACGAGCACTGTGTGTACAAGAATGAAAGACATATTAGCATAGCTTGTTATGAATTTTAGGTGCTCAATCCCTAGATTATCTTAGGTCACAATTGGCATGTAAGGACTCCTATTTTTACTTTAAACATTTGTTCTTTACACATTACTGAATTTGAAGCTCAGAGATTCAGAAAAAATATTGCTGACCTCAAAATGGGTGATTCATTATTTCAGATAAGGGGAATGCTAACCCTGGCAATAATCAATCACTTTTATTTATAGATTGCAAATAATGATTCAGGGCTTTCAACTATAAACAGAATGGCCCAGATTCACAAACGTTTTACGCCGGCGTATCTATAGATACGCTGTCGTAAGTAGAAATGTGCACCGTCGTATTGTTATGCCGATTCGCGAAGCTAGATACGCCGTAAAACGAGCGTTAAGCCGTCAGACGTACGTCGGCGTATCGTGGGCGCATAGTTACGCTGGATGCATTCGGCGTTCCCATTTTAAATATGCAACTGAGTAAGATATGCCGATTCATGAACGTAGATGCGGCCGGCCGCTTCATATACGCGATTTGCGTAAGGCTTACATCAGGCGTAAAGTTACCCCTCATATAGCAGGCGCAGGTTACATAGTTACATAGTTACATAGTTACATAGTTAGTCAGGTTGAAAAAAGACACAAGTCCATCCAGTTCAACCATAAAAAAATAAATAAAATAAAACAAAGTAAAACACAGTACATCCTCCCATACACCCAACTCCATACCCACAGTTGATCCAGAGGAAGGCAAAAAAAACCAGCAGAGCGATGATCCAATTTGCTACCGGAGGGGAAAAAATTCCTTCCTGATCCCCCGAAAGGCAATCGGATTTACCCCGGATCAACTTTACCTACAAAACTTAGTACTCAGTTATATTATGTGCATTTAGGAAAGAATCCAGGCCTCTCTTAAAGCAATCTACTGAGCTGGCCAGAACCACCTCTGGAGGGAGTCTGTTCCACATTTTCACAGCTCTTACTGTGAAGAAACCTTTCCGTATTTGGAGGTGAAATCTCTTTTCCTCCAGACGTAAAGAGTGCCCCCTTGTCCTCAGTGTTGACCTTAAAGTGAATAACTCAACACCAAGTTCACTATATGGACCTCTTATGTATTTGTACATGTTGATCATATCCCCCCTTATTCTCCTCTTCTCAAGAGTGAATAAATTCAGTTCCTCTAATCTTTCCTCATAGCTGAGCTCCTCCATGCCTCTTATCAGTTTGGTTGCCCTTCTCTGCACTTTCTCCAGTTCTCCGATATCCTTTTTGAGAACTGGTGCCCAAAACTGGACTGCAAAAACTGGACTGCATATTCCAGATGAGGTCTTACTAATGATTTGTACAGGGGCAAAATGATATCTCTATCTCTGGAGTCCATACCTCTCTTAATACAAGAAAGGACTTTGCTCGCTTTGGAAACCGCAGCTTGGCATTGCATGCCATTATTGAGCTTATGATCAACTAAAACACCCAGATCCTTCTCCACTACAGATCCCCCCAGTTGTACTCCCCCTAGCATGTATGATGCATGAATATTCTTAGCCCCCAAGTGCATAACTTTACATTTATCAACATTAAACCTCATCTGCCACTTAGTCGCCCAATTAGACAGAGCATTGAGGTCGGCTTGTAAATTGGAGACATCCTGCAAGGACATTATTCCACTGCATAGCTTGGTGTCATCTGCAAAAACAGAAATTTTACTTTTGATCTCAGACCTAATGCAAAGGTATGGGCCAGGAACGACGCTATGGAATTTTACGCTGCGTACACCGTTTACATAGCACTACGTGAATAGGGCTGTGCGTAGGTTACGTTCACGCTGTAGGCAGTGTTTGACGTGTTCGACGTATCTTAGGCAGCTATTTCGACGTAACTGTGAGCATGCGCACTGGGATGCGTCCAAGAGACGACGCACACGCAGTTTGTCTTTTGAAGCTGTGGCCATCATTTGCATGGGGTCATGCTTCATTATAATATATCACGCCCACTTCCACCTACTTTGACTTACGTCGGCTTACGTCGACAACTATACGCTACGCCGGCGCCGACATAGTGTAAAGTAGATACGCTACGCCCGCACAAAGATGCGCCGCTCTACCTGAATCTGGGCCAATGTGTATGCAAACATTAAAGAATATGTCAACCCCACATTTTTATATTCCTGATAAGTGCCTGCCTTACCATATACTTGTATGAAAAGTATCCTGTTCTTATTGTATTTCTTCCTCTGTGCGAAATCCCTGGGGTTCCTGTCAGGCCCCCTGCTTTCCTATTAAAAACTACCCAAATACCACTATGCATTTCATTTAACGCTAAACTCTAGCCAAATCAGGCTTACTTCTGCATATAAACCAATGAGCTTCCAGGTTTTATTACCAGCCTTAATTGAACAAGCTGGGGTTAGAAGCTCATTGGTTTCTATGCAGAAGTGAGCCTGATTTTACGCCACCTTTAGTAAATAAACCCCATGGGGTATGCCTGTATTTTGTTTTTATACAGAGCATAGAAAGGTTAGAGTCTCTGTGTGTCTCTTTAGGGTAGATTTTCTCTCATTTTCTGATGGGACAGGGGTAGGAAATGTGTTAAATGAAGACAGAGATAAAAACACATCTTTGTGTAGTGGAAAATGTCTACTAGTGTTCTTATTGATTGCTGCACCTTCCTGTGCCAAAGACAATTGTTCCCACCATTACTTTTTCTGATGTTACAGGAACAGGGCAAGAGAAAAAGCTTCCGCAGTAGGATCACAGATGGGAATTTAAAAAATAGATTGCATTTTTTAAATCCATAAGGCCGCGTATCTTTGTGCGGGCGTAGCGTATCTCATTTACACTACGCCGCCGTAACTTTGAGAGGCAGGTGCCCTATTCACAGAGAAGTTGCGCCCAAAGTTATGGTGGCATAGCGTAAATGGGCCGGCGTAACCACGCCTAATTCAAAATAGGCAGGTAGGGGGCGTGATCCATGTAAATGAATCGTGACCCCACGTAATTGACGGCTCTTTACGTGGACGTATCCCAAGTGCGCATGCTCAAAATTACGCCGCAAATACTCATTGGTTTCGACGTGAACGTAACTTAAGCAAAGCCCTATTCGCGACTGTTTTACGCAAACGACGTAAACAACGGAAAATTTGACGCTGTCCCGACGTTCAAACTTAACATTGAGTACGCCTCATATAGCAGGGGTAACTTTACACTGGACTTACGCTTACGCAAACGACGTAAAAAAATACGACCGGGCGCAAGTACGTTTCTGAATCGGCGTATCTAGCTCATTTGCATATTCAAAGTGTAAATTGACGGAAGTGCCACCCAGCGGCCAGCGTAAATATGCAACTAAGTTACGACGGCGTAAGAGACTTACGCCGGTCATATGTAAGCAAAATTCCGGCGTATCTTGCTTTCTGAATACAGAAAAAAGATACGCCGACGCATCCTAGAAGTTACGCGGCGTATCTCGAGATACGCCAAATGTAACTTCTTTGAGAATCTGGCCCATAGATACACAAAGTGGCTCGGCCACGTCCTCAGCTCCCTCCTCCCTCCTTCATTTGTAAATAAGTTTAAAACCTGGCTCTTTTTTGCAATGCTTCTTAAGTTATCAAACTGATTTAAAGACACCCATGTGTCCATGCCCAATAACGGTAACACAGCCACTATTTGGTTGTAAAGCAACATCTCACACACTCTGTTTTTTGTTTCCATTGGACCAAATAGTCCATGGAAAACTTTACCTCAAAACAAAGCTATTTTGAGGTATGTTTTACCGTCCTCTAGAAAAATAGCTTTTTATCTTTACAGCTTGTATAATTTTGTAATGCTTTATACCTTGTAATCCTTCTTGCCTCCAAATGGCTTGGGGAGTCTCTCCTGCGTTTTCTCATAGGGGAATATGAGCTTCGCCTCGTTCTGTGAGGTCCTTTGCGTGGCCCATTTTCTGTAGCATTGTACTTGCTGCTTCTGTCTCTGTAGGAGGAAAACAGAATATAATTCTGGTGTTCTTTTTTGCACTAAACAAATATTATCAAAGGGATTTAAGATATATAAAGGCTGATTTATACAAGAAAAATTTGCGATGATGGACACTGTAGGGATTCCAGCTATTACTGCCTTACATTCACAGGAAAAATGGAAAGTGACTGATTGCTATAAAAAAATCTCTTTTTTTTTTCTCCAGCCAATAGAAAACAGACCCAGTCAATCAGGTTTACTTCAGTAATGGTTCTACTTTACTTAATTATTTGCTTTGCTAATAGAAGAATATGAAGCTCTGGCTTGATTTCATCTTTTAGAATCTGGTCTCAAGAGACTAAACTGACAGCAGTAAATTTATTCTGATTACACTGAATGTCGGGAGTCCATTATGAGATGACACTTGTTCTTCTACAGAACTATGCTGTTAATTCAATAAACACATCAGCTGTTTGTATGTTACACTCTGACCTCTACTGAAAAGCTGAGATGGTGACTGATAGTGAAGAAAGTGTGAGTAGGGTGTTGGTGTGTCCATTTACACAAAGAATTTGATACTAATACAAATTTTGTCCAGAAATTATGTACAATGGCTGTACAATTAATTTTCTCGTTATACTGAAAACCTAGAATGAGAAAAGCATTCATCAAACAATTTTATTTATAATGAACATAAACCAATACCTGCTAGGGCTGTAGCGAGAATAACTTGGACTCCGTCGGCCACGGGAGCTTCTGCTTCTATTACTTTTCTTGCCAGACTTGGAGGAATAGCTTGGAGATCTTGAGTATGACCTATAAATCAATAAGAGATATTTCCATCACTAGAAGTTGACTTTTGCTAAACAATAGACTAAATAGTAAATATAAAAGGCTACCTCTAGTTAAAGCAAATTGGTTTATTAGTTAGACATACATCAGTCTAAAAACACTGCATTCAAAAATACACACCATATGAGAAAAATTTAAAAATATTTTTACTGGCTTCTACCAGTACCTAGGTGCGGGTTGCCATACAACCTTTAAGCAAGATCCTGGGAATGCTTAGAATTCCTAATCTGACAAGAAGACAATCCAGCACAGTCTTTTGTGTTGCTGTATTCATGGCCATAATATCCATATCATGAAGAGCCTCATGTTAGGTAATATGGACCTGAACAGCGATAAGGTTCTCCTCTACACTTCAGGCCATTTGCCTCCAAACACCACTTTGAATTGCATAAAAAGATGTAAGACAATTAAAATGGTAGCTGTTATTTTGTATCATAATTTTTGTGGCGTGGAATAGTTATACTGTATAAGCAACGCAAGGATGGCGGCCAGGTACCTCTCAGAAAAGAAGAGCAAATTGATTGAAATTGCATACCATGCTCTTTTCACTAAATTCTTCGAAGTGTATCTCTCTGTTCTTTTTAGTTTTGGATCAAGTAAAAAAAGGTTTAGAACCCTTTTCTGTTAAAAAAATGCTCTGTGTCTTGTTAAAGAGATTGACCTTGTGCCTTTGTCTCTGAGCCATAATAGGAAATGATCTTCCTAGAGAACAAAATTCACCTCATAGACAGGTGTTATATGAGGTGTCCCTATTGAAAGACACGGACACCTCCTATATCTGTCCAGTAACAGCTATCAATTTTT
Source organism: Rana kukunoris (assembly GCA_029574335.1). NCBI lineage: Eukaryota > Metazoa > Chordata > Amphibia > Anura > Ranidae > Rana > Rana kukunoris. Next base: position 174,728,797 of record CM056049.1, read on the forward strand.
TTCTGTCTTATATGAGTAAAAAATCTTACAAAGGTCTATTATATCCAAAACTGCAAACAAGTTTTGGCTGGCTATACATTTTAAAGCCAGCCAAAACATTTATTTTGTTTTGGATAGAGTAGAGACAGAAGCTGAATGTGTCCTCATTTTAAAAAGAAACCAGAATAGCTAATGATGGGTATAGAGTTGTGGAATATTAGGGCAGCACAATAATAGGTAGACATGTGCATTCGTTTTCATCCGAATGCATTTTTGTCCGAATTTCAGGAATTTTTGTTATCGTTTTAACAAACTAAAACAAATGTGCAGAATATGAAAACCAAAAGATCCGACATAAACAAATGCTTTGTTTTCGTTGAAACAACAGTTCGATATAGATAGGAGATTCGACAAGACGCTGACAATAACAATCTATGTCTATCGAACCTGTGGTCGAATGTGCCTAACCTTAACTCTATTAGTCCAAGATTATTCTATATAGAGAGAAAAGATTTGTCATAGAAAGAAAAGATTTGACATTATAGAGAGAAAAGATTTGACATAGAGAGAAAAGATTTGACATTATAGAGAGAAAAGATCGCTGCTGGAATTGGGTGGGGGAAGTAAAATAAAAATAATGATGATGATGAATGTCATTGGCTTATTGTAACCAAAGAGGAGGAGCAGTAAAATAGCTAGAACTAATTTGACAATTCAACATGAACAACAAAGATTCGACAAAGCATTGAAAAACATACAAATTCTAATGTTGGTTGACTAGTAATAATAATTTATAAATATAATTATTACTAGTCATACAACATTAGAATTCTACTATAGCTAGCCTGTAGGTGGAACATTCGACCTGAAATGTACGATCGCAGCAGTGTACAGTTTTGCTGCTCCGTCGAATCTTCTTTGAACATTCGACAGACACCATAAGCCTTCAATGACAGATTGGACCTGAATTCATTCAGATTTTCGGACGAATGCAATTTCTACGAAAAACGTAATGGATAAAAACGAATTTCAGGAGTAACTAAATAAATGTATTTTTCGGATGAAAACGAAATTCCAAAACACAATATTTCAGTGGGCACATGTCTAACAATAGGCTGTATCAACAGGCTTTTGTTTTTTGTCAGAATAGCTTCTCTCTATATACATAACTATAGGAATAAAAGAAGGCTTACAGCTGGTTAAATGCACCTGTCAGTGAATTCTAAGTTATTTCAGAAGTGTCATAAACTGATGTTAAAAACAAGGTAAAAGTAGCCTATAGCTTTGAAGTACGGGGGCTTTCAGAGGAGTCTGAAACATGGAACAGGAATTTAAACCACAGATACCATTAATACACTAGATTATCATTCAAGAATGTCATAATTTGTAAATGTAGCAAACTTAGTAAAAAATGTACCTTGCCCCTGAAGAGCTTGACCTGCTTCGTGACCTTCTGTTTGAAGAAGATCTATAATATGATGAATAAGAGCTCATTGAATGACTTGAGCTGCGGGAGTAAGACCTCCTGCTCCTGGTGCTCCTATATGATGAGCTTGAACGATGGCTACGTAAAGAGTTTCTGTCAGGCGATAAGGCTGATACACTCTTGTGTTCCCCCAGGCAGCCAAGACAAGAGGACAGATCTCTGTAGAAGAATAACACACATCTCTTATTATTCATATCTCCAATAATCTTACTGTGATTATTCTGTGCAGATAAGAAAAATGTGCACTGCTTTGGGAGAGAAAGCAAATCAAACTAGCAATATGATGCTACATCAAAGTGTGCTTTTTTCTAAAAAGAAGCTTAATTTGTTTTCTATTCCAGACTACTGAGGATAACATCTTTGAACATAATTAAAATTAGAAACCAAGTAGATACATGTGAAATTTCAAGGATTAAAACACTAGTTGACCTAAAAAAAGATAATGTAGAGCATGTATCACTGACTTTAAGTGTAACACACAGATACAGCAGTGGCCACACAGATCAGTCCACCCAGCCCTGATATATTAGTTATTAGGGGAAGATGGTAATGAGTGTAATAATTTACCGCTCCAGGTAATATCCTTACTGAACATGTGACATAGAGGGATTTTCCCTCAGATCAAGTATGTCCTGGGGGTCATTGAGAAACTGGGATAAACAAAGCAAAATACCCTCTAAACCTTTCCCAGGTCAAATAATGAGCCGCATACATTGTTGTTTTGGTTTATTGGTTTGCATGTATTTAATCACCTCTTAGCCTTCATCAGAGAGTCTCCCAAAGGGACAGATGATTCCTTGGTAAAAGAAAAGGAACTGGCTGATGAATTTCCTGAATCCGAGATGTTGTCACTGTGGCCATTAGGGGTCTTTACTGAGGATGGGACTTGTCCAAAACCCTGATGGGGCGGGCTTTCTTTTTCCTGACTGAGCTTCAACACAGATGAGCTTGACTGCATTGAGGGAGGAGAGCACATCTCATTTCCCGAGTCATACTCGTTTGTGACTTCCTTCCGACAGCCTCCATTACTCTCTGCTGTGACCAAAAGGCTGGGGATGGATTGTGAAATCTGAAAACATAAGACAGTGTTGACACATGTGGAACCCAAAGCTTGCAATACAACTTGTCACTTAGTGCCACATTCACTTTCAAAAATAACTTCTTCTAACATTCTCCATATACTGTATATTTTATTAACTGAAAATAAAATAGAACAAAAGAAAAGGAGCGGGCAGTGAAAAAAATGAAACAGAAAGATCAAAAAGAAAAATCTCTTTACAAAAAGTCCACAGAGGAACCTGCAGACAAATAGAGCTGCAATGATGCGGATACCATGCATGGTTTGGCATGCACCCATAGAGAAAGAATGAAACCAAGAGTGAGAAACAAAATAAAAGGAATTGTTGTATATGTAATGTTTTTTTATAGTTATACATCGGCACAGCAACTGGGACCGTATCTACAAAAAGAGACAGAGCAGCGCCTTTTAATGCAACCAGTATGTAACCTAGCTATTCATGTGGTGTGTCTAGCCTTGTTTAGAGATTACTGTATATGGACACTTTAGAGTTTATGTAAGCATGCTAAGAAGAATTTTTATTGCCCATAACAACTGATATGTTTCCAACTATAATTTCAGCAGTACTGTTGATGTATAACTGTGAAACATGCCTTCTGATTGGTTGGTATTGTCAACAAAAAATGTTCTTAGGACACACTTTATACATAAGTCACTTTGTTAACATTGCAGTTGCATTCAGTAGTATATATATCTAATGCCCCGTACACATTTGCAATGGAAAAATTCAGATGGACTTTTTCCATCTGATTTTCCGATCGTGTGTAGCCCCATCTGAGTTTTTTCTTTGGAAATTCCGATGGAATTCCGTCTGAATTCCGATGTGATTTGGTCGGGCAAAAGCCTGATTGTGTGTACGTGACATAAGGCTCACATTTGTGCAATTTCAGACTTGAGTCACACAGAATCTAATGACAATGGAAATCACTGTTTTCAATGGTGCCTGTTTACATCAAGGCAACTCAGCACAGTGTGATTTTGAAAAAGGTTCCTGTACTACTTTGGTGTGATTCCAGCATGATTTTCACCCCATATAATATTTATATTACTTTAATTCAGGTACTTATATAGCACCGTCAATTTACGCTGTGCTTTACATATACATTGTACATTTACATCAGAATATGCAATATCATCAAAATAGCGTTTAAAAGACACTACATAATCACAGATCAAAATCAGATTGCAGCAGTGTGAACCTAGCAGTCAGTTTCTCAGAAGATGCAATAAGATAATTCTCTGTAATTGCCACTTTAAAATTATTACTCTGAAATTGGATCTTTATATTTTGAATATTCATGTTATTTTAATTATTGTATTTTGATGTGTAGCAGAAAGCTATTTGCTCTAACACCTCATACGTCTGAAGTGATTCAGCAAGAAACAACCTTCACATCTATTCTGGTTTGCCTTGACACATCACCCATTGAATAATATCTAACTCCTTCTTTAATAGACAGGAAAATGTAGGATATGGAATCCTTATGATTTAACTTATTCACTGGGGACACCATAGCAATCTAAAGATATTGTAAAACACAATCCAGACCTAGTAATGTGTTTTGGAAAAATATCAGTTTTCTTAATAATGTGGTGCAGTTTTTCATCTTTAATTAATTTCCTACTATTTTGCTAGAAAAATCATGCAGCTTTATTGCTTAGGCCCCTGTGGTTTGGTAAATGTTAACATGACTTAGAATGAACAAATTGCTTTTATATCAGTAAAAAGAAATCTGAAATAAATTGAAAGTAATTTTAAGATAAATTTAAAACATTTTAGGAGGCTCTGCAACTGGTCCAATTAGGACAAAATGACAGGTATTCATGTAAGAAGACCCCCCCCCCATACACTTATACACACCTTTCCCACACTCTCCCACTGCTCCATTTTTATGTTGGACATGGGGTTCCTAATTATGTCACCTGAGACCTAGCTTATCAAAGCAAAGCACTGCATCCTGGGAGGAGGTCACATACTTCCAGGATACTCATTAACTGAAGGCTCCAACAGAGCTATGGAGTAGTGGGGTGGAACACGGAAATCAGTAGGTAAGTGGATAGAGGTTTTTGCTTTTTTTTGCCATAAAAAATTTCACTTTGTTCTGAATATATAAATTTACAAAGGAAACCATATTTTTATTTATGTACAGTAAGTTGTAGTAGTGCTTCTGCAAAGTGACTGTGTTTTGTTGCTCTTCTCTGTGAATACAATGTTCGCTACATGACTGAAAGCAATATTAAGTAAGGATTTTGTAATTCTTAAAATGTACCAGTCATAACAGGCTACTTTTGAATAGGATAGTTGCAAAAAAATAATTAAAGTTAGAAGTTACTTGCAATCCCTTATGTCTGTACTTATTCTAGGTCAGTAACCCATCACATCTCTAACCGGTGTACTGAAAGAGCTAACGCTGAACAGCAGAAATCAGAAGCAGCAAATCAGAATCCATCATGTACAAGTAGGACTTTTGCAGATTGAATTATAATTGGCTACACAAGAATATACCTTCTTGTTATTGAACACTGCTGTATGTGGCTTATTGTGTAATCCCAGCAGTGCTTCTTTAGGAATATTAAATATACGGTCAACTATATATTAAAGAGTCCATTTATTAATCTATAAGACCCGTTCACGCGTTTTTTCAGCTAGAAGCTCGACGCTCAGAAATGTCCAACAAGCAAAATCACATTTATTTTAATGGATTTCATTTCCAATGTTCACATTTGACCATTTGAGTATTTTCAGTTATCTGCTGCTGATTGTTTCATTTTTGGAAAATCCCTGTGTGGAATTATTTTCTTGAACTTTGCATGTCCTCCCATTTTCAATAAAGTGGGCCAAAAAGCCTTTAAACTAAAGTTTGGACTGGGATGAGCGTCATTAAAACACATCTACCACATGAGCTAAGCAACTCCCATATCACATTAGTTACATTAATCCAGCCTGGTCCAAACTAACTATGAATATACCAAGGTGGCTGATGCTCCTGGAAGCAGGTAATCACTGAAGTAGACACTGCTTCACCTGTGATCTCCACTTGCTTCTGGGTGGCATGCCAACTATGGGTGCCCTTCAGAGAATGGTTTACATTTTCTCAGTGAATGTAAAGTGAAGAGGTAGGGCGGTGATGTCACACTTCCACCTAGCATTATACATGGAACAATCTATTTGAAGAAGCATAAGAAAAATCAATAAGAGAATTCTTACAGATAAACTTGGTTTATCTTTAGACTTAGAATGCATAGGTGTGCGCAGCCTATTGCTTTAGAGTGTGCACCCCAAAGCTCAAACACACATGCAGCCTCATTTGCACAAGGCAGTAAATGAATGGGAAGTGCTCTGTTCTGAGTGGCATCGCAAACTAGTAACATTTTACTATGTTTCAGTTATGAATGAACACAGTGAGCGAGTGTATTCATTTAGAATAGGAAGGGGCTGGTAAGTTATATATTTACTGGCCCCGTCCCCCACTCTCCATTTTGAAACATCCCCCACATCAGCGGAGGGAAGCCAGCAGCACTATGAGGCCAACACGGGGGGAAACCCGGGCAGTAGGGAGAATCGGCACCGCATGAAGTGATTAGGGTATGCCCAGGCACACCTGGCACCCCCCACACACTCGCCTATGTTGTAGTGCATTTATTAGGGTAAAATTGCCAGAGTAGTATGGCTATGCATTGAAAGGGGACCAAAGGTCACAGTGTATACATCTAACTAATCCCAGCCAACCTGTGCTGTAATGCCCAATACAACACATATTTAAGACAATGCTACCAGTCCCTTTCCAACATCGTACAACTGCATCTGATACTGCAAAGTCTTCATAACTAAATGCTGCATCCAATTGGATTCTCACTATTGCTTTATAATTTAAGACACTTGTTTTGGAAGTGAAGAAGAAAATAATTGATAGTGACAAATTGAGCTTACTATATGATTTAATAAACTCATTTAATTGCTGTTTCAACAAATACATATTTGTTTTAAACAACCAATCAGTTTAAACCTGTCATGTAAGAAACATATATGCTACCCTGCTCAATGCTTCATTTTTAGTAAGATATTCCGAAAGAGTTAATCACTGCTAGAGGAATGCAGACCCTGCAGCTTTCCTCATTAGAGCACAACTGATTAATAATGAAAAAGTCACTCTCATTCAGAATCAGTATCCAAAACACATAGAAGAAATGTGTTGAAATCCCTACAATCTACAGTACATAAATCATTCAGAGTTTTTTTTTTTTGTTTTAATAAAAAGTAGAGTTACTCTTTTAAAGTCAAACTGCGTGTGTTGTTGGCAGGTTTTCTTGGCCAAGGAAGAAAACACTCCTATATGTCGAGCCTTTTTGTGCAATGGGAGGATAATTTTGGTATTAAATGAGCCTATGGGGGTTTATTGCCCCTTAAAGTACTGTCCTTATCTAATTCTGATATTCTGTGTTTTGTAGTAATAGTAATTTCGTATGTACAATCATATACAGTGCAGAAAATAAGTATTTGAACACCCTGCTATTTTGCAAGTCCTCCCACTTGGAAATCATTGAGGGGTCTGAAATTGTCATCATAGGTGCATGTCCACTGTGAGAGACATAATCCAAAAAAAAACATCAGAAATCACAATTTATGAATTTTTAACTATTTATTTGTATGATACAGCTGCAAAGAAGTATTTGAACACCTGTCTATCAGCTAGAATTCTGACCCTCAAAGACCTGTTAGTCTGCCTTTAAAATGTCCACCTCCACTCCATTTATTATCCTAAATTAGATGCACCTTTTGAGGTCATTAGCTGCATAAAGACACCTGTCCACCCCATACAATCAGTAGAATCCAACTACTAACATGCCAAGACCAAAGAGCTGTCCAAAGACACTAGAGACAAAATTTACACCTCCACAGGCTGGAAAGGGCTACGGGGAAAATTGCCAAGCAGCTTGGTGAAAAAAGGTCACTGTTGGAGCAATCTTAGAAAATGGAAGAAGCTAAACTGACTGTCAATCTCCCTCGGACTGGGGCTCCATGCAAAATCTCACCTCGTGGGGTCTCAATGATCCTAAGAAAGGTGAGAAATCAGCCCAGGACTACACGGGAGGAGCTGGTCAATACCTGAAAAGAGCTGGGACCACCGTTTCCAAGGTTACTGTTGGTAATACACTAAGACGTCATGGTTTGAAACATGCATGGCACGGAAGGTTCCCCTGTTAAACCAGCACATGTAAGGCCCGTTTAAGTTTGATGACCATTTTGCAGAGGAGTCATGGGAGAAAGTCAGTGGTCATGAGACAAAATAGAACTTTTTGGTCATAATTCCACTAACCGTGTTTGGAGGAAGAAGAATGATGAGTACATCCCAAGAACACCATCCCTACTGTGAAGCATGGGGGTGGTAGCATATGCTTTGGGGGTGTTTTTCTGCACATGGGACAGGGCGACTGCCTGTATTAAGAGAGGATGCGGGGCCATGTATTGCAAGATTTTGGGCAACAACCTCCTTCCCTCAGTTAGAGCTTTGAGTGGGTCGATGGGTCTTCCAACATGACAATGACCCGAAGCACACAGCCAGGATAACCAAGGAGTGGCTCTGTAAGAAGCATATCAAGGTTCTGGCGTGGCCTAGCCAGCCCAGACCTAAACCCAATAGAGAATCTTTGAGGGAGCTCAAACTCTGTGTTTCTCAGCGAAGCCCAGAAACCTGACTATCTGAGAAGATTGTGTGGAGGAGTGGGCCAAAATCCCTCCTCAGTGTGTGCAAACCTGGTGAAAAACTACAAGAAACGTTTACCTCTGTATGCAAACAAAGGCTCTGTACAAATTTAACATATTTTCTCAGGTGTTCAAATACTTATTTGCAGCTGTATCATACAAATAAATAGTTAAAAAAATCTACATTTTGATTTCTGAATTTTTTTTTTTGATTATGTCCTCACAGTGGACATGCACCTACGATAACAATTTCAGACCCCTCCAATTTCCAAGTGGGAGAACTTGCAAAATAGCAGGGTGTTCAAATACTTATTTTCTGCACTGTATAAACTGCACGCTGTAATATCTCAGCTATGTCAAATTTGTTCATTTTGTTTTCTGTACAGTTTAAATGTTTTGGTATAAGGATTCATCATCAGACTGTAGCTAGCCAAAATCTACTTTATACAGAAAAATACCCAGAAACTGTTCTGCAAGTCTGCGTGAGGATTAAAGTGATACTTTAATTTGTAGAATAAACATATTTGTTCTGTAATTTTGATGTTTTGCATCCAGTATCAGTGAGCACTGTGTTATATCAGTGCCTTGATGCTCTTGAAGTCAGTATTGGTATGTAATTGGTCTTGCGAGCCCTGCTGAGAAGGCTGAAGTTATTGTTTGCTTTCACCATATTTATATGTCACATTTAATAGCTGTGTATTTAAATCTGAGACCTGCCTTGAAATCTGCTCAAGGTCATTGTAATTACAAGCTTCATACACATCGGCTGAAGCAAATGTGTGATTCGATAAACACAGTAAATGAGTCACCCTGTGATCACAGTATTAAATGAAGCAAAGTTGGTCAATTACAAAGTTGGTTTTTGATTAGGACAAAATGTTGTACACTATTGAGCTAAAGAAAGTCACAGCTATTTTAAACCTGTGGATATCTGTCTTTTTAATGCAATTCCCTGAAGCTCTCTCTCTTTGTATTTTTATTCTATAAGTGCTACTTCACACCTTCATGCTATGGTGCACTGTGTTAGCGCACACGCATTACTGCAAGGCATCACAGCTGAGAGTTGTGAATGGTCCTGAAGACTGGCATATAGAGAGAATGTAGCTCAAACATAAGGCAAATCACTCAACACAAAGGGAAGTACAGCCAAACTTACCCTCATTACCCCCTTTTAATTTACAACTTTAAATTGCAACTAAGCTCAAAAAGTGAAGATTTTTTCTCTTATAGGGAATATCTACAGATGTTAATTGTGCCCAAGCAGCACCCTAAAAAATTTACTTTTTGTCTTGAGATCTAAGGCACTACTGTCTCTAAATGCCAGTCTGAGGAGATTGTAGGAGATCTGGTGATATCACTATTGTGCTGGTCACTGTTATCCTTGCTGGAGGCTCTGACATAAGGAAGCAAAGTGATGCCTGCACTAAGATGGCTTCCTCCAAACAGATACACAGTGCAGAACAAAGCCTGGTAAGTCAATAAGAGGGGCAATATTAGCTGCAAGAAAACCACAGGCAATACTGGTGAGTATGCCATCTTTGCTATGCATTTGCAGGCAGTTTTTAGAGTTTAGTTCCTCTTTAAAGCGCAGACCAAATATTTTAAGCCTGTGACTCCCTCTGCTTACATATACCTTAAAAATAAGGTCAAAAAGTTCAACCTGAATAAGAGAAATAGGGCAGAGATGTTAGTGTACACACAGGGCCGAAATTCTACATAAGCAACACAAACCATAGCCTTGGGTGGCAGGGCTGCTAGAGGCGGCTTACTGCCAGCCACACACCATGTTGCTCCTGGTCATTCACATATTCTCTTGTATAATTAAAGGCTTTACAATGCTGACCTGCCTGTTGGTGCAATGGTATGCAATCCTTGCTGTTCCTCCACAACCTGTGTGTTTTAATGGCTGAATTAGTGTGCTTGCAGGTCTCTCTGTCTGGATCATTCCAGCCAAACCTCTAGCAGTGTTGCTTTTTTGTCTCAGATATCTGCTCTTATAACTGTGTTAGGCTCACAAGTTGAATTGGATAATAGTGAGGTGGTAAAAGACAGGTGGCCTGGGGGGACACGAAATCCAGCCCTACTCATATACAACATTTACCCAATCTCCTTCTATAAACATTCCCTTTATAAAGATTTAATTCACATATTTATATCTTATCATTGTGAAATACTAGTTGGTATGTTTTTTTGGATGGGATAAAATATAATTAAATACATTTTTCTGCACACATTTCTTTCACACTGACACACGTATGGTGTTAATTTTACAGAGTGATCCAATGCACAGTCCCATTAAAAAAGAAAAGTTGGGAGAATGAAAACATGACTGACAGATCATCTGAACGATCACTTCTATGCTATTATAAAAAAAATGATCTCATGAATGTAGCTTGGCATTTCCATGAATATCATGGAGAAATAACAGACTGATAATTTCAGGATTAGCAAAATTAAACATTTCAAGAATAGACAATGTAAAAGAGAGGTATACTCAATTTTTATGATGAGTATTCAAACTCAGTATGGCTGAAATCATTATTAGGAGATATCTTAATTTTTCAATAAGTTGCATTACTGTTTCAATTAAAATGATTGCCCTGATCTATTTTATTCCTTTAGTTTTTATTTAAAGCGGAGCTCCACCCATGAAAACAACATTTTGCCATGTTGTTTAAAAAAATAAATAAATAAAAACCTGAAAAAAAAAATACTCACCTGAAATAGCTGTTGCTATGCAGAAGTCCGTAATCTGCCTCACCTGCACCGCGGTCCGATTTCTTCTTGTCCTCCTCCTTGTGAATGGGGCACGCTGCTTTCTGGGAACTGTGTGTGTTCTCAGAGAGCAGCGCGCCCATTCACAAGCCAGCGTGAGACTCGCGCAGGCACAGTAGGAAACGGGCAGTGAAGCCGTACGGCTTCACTGCCTGTTTCCCATAGTGTGAATGGCGGCACGGGACTCGGAGCGATCGCGGGACCGGCATCGGGGGGGCCATCAGCGCGGGCGCCTAGGACAGGTGGGTGTCCTTATTTAAAGTCAGCAGCTACACTGTTAGTAGCTGCTGACTTTAAAAAAAAAAATTCGCGGCTGGAGCTCCGCTTTAAGTCTGTCTATGAGTACAGGTAGATATGTTTTTCATAATACTCAACAGAACCAATGCCAGCCAGGGACAAAGAATTGGCATGCATTCTTTACCAACCCACAACCTAGTGAGTTTATGCATACTCAAAAGTGCAATAATGTTATTGTCTCCTGGCCAGATCAGTAGAAGAAATGATGCCAAGAATTTGCATAGAATGCAATATTCTTTTCCTATTTTGTTCAGCTGGGGTTAACGCAAACTTCCGGTTATTACCAGACAGTTTGTTGAGACCTGAACCTTGTATTGACCTTTGTCCTCTGAGCACCATACTCATTAACTGAATGTACTCCAATGTCACTATAAACAGCTGTGTGCATTAGCCCTGGCAGGTGGTTTAGGGAATGCAGAAATCATTATTTAATTCTGCTTACCAGTCCATAGATGTAGGGGCTGCATTCATTTTCTTTTCAGGTCTTTTACTTTATTTTGACCTGATGATCCTGCAAAAACATACTGTACTTCCTGTCTTATGGTGGCTAAGCTCACTTCTCCACTGTAATTATGGAAATGGAAATGTTTGTCACTAAGACTGGACTTCAAACATGTTTTTCTTTGATCATTTCCATTATGCTAGGGCTTTAGCCCTTTAGTATTTTACAGAAAAAGGATAAGGTTGTTTCTGCTTTTTTTCTTAGCTCACAGGAAGTGGCAGGTATCCCTGCATTCTTGACAAGATCAACACATACTTTTTGTACTTGCTAAAATGTTCTTATCCCAAAAAATTACAATTCAATCACCACATCTATAGACTGGTACTTACAAAATATTACATTTTTGTTCTGTACTTAGTTGTCCCTTAATATATTTTAGACATTATATTTAGTATATTAATTTACATACCCATATATATTATGTTATATATCCTTAAATGTGTGTTTCAAAATCCCCTGTGACAAATATTTCTGGATATAGAAATAGCTTTCTACCTATAAACACTGCGCTTAAGAAAAGAATATATTTAATATATAAATGTGTTTAAAAACACCACATGGATGTTATTTCAACATGCCACCTGTTTCTCCAAGGATTTCAAATATAAAGAATATGATACATAATCATTACTGCTATAGTATTCTGCAATAGAAAACACATTATTGGAAATAGCAGCAAGTTTGGAGTTTTAGTGATACTTTTAATTGGCTAACACAAGTTATTAAAGGAGAAGTAGAGCCAAACCTCTTTTGGCCCCACTTCTCCTGTAGGTCACAGGAGTGCACTTCGTTCTGCACTTCGTTCTGCACTTCGTTCTGCGCTCCTGTAACCCATATTCACCTGACAGTGAGCTAACATTGTACTTTAGGAATTTGCAGCATAACCTGGAAAATAGTTGGACATATATCAATTGTGTTGCATAGTAGGGCAGTGCTAAATAAGAACATTGAGACAGATTATGAAACATTTGCTAAAGGAGCTCAGCTTTATTTATAAATTCCTCCCTCTGCTGTTATAAAGTAGCACTGCCACAGAATAAAATGTGCCCCTAACTACTTATCGTGTGTGCCTGTTTTGAATAAATTTGAAGTCCAAAAAGAAGCTCCACTGCTCAAAGTATTTAAACTTGTGATGATGGGTGCTCAAAGTGGATGCCACAGATGTGCCATTCCGGAACTGAATGCAAAGTCACCAGCACTCCAAATAGATACGTTTCACATGTTTACCATGAAGACAACATCACATAAGGCATACAGAAAAACAACATGCCGGTTGCTTATGGCTGTCTTCACAATAAACACATGAAACATATCTGTTTGGAGTGCTGGTGACTTGGCAGTGGTAAATCTGTCACTGACCTGTGCAAATCTCAGTTTGTTGCCCAAGTTTCCAGGTGCAGGGATCAAAAATAGACAAAAAAGTGTTATATATACCTTGCTAAATAAGAGACAGCCTGATTTGCATCTAATTTCTGACACTCGTTTTTTTTTAAATGGCCCATAATTCCCACACAGTTAGGACTTACAGGTGTTGTGTCTTGTAATTACTTTTACATTGTCTGTTTCCAAATAAATGAAAGCGTTCATCTTAGATTAGGTAATTTTTGACCCAATTCTCAAATGAATGGAACATGTATGAGTGAAACCAACTGTAGCACATGGTTGAAAACTTATTTCATATTGAATGGGTTGGGAACCAGATGCGTAGAGTTTATTTTGTAATACGTCCAAGGGCGATATACAAAATTTCCAAAACAACCAATCAAATATCAACTTTTTTAAACAAAATCAACACCGGTTGCTGTGGGTCACTGAACTTTGTACTTAGTTGACTGTGTCATTCTCTGATTTGATTTCATATAATTCATTTATGACAGGATCGAAGGGAAAACTTGCCTTAGTCTCTTGTCCCATAGCCAGCATGGAAAAATGATAAACACAATGTAATTGGTTTCCAAGGAAAACTACAGAATATCTGAGACAACTCTTCCCTTTAAAGACTTTCATAAATGAGACAATTTTTTGTTATATGGAAAAGAATATCTCTTTATCTAGAATTGTGTGTGTCTTTTGAATTAAAAAACAAAACAAAAAAAAACATGAAGCCATTGTGACATAAGAAAAACTAACAAGCAATATAAAAAAAGAGGACACAAAAGTTAAAGATAAAGTCCCCTACAAAATGGAAATTGAGAAAAAGCAAGAGAAACATGAAAATAAAGTATACAGATATTCAGACTGACTTTCCTTAATAGAATAGTTTGAATTTTTTTCTCCCCTGTAAGTCCAGATTTAGCAGGTGCCTCACTCTAATAAAACCCCTAACATCTGTCAGGAATCAGCGACTTACCAAGCGGGAACTCCTCCTTTAGTAGGTAAGGTGTAAGAAAAAGGTAACATAATTCCATCATTACATATTACAGGTCAACAAAAACAAACATTCACTCTCCCTCACAACTGTCTATGCCTGGAAATGTATGCAAGTGGAAAGACAGTGGGCCGGGCTCAGCTGGTGTGTACCCTCTGTTTTATATTGCATTCATTGCGTTTAAATTTTAAATGAACAAACCATAAATAAATTTGTTTGAAGTTGATTAGATATCACACCAACCCAACTTTTTTTTTTTTTTTACCTTGTTACCGTATTTTGGATTAACATCAATTTGTGTAATAGCATTCTATTCATTTGATATCTATAAAGCCACTGAAGCTTAAAATACAGTTGTCAGAGAAGTGGAAGAGAGGAAACGTTTATTTTTTATCAATCAAAAATGTACACATGAAGGTATCAATAGAAAAACAAACTATGTACTGTAAATGTACTATTCTGTTGGCCTACTTAGGCCTAGACTGGATGAAACCTATGCTGTAAACAGTTTTTGTCCGACACTAATAGCTTTCCACATTCATATGCAGTGTACAGAGGATTAATTTGCATTGACTTCAACATGAGATGACATTCAAACAATGTCCTTACTTGCTACTTAAGGTAATTCTAATATTGCTTAATTAAAGTGACCCTGTCACTTGTCAAAAAATGCTCCTCTTGCCTGCAAAAGAAGGCAGTAAATACTCCCCCTTCCCAAGGCCTATTCCATCAAACTCTGTTCTGATGAAAAAGAACAGTTCCTGCAAATTTCAAAGGCAAACCAACACATCTGTGTCGATCTCTTAGGTCCTCCACACCTGTCACTCCTAGAAGTGTCAGTTTCCCAGCAGACTTTGGAGGACCAGTTCTATTAATCAGAGATCTGTTGGCAATGCATCCACCGGGAAAAATAATTATGGCCTTCTTTTACAGGTAATATTTAGTAGCTTCATATCCCGACTTCCACTTCCATGTCTATTTCGAATTTGTGTAAAGATTTAAATTTGTGTTAAAGATGTTAATTTTGTTTTATTTATAGGAAGGAGAAGACTAGTTAATTTGCTGTCATTTTAACATGCATTGTTAGTACAGTAAGCTCCCCTGTTCTGACAGGGGGATGGATGATGGGGGGTGACCAGAACACTCCGGTCAGCATGCTCAGCAATGGGGAGCTGATTAGCAGACCTTTTTTGGTCATGCCCCTTCTACCAGCTTCTGTCAGACCAGCTGCAGTACTCACAGGCCGAAAATTGCCCAGTTTCTATTGAACCGGCTGATGCCGCCTGACATTCGGCCCATGTGTACTAGGCTTAACTGTAGGGCCACTCAAAGTCTCAAATCTTATATATGCTAACAGAAAATATTTTCCATAAAATACCTTCATTTTTGTTATGCATGCTTCTTACTAGTAACAATGTGTAATAAACAAGTTGCATTTTAGCTTCAGTGTCCCCTAGCAGTAAATGTAAATACTATAGGTCTATTGTTTTAAAGAATTAATATACAGGCATACCCCACTTTTAAGTACACAATTGTGTTTATTTACTAAAGCTGGAAAGCGCAAAATAAGGCTCACTTCTGCACAGAAACCAATGAGCTTCCAGGTTTTATTACCAGGCTTAATTGAACAAGCTGGAGTTAGAAGCTCATTGGTTTCTATGCAGAAATGAGCCTGATATTGTGATTTCCAGCTTTAGTAAATAAACCCTATTGTGTACTTAAAAGCGGGGTATGCCTGTATTACCTGGTATCAGGCTCAATTTGTTAAGTTATAATTCATGTGTTCTTTACTATAAAAATCCATATTTTTTGCCAAGTGACTTCTATATTCATCTCTTTGTGTTGAAAATAACAGCTAACATGACAAACAATGATCTTCATAGCTCTGTAAGTTGGGCATCACGTGTAATAAGCAATGGTGCACAATGAATGGACTAGCCTAACAGACTGACTTCTGAACTTGGAGCTACTCAATTCAAATTTTGCTTTATATTAGCTGTAACTTGTGCTGCCAATTGGTTATCACTAATCTAAGCTTTCCTACTATTTTATTTCTTATTGGTTTCTTGATTTAAAACTAAGCAGTGCCCCAAGTGTTAAATAAAGCATTTATGCTTTGGCATCAAATAATAGTAGGCTTCATTCATCAAAGTGCCTGTAATAAAAACTATGTGTACTGTCCCATAGCAACCAATCAAATGAAAGTATTAATTTTCCAAGTGTCAAATTCTAATGCATTTTTATTTTATGATTGGTTTATTTATGGTATTTAAGGGAATTTATATTAAAGACACTTTGTTAAATTAAACCCAGTGGTATTATTTCATTATTTATGTAAAAACAATGTATTTCTTTCTTTTATTAGACGTAAAAACAATGTCATGTTTGCTATATAGTAATCTTGAACATAATCATTTGGACAGTCTGTGCTGTTGAAACATGACAATTGTTTGTACTACAAAAAGGTGTCAGTACAAATATAATCGATGAAAGATTAGTATTCATCGTACCGCTTCACCACTCACAATTCAACATGTCCTCCCATAAAATAATGTGCATTGCTTTGTTCAGGTATTCGGACTAAGTGAGGTTCATATGGCTTGAGGGAAATGGCAGATAATTAGTTTTCCAACCGCAGGTAATTAGAGATGAATCAGACTTTAAAGCGCCATCTGTTCAGGCAAGTTTCTCTGTACAAAACAGCCCATGGCAGTAACTGGTGGAATTCCCAAATAAAAAATGCCTTGGCACAATAGCTACCAGAGTCAACTAAAATATCCAATATAATGAAGTTTGAGGAATTCATCTTCATTCTGCTTTAACTGATAATGTTTAGCAATATCTCTTTATTGTTGTTAATATACAAAGCAGCATATGGGCCATAGCACCCGGTACTGATTTTAGGTATTTTGGCAAAATAGGCAAATCCAAGTCCTGCACTTATTGTCCTGTCTTGTCTTTTTCTGTTTAGTATAGCACCTCTTTCTCAGCTGCATATTTTTAAAATATTAGCAACATTTTTAGGCAAAGTGGCATATCAATATTCGGTTGGCCATAGACCAACAACAATGACCTAAACAATGAAAGAGCTCATATTAAAATGAAAGCTACCACTTGTCAGTAAGGTTTGAATAAAAACACAATGAGCTTGATTTACTAAAGGGTTTCACCTAGCCCAGCAAAGTATTCACTTCAATCTTTCAATCAAATGCAAAGGAAATTCTTGGCTTTTTAAATTTAATTACACACATAATTAGGTGCACACACATTGAAGAGGTTAGGTGAAAAATATATTCTAGAGTAAATCAACCACAGTATCTTAAGGTGTTAAGCCAGCATAAGATTGTTCTCGGTTTTCCTTCTGACCCGTTTTCAAACTGCCTTGTTCTAATAATTGGAGCTGCTAAACTGCAGTTGTTCCATGCTGGATGGGTCTGAAATTCAGTAAATTTCACATAAAGGCTTACTAGAATACATGACTTACCAATAAAACATTCTGGTTGAAATTACATTGACTTAGGATTCAGTCAAATATTAGACTTGGTTACTTTTTTATTTTATTTGCACAGATATTACCTATTATCATTTAATATTCTCTTAGTTGATAGCTCTATTTTCTTAGCATTGCAGTTTAGGTTTAATAATGTTTAATTGTGCTTTAATTGTATATCTATCTTTGGTACAAACGTTTACACCATACAAGGTCATTTACCTTATACCATGTCAGTTTAATACTTAATTCTGTTTTAAGACCTTATATTTTATAGTATTTGGATCACAACTCTTTAGATCATAGAGTTATGACAACTTATAAAACGAATGCTTGCAGAAAATTGAAAGGGAAACTTCAGTCCTTTTCAGTTTGAGATAAGTGAAATGTAAGGGGTTTTATGTAATAAAGTTATCAAAAAGTTATTTCATTGTATTGTATGGTATAGTATGAAACTACACATGTACATGGGGACAGCCATATTTGTCCATGGTCTTTACTCCCTACTAGTTAGAACTAAACAATCATTGGACTTCACTGTTTCTCTTTCTCTTTCTCTCTATAAACCTTTAGGTGAGATACGAGTTCATGTGCTAATAAATATAGGAGGTCAGAACACACCAAAAACAGGAACGTTCAGCTTGGGTTGCTGATTATGTAAATGGGCAGGGAAATAAGGAGGGGAAATAGAATCATATAGGTAGATGCTTCTGTTGGCGCTTACATCTAGGGGAATAATAGCTATTGGGGCAGGTTTTATAAGGTATCCATCTGATGTTTCCCAGACCAGGGGGCAACCTCTTCTTCCCACTGATATAAGATTTTCAAGTTATGTGTCCAGAAAAATCTTGATTGGGTAACTGTTATTTTATGTCTGTGGTCATGTAAAACTAATAGTCATTAGGATTGGAAGGGCCTCTAATCACATTCTATAATTCAAAATAATTATTAGTAGGAGTATCTACAGTATTTAGTACTGTACAGTACAATTCTTAATAAAAAAAGGTAAACATTTGAAATCTAAAATTTTAATGTTTACAATTCTTAAAACCTAAGGTTAGAGTTTTAGCACTATCATACCTCATACTCCACAGGTTTGAGATATATTGTTTGAAAGGAAAATTAAGCTGGTTATATCAGGGATTGTTGCTAATGTTAGCAACTTGTACATTGTTGTTAGTAATAAATATACAAATAATGCTCTACACAAGCCAGAGATACGGAGATGATTTACTAAATTAGTACCATTTAACAAAGTGAATGTTACCTTATCTTTTTCACTCCTATTAATTTTAAGTTGATAAACATTTTTAATTTCAGTTGTAGCGGAGTCACTTTGAATACCCAAAAATAGGAATTTAAAAAGTAGGAAATTGTTTTGTGCATGTGTGGATGATTAAAGTGAAAACCGCTTCATTTTGCTAACTGAAAACTCTATACTTCTTTAGTAGATGAACCCCATGAAAACTGAATTAACAGAAGAAGGCAATAATTCCCAAGTTATTTCCTGATGATACAGTCAGTAGACCGGATCTGCATGTTAAACATCTCTTAATGTATCTAATCAATTCTGAACATGAGTAGTTTAAATCATGAAACAACTCACTTCTAATAACATATAAATGTTTATATTGGTGTTTGTGATACCTACTGCGTCTGACATGACTGGGGAATATATCTCTCTAAATCCTAGAGGTTTCAGTAAATTACTTTAACGCAAGCTAAATATGTACAGATAGTACTTCAGTATTGCACTTCAGGTAGCTTGCATGAATATGCGTCAGGGGGGAATCATATAATAAGATATATTAAAATTAAATCTAAATACAGGAGCATTCTATTAATACAATTGGGAAGTAATTAACACTAATTTCTATGCCTGCCAGGTCAGCAAAGCTGTGTTTGATTCCAGCATGCTGTTGACACAAGAGTTATCTTTTTCCCTCAGCACCACTACCTTGGTACTATGTTATATGATAATAATAATAAGCAACAGGATGCCCATTTCCATTTAAAACATTGCAGCTGACTGCATCTATATGTATAGGCAAAGTCAATTTAGAAAATGTATAATATTGATTCTATGTAGGGGTTTTCTAAACAAAGTGTAGACTATTGCATGGCTGCATGAATAGAAAAATGATAACTAGCTATTAGAATTATCGGTGGTTGCTACGTTGTTTTAGATATTTTGTCTTGGCACCCAATTATTTTGTGAATAGTCTAACAAGTTACATAGTACCTAATATGTTAGGACTGTAAAAACCCTTTTTATTTTGTGGTGGAATCAAAAGGTATTTTTGCACTCATCAAAAAGATATACCGTATTTTCTGATGTATAAGACGACCGGAGGTATAAGATGACCCCCTAATGCTACTGTATTTCCTACGTTTTTGCCTATACTCACTGTATAGGACAACCCTAATTCTGAGGCTTCATATTGCCTAGATTTCCTTCTTCTCAATCAAAGTTGGAGCCATACGGTGCTGAGCCAATCACGGCGAGCAATGTATTCTATTGAATACAAAGCCGGCTCGTATTGACAGAGGCTGTGACATCATCAGCCTGTGCCGCTTTGACTCACTGTAATGTAGCCTGCTCGGACTGGTAGAGTTTGTCTCCAATCCAAGCAGGCTTAGCAGGCTCTGTATTCATCAACAGGCTGCATCGGTATGTATACAGTATTACTGAGCACCCGACGGCGCTGACATCCATCTCGCGGCTGCTTCACCCAGCGTGTAAGACGACCCTCCGGTTTTTGGATGTCAAATTTAGATGTTAAAGGTCGTCTTATACGTCGGAAAATAAGGTGACCAAATTCTTTAATCAGACTAAAATGGACCACATGAGATAAGTTCATTGTTAGGGTTAACATACATTTTAAATTTTACTAAAATGGGTGCACTCAGATTCTGGTGCAGCTGTGCATTATCCAATCAGCTTCTAACTTCAGCTTGTTCAAATATGCTTTTCAAATAATACCTAGAAACTGATTGGTTTCTTTGCATTGCTGAACCAGATTCTATATGCTCCATTTTTATTAAATCTGCAACACTGTTTCCAATCTGCAATTGTAGGACAGTTTGCTGTACTCTGGCAAAAATCAAGCATAAACGGAACTTTAAAATACACACTTGTATTTTGGGTCTTTTATATAGGCCATATTTTCTGTTCAGTATTCATAAACCCCTCAAAATACTGTATGTATATGTGTGTGTATATATATATATATATATATATATATATATATATATATATATGTATATGTATATATATATATATATATATATATATATAAATATATATATACTGGATCTAAATATAACATATTTATATATATTTTTTCAGCAAATGAACATTTAGGGAGTAAACATATGGGGCTACAGATTTAATGCCAAGTCTACATGCTTCTGGAATTTTAGGGCACATTGACATTGAATGGGCAAGCCTGGTAATGGTGCTATGATAAAAACTAGCTCTGCATGTTGTAAACCCCAGCAGGGGGCTTACACATTTCAGAAAGTACATAAATGTTGCCTCCCTCTAAACATTCAACAGTAAAGAGCCTTAATGTGCACTGTGTAAGACATTGATGGTTACATAGTGTTTAATGAAATAAACCTAATGAAAGCCACTTGGTATTTCATCCAGCTAAATTTACCCTCCAGGGAATTCTTTTATAGACACAGTCTGCAATTCATTTAATCAGGGAAAGGGAAATTGATAACCCACGCTGGCATTTAAAGTGTCATTTATTTTTATCTCTCAAATCACCCCTAACTGCTTGAGAATCCTGCTTAGCATTGTAGGGAGTAGGCAGATACTTTGCCGTCTGTTGATTATACACGTATCACATCAAATAAACCAGTCTGGCTGCTAGTAGTTACAATACATTGTATATAACAATGGTAAGTAATTATGTGCAAAAGCATGTTTCAGCAATCTTCAAAATTTGCATAGCAATTAAGGTTAAATGATATGTGTGATTTCCAGCGATGTTACCATTTTCATCACCATTACTTTCAGACTGCTTAATCCTGTAGTGGTCATGATGAAATATGGCTGACCAGGCTGGCTCACAGTTACCTTTGGTAAGCCTAATGCCCCATACACACGACCACTATGAGTCATTTTTCTTCCAACCTTGCGTACACACCATCATTTTTGGAAAATGATGAACAAAGTGATGGCACTCTGGAAGTTCTATTTCAGGCTGCTTTTAGCTGGTTACTTGTTAGTAAAAGACGATTCCTGCTCTGTTACAGCGTGATGAATGTGCTTACTCCATTATGAATGGTAGTTTTACTCTCCTAACTTGCTTCTGGGCATGTGCTTTAAAACGTCATTTTTTACAGTTTTGCCCACACACGATCATTTTTTATGACACAAAAAATGACATTTTGTATTCGAACATTTTTCAGAAGACATAAAATGACCCACACACGATCATTTTAAATGACATCATCATCACAAAAGTGATGGTGTGTACGCGGCATAAGACTCCAACCTTTTCTTGGCTATTCTGGAGCTTTTCAAGGTCTGCTCTGCTCAGGCAATTACTAGGGAGTCTCACACGAAGCATCTGTATAACCTTACCTAGAATCTCATAGCACTATATTAGACTTGTAATCAGGAGAGAACCATGTCACTTTCTAGGCCTTAGACACATGCAAACATAAAATAAATTCATGTTTAAACCGAGACTTTATTATAACTGGGAAGATATTTATTTCTTAAACTACTTCAGTGTGAGATGCTATGGTCATTTAAATAAGTATGTGGCAGCTGTTATAACAGCAGCTGTTGCCACTGCCTTCATATTTAATACGATTTTCTCATAAACTCAAAAGCTAGTTTTGCAATAGTTATGAGTTTAGTAAAAATGAAGCAGTATACTGTCCTAATGCTAAAACAAAAATACATTTGTACCACAAAGGGAAAAGGAGGGTATTTATTCCATAACAAACGATTGGTTCCAGCAGATGGCCAGGGTCCCCTGGCAGTACTAGGATGAACAGACTTCTTGCCTGTTGAATTTTTTGTGGATATAATGTAACAGGCATACATCAGATGTTCTCGAATTCCCTTAGAGTTGAAGTTGGGCACAGTCACCTATGATCTGTCATGAAATGAGTACTTACTCATCAGTCACTCATCATAATGTATATCTCTGTATGAACACTGTACCACTAGTGAAACTAAAGTTAATTTAATTTGCTTACTGTAACATCACCTCCCTTATTATTATGTCTATAATATATATTTTTGATGGTTTGCTCTTATTTATTCAGACAGCACTTGTGCAGTGACTCTGCGCTGAGCTAAGGGCTGTAGGCCCACAACATTACTCTAAGCCACCTTAGAAGCTGTGCAAAATTCCATTGTGATTGTTCTTATTTTGTTGCAGAAATACTCAGATTTGCCTGAAAATGTTTTACTTTACAGAGCAGAAATTAATTTAAGTGTTGATGACACATTAAGCCATAGTAAAGTACTGCAGTGGGCAGCATTTCTGCATTTAAATCATTGGTTCAAATCCAAGTACTACCATAACCACATGGAGTCAGCATGGGTTCCCCATGTGTTTCTGACCTTTCTCTAGACCAGTCTTTTTCAAACTTTTCAACACAGAGGAACCCTTGAAATAACTTTCTGGTCTCAGGGAACCCCCTGCTAAAAATGACTATATCTACAACTCATGAAACATTAGTGTGATGGTCAATGGGAAGAATGCCCCTTAAACTTGTGGCCATTGGGAAGAATTCCCCTCTTACAGATAGCTAAAAAGATCAATGGTGTCACTGGGGGCTTATCTGAGAGGCAGAATCTGCTCATTGCTCAAGGAACCCCTAGCAACCCCTGGAGGAACCCTCGGATTCCATGGAGCCCTGGTTGAGAAACCTTGCTCTAGACTGCTGCAACAATCTAGACAATATACTGGTATTTTGATTGGTGAATTATTCTTCCTATTCTGGTTTGAATGTGTATTGTTTGTGCTATTTATGACTTTGTTAGCAAGAGGGTCGGGGCTGTGGATGGAAGAGGGTTAAGGTCAGGGCTGTAGAAGGAAGAGGGCTAGGGTCAGGGCAGTGCATTGCACATACAAAATATAAAACCATGTTTTGGGGTTTCATGTACTGTTACTCTGGAAGTAAACATTTTATCTGCTCTATATTATCAGAGATCACCTGCTATTTATACTTCTCAAAAATCTGCTCATGCACACAAACGTTTCTAATACTAGAACTTTTTTTTTTCATTTCTCAGAAACGTTTTATAAAATAGTGATTACGATCCTGACAAGACATTGTAAAACAGTGAACTATTCCTTATAAAACTGACAAATGATAGTATATGGTTCTATATCTTTAAAATATCTTCTGTCATAGAGAGATACTATGCTACTGGGCAATATAGTACATATGGCAAATGCATTAATTCCAATGAATTGCTATTTGTTTCAGACCCATCCAACACTAAAAGTGAACAACTTCAGCAAGCTGCATCCATTCCTCTATGTAGCACACAAGTAGAAAGTGACACTGCTGTTTTGAATTGAAAAGTTCTACTTACTGTCAACTTGGTGGAGTATGTGCTGTTTTTTGCAGACAGAGTGGGGGCTTCTTTCTGCTTCTTATTTACAGACCTAGAATGATGGTATTTGTGCTTTTTTCTTTTTGATTGATGTTTTTTTTCTCTTGACTGCTCCCGTGGTCTGAAATAAAGGAGTAAGAATATCAGTCCTATAACAACAACTGCAAGAGACAATGCTAATAAACCTACAGCTTCTTAAAGAATGTAGGTATACCAAATGGAAAAGCTCATCAAAGAACTGAGCTATATCTCTTACAATATCAGATCTAGCTTGCCTGTATGCCAAGTAGTGATTCTACCAGCTTTACTCTCCATAGTACTATGGAGCAGCTTAGTGATAAACCTTGGGATGAGATGTGCCACGGCTGAGAGGAGCTGTTCCTCAACAGAATACCCTTCAACATTGGAAAACACTGAAGATGGAAATTATTGGCTAAGGTTTTTATCACTTGTTTCATATAATACTACCATTGATTATGAGTATTTTTAAAAGTTAACAAACTTTTTTTTTTTTTTTCACGGTTAAAATTTCAGTATATTATAGAAGGGTCAAGCATGGTACAATAGTCAATTCACAGATAGCTAGTGCAAAAAAAACATAGGAGCATATACAAGTATTTACGGTTAAACAAACAAAGGAACAGTGCAGAAACCATAAACGAGGTAATAAAAATTAACTATAATTAACCAGTTTAGATCTTCAGTGTCATCCTTGGGAAGTTACCCGAGCAGAATCGTTTGCAGGGAAAGGAAAGAAAAGGTATAGGGACCGGGAAGGGGGGAAGAAGGAAAGGGGGAAGGGGAGCAGGGGGGGAGGCAACCAACCTACATACAAAAGGGTAATTACAACTCTCACGCCACCCACGGCAACCAGTGGCCATCAAATTACTGCGGGACGGTGGCACTGTTCTGCGAGAGCACGTCGCTCTACGTCCTCTCTTTAGCGTCCACTAGGTCCCGAGTCCCGCGTGCGTGCCCGGCGGGTACGATCGCCGCTGGGCACACGCGATCGCTCGTTACAGAGCGGGGAACGGGAGCTTTGTGTGTAAACACAAAGCTCTCGTTCCTGTCAGCGGGGGAAACGCTGAAGATCAGTGATTTGGGGGGGTGAGGCCACTCCCCCATACAGTTAGAACACAAACAGGAACACACTTAACCCCTTCCCTGCCCCCTAGTGTTAACCCCTTCACTGCCAATGGCATTTTTATAGTAATACAATGCATTTTATAGCATTGATCGCTATAAAAATGCCAATGGTCCCAAAAATGTGTCAAAAGTGTCCGATGTGTCCGCCATAATATTGCAGTACCGAAAAAAAACGCTGATCGCCGCCATTACTAGTAAAAAAAAATATTAATAAAAATGCCATAAAACTACCCCCTTTTTTGTAAACGCTATAAATTTTGCGCAAACCAATCAATAAACGCTAATTGCGATTTTTTTTAACGAAAAATATGTATCGGCCTAAACTGAGGAAAAAAAATATTTTTTTATATCTTTTTTGGGGATATTTATTATAGCAAAATGTAAAAAATATTGCATTTTTTTTCAAAATAGTCGCTCTATCTTTGTTTATAGCGCAAAAAATAAAAACCACAGAGATGATCAAATACCACCAAAAGAAACCTCTATTTGTGGGAAAAAAAGGACGCCAATTTTGTTTGGGATCCACATCGCACGACCGCGCAATTGTCAGTTAAAGCGACGCAGTGCCGAATCACAAAAAGTGCTATTACCTAAGTCTTTATGAGACGAAACCGGTCGGGTACGCTGGGTTCATTCCCAATTTCTTGCACATTTTTGCTATATACTCCTACCTTCTCCATTGAGGTAGTGGAGTGATTGTGCTTTTATTTTTCTGTGCTGTGAACTTTTAATCAGTTTTTCATCTTTGGATTGGAATTGGAATGAGATATATTGCGGTGGGAATGCCTAATTTTTTTAAATCTTTTTGTAATTTTAATTAAAGTTTGGTACTTTTTTACACTATGAGAATTCCTTTTTTCCTTTTTTGGGTGTGATAACCTACTGATTGGTTATATGGAATCACATTTTTACATCCCTGAATGCGAGCAATACCTGGAACCTTTGGAAGCCTCCCAGATCTTGGAAGTCCGCTGATGACACCATACAGAGAATAAAGGAAAGACAGCCTTCAATCTGTCAACGCCTTTGAGACCCTCCGCGTATGGTGAGTTACGGGTCCACAGAATCTGGTAAGAGTATTTCACCATTTCTATATTACCAAGATTTTTGGATTGCATTCTCTGGGATATATGAACTTAAATGTACTCACTGGGAAAGGAATTGACACCAGTGCGATCCACAGAGTGTGAGGATCTACATCTTCTTCCTATGATTGTAATTTCTGACCCAAAGTCAACACCTGGGATCTTTGGGATTATAATACGTACTGTCTCTTTAAAGGACTAAAGTATTGCTTGCAACCCCTCACACTGGGTTATTTTTTATTATTTTTTGTTTGAACATTATCATTGTTATTAATTCACATTGTTTTTTTGGCCCAAGTTTGAAATATTTGTGGCCTTATTGCACATTGAATGTACACCACTATTTATGTGTATTATTTCCTTTTATGGTTTGGCTGATTACCACCATTTAAGGTGATATATATATACACAACTTTGTATTTTTCTTTGTTTGAACACATTGATCACCTGAGTACGGGACACCTCTATCATTGGTGGGAAAGGGGACACTCAATCCCTGTCTCCAATAACCACCTCATAAGTGGAGTTATTTTATATATTTTTTTTTGGCGCTACACTTAATTATAATTTTATCTCTGGAGTTAATCCCCTTTTTAATGCATGGCAATATTCTGTTTTCTGTGTTAGCAGCAGCTTGCCATTGCATGCATCTAGTAGGACCCCAGATCCCTTTCCATCCTAGATTCCCTCAGAGGTTCTCCCCCCAGTGTAAAGATTGCATTCATATTTTTGTCACCCAAATGCATTATTTTATATTTTTCTACATTGAACCTCATTTGTCATGTAGTTGCCCACCCCATTTTTTGTTCAGATCTTTTTGCAAGGTTTCCACATCCTGCAGAGAAGTTATTGCCCTGCTTAGCTTGGTACTGTCCGCAAATACAGAGATTGAACTGTTTACCCCATCCTCCAGGTCGTTTGCATTGAAAGAAAAATAAACACACCCGTATGGCTTTGCATGTGGTCCCGAGGAGCTATACCCTTGAATATTACATCATATACACATTTTTTTCTCTGAACAGATAATTGGAATAAATTGTGTTTTTAAAAATGCCTGCAGCTCAGATTTAAAAATACAATATGTATTAGAATACATTTCAGCAGCATTGTGGTGGTGTTTTCTTGAACTGCTCTTGCATTTTCCAAGAAATGAGTATCATTATCTTATGGATTGTTGACAATGTCAGAAGAGGGA
Source organism: Rana kukunoris (assembly GCA_029574335.1). Classification (NCBI taxonomy): domain Eukaryota; kingdom Metazoa; phylum Chordata; class Amphibia; order Anura; family Ranidae; genus Rana; species Rana kukunoris. Next base: position 174,756,497 of record CM056049.1, read on the forward strand.
GGTGATTCAGATTTAGTCATCTTGTTGAAGGGAAAATTTGTGTTCACAGCTTCATATTCATCTATGTGACAGTTGCCAGACTTCTATATAAAACAGGGGTATGGGATCCCATGTGTAGGTCTGCAAAAACAACTGGACACACATCGAGAGAATCACCTGCCATCTCCACACAACAGCCCAACAGCTGTCATAAAACAGAATGTAAACAGATGAAAGCAAAATCACCAGTGCCACTTAAAGGCTCCTGTTCAGTCTGTGACATTTCCTCTGACAGACATTTTATGAAGGCAGTAAAGATTGTACTTGCAACAAGCTGTCCAAAAATGAAAATGATAAAGGCTTAACTTGATAAACAATGTCCTAATACATAAAAAAATAACCAAAATAGTTGTTTATGAGTTTACATAATACTTATATTAGGTTATAATAGCTCCTTAGCATATAATATTTATAAACCTAGCTATTGTCCACTAGCTCACAATCATTTGTATTGCAAGGGATTTGCTAAAGGAGTACATTTTTCACTTGCATTCATTTTGTGCCAAAGAACTTTAAAACAGAATATTTCAATGACTGTGAATGGATGAATAAAGTGAAAACAAATGTCTTTGTTATCACAAAGGGTGGATCTGATCTTTCACTGCTATATAGCAGACAACACAAAATGTTCTATACCACAGTAACTTACAGTTTAGTAGACATGTGCATTTGTTTTCGTCCGAATGCATTTTTGGCCTGAATTTCGGGTATTTTCGTTTTAACAAACGATAACGAAAGCGAAGAATCCAAAAGATCCGACATAAAACAATGCTTTATTTTTGTTTTCGTTGTGGCAACAATTGGATATAGGTAGAAGAATCGACATGACTCTGACAATAGCGATTTGTGTCTATCGAATCTGTAGTCGAATGTGCTTTAACCTTAACTATTAGTCCAAGATTATTCTACAGAGAAAAGATTTGACATTATGGAGACATAAAGATTCGACAAAGCAGCTAAAAACATACGATCGCCGCGAGCGGACATTTATGGTCAAATGCTCCGCCTGTAGACTATAGAAGAATTCTAATGTTGGTTGACTAGTAATAATAATTTATAAATATAATTACAGTATCACTAGTGTCATACAACATTAGAATTCTATACTATACTATACTATACTATATTATAGCATACTATAGCTTGTATAGTAGGCGTAACATTCGACCGGAAATGTACGATTGCGGCGTCGTATAGTTTAGCTGCTCTGTTGAATCTTCTTAGAATATTGGACAGACACCATAAGCCTTCAATGACAGATTCGACCTTAATTAATTCAGATTTTCGGCCGAGTGCATTTTTTTAACGAAACAAAATAAATAAAAACTAATTTCAGGAGTAACTAAATAAATGTATTTTCCGGACGAAAGCGAAATTCCGAAACTAAGTATTTCAGTGTACACATGTCTACAGTTTAGTAGCCAAACAGTCCATTTTAGGATCCCACTTACCGCCCATACAATTACGTTGGCTTACAATTGGACTCAGATAGTATTATTATTATCTGCAATAAAATCCTGTTTTATCTTAAATATCAATCTATCAATATATATGTGGATTTGATTGTTCATTTGGAGTTGAAAGCTTTCTGATCTAGTTCTTTTCAGCCAAATACTTAGGTCTCTAACCTGATGAGTCTGTTGGCTCAAGGGTTAGGCAAAGTCAACCATATAATAACTGTGATCAATGACCGTGAACCACAAAGCATAACATGATATGATATGATATATTGGCCATATGTCCAAAAACATTACTCATACATGTTTAGGGTGTTGTCATATATTAAGCATTACTGTTTCATTACCTGTTTTCAAAGCTTGAAGATCTGGTCTCAGAACTTACTGAGCGAGAATGCCGGTGATGATGGTGGTGAGATTTTCGTGACCTCCCGCGAGAGCTTTGAAAAATGCAGAGAAAAAATGAATTATTGTTTTAATCACAAATGAAGTTAGAACGCATTATTGCATTTTGAAATTAAAAGGATCTGGACAAAATGTAGGTTACTTTGACAAAATACAGTTTGTTATTTTTCAAATGATAACACTTTTGTTCTCTTTAAATTATTATATATCTTGCTTAGACCTCATGCACAGTGGGTGTTTGGCCATCTCTCCTTTCCTCCTTGCAACAGCATCTTGGCAGAAAAAAACCTTGCTGCTTGCAAACGCTGTTGAGCTTTTAGGCATGTCAAGCACTTAAGCGTTAATTCACTTCATTGGCCAGAATAATAATTTAACAATCGCTACATGTGCCTAGCATGTGCGCGCATTTAGACACATCAGACGTTTTTTGTGCAAAAACGCTGCTGCTCCTGGACACACTGACAGTGTTTTTTTTTTCTGGCTCTAATGTGTGCAAGGGTAGATAGGCTAACATGCAAGGGCATTTAGAGGCAGAAAAAAAGACTGGCAGGTGCCTCTAATAGCAGGGTTAAAAATGTCCAGTGTGCATGAGGCCTTAGTGGAACAATGCTTTCTGCTCTTCTACTCCAGTGCTCTGTGTTGGCATAGATGAGTTAAAGACCAAACACCTTAGTATCACAAGCACTTCATGCAAAGTTGTAGACTTGAGAAAGAGAGGAAGGATTTTTGACCAGGGCTGTTAATTAAAGGGTGCACTGAGCAGCATGATCAAACTTTGGTGCATATTGACTAAAGCCGGTCATTAGTAGAGATGAGCTTGGCGTTCGATAAGAACGTATGTTCGACTCGAACATTGTCTGTTCGTATGTTCGACGAATTTCGAACAAAACAGGTCGTTCGCGCCAAATTCGAGTGACGCGCAACGGCCCATAATTCACTGTGGCATTGCACGCTGATGATTGGCCAAACATGCACTATGACCCTGCATGCTTGGCCAATCACAGCGCGCTAGAAACGGAGAGCCATAATTGGCCAAAGCCAGGGTGGCTTTGGCCAATTATGGCTCAAGGCTTTAGCACACGCCCCACACTATATAAGGCCGCCTGCTGGGCGGCCTCGTGTAGTGTGTTGCGGTTGTTAATGAGAGCAGTCAGAGAGACAGAGAGATAGTCTTTTTATATAGCTAGATAGAGCAGGCAGGCAGGCTAGTCAGTTTAGCTTAATCTACAGTGTGTAGAGGATATATATACATCCCTAGGAGTTGTACATATATTTATACACTGTGTAGCTTAGCTAGATCAGTTCTTCCTAATTTACTGGCAGGCAGGTGATTGTGCTATTTAAAGACTTTATCACAGGTATAGACACCCAGCAGGTACAATATTTAAAGGAATTTTTTTATTTTAATATTTAAGCATCAATAAAATCACTGCTCCTGGAGCAGTGATTTTAATGATGCTTAAATAAAAAAAAGAAAATTTGAATTCCTTTAAATATTGTACCTGCTGGGTGTCTATAGTTTGCCTGTGAAAACGTCTTTGAGAACCCGGGTCTTGCCCGAGGGAACATGTATCAATGGAAAAAAAAGTTTTAAAAACGGAGTCCTGCTTCTGAAAAAACAACCGTTTTTTAAACTTTTTTTTCATTGATACATGTTCCCTGGGGCAAGACCCGGGTTCTCAAAGACGTTTTCCAACAATAACTTGAATATTGGTCTTTAAAATGGAAAAGATCGTTTTTTAATTCAAACGTTCGAGTCCCATAGACTTCAATGGGGTTCTAAATGTTCGCGCGAACGGTCGGTCTGTTCGAGGGTTCTGGTGCGAACCGAACGCAGGGGTGTTCGACTCATTCCTAGTCATTAGATGGATCGTATCCTGGCCCTTTCAGCATGGACCGGGCAAGATTCGATCTATCTACGAGCAGGCTGGTTGTACCTAAATCAATCGACCAGCATCGTGGATTTATAGGATACAAATATTTCCAATGGATATAGCCGCCAGCAGCAACCACCGCGTTCTCCCGGCAGGGATGGCTCCCCGCACAACATCACCCCCCCCCCTCTCCTCACAATTGGTCCGCAGGAGGGATTCTCCTATCAACAATGAGTGTGTTGATGGGGGAATTGAGCAATTTTCTTTCCTGCAACCAGTGGAGTGCAGTAAAGAAAATTGCATAACCTATTGCCTGCTTAACTAACTCCACTGTCCTATTTAGACAATGTAAAAAATTGCTATAACAGTGAAAGGTGCACTTAGGAAAGGTATTGTTTAGTCTCCTAATGTAATCATTTGACTTGCATTTCATATTTCATTATCTTATTGCATTATGTGCTGCTTTACATTAGTGAATGCTTACTAGGCACATAAATAATTGCAGCAGAACCCAAAAGTGTGTGTCATTTTATCTTACAGAAACACTAGAGCATTTATTGCTGGCAGTACTCCATATTTTCAAAGCAACCACATGTATTTTACAAAATTAAAAATGTATGCTCTGTTGTTTTTTTTTGTGTAATTGATATCAAAAGTAATGTTTAATTTACCAGAGAGTGTTTACTGAATCTGTATGAAAACGCAAAGTTGTAAATCACAGCAGGAAACATTGTTTTTTTAGCAAAAACAGCCAGACACTTGTACTAGCAAAATCATCACAGATTACACTTACAGATTATTTAAAGTAAACCTGCCACAAACCATCAAAGTGTGCATACGATAAAACAACACATACAGTAAGCAAATGTCACCTTACTGAAAACCACATAGCAAAATGATCATTAGACCCAGAGATAAAGGTAACTGATCAATACAAATTTCAACAACCTCTTCCTACTTCATTGCCTAAGCTTCTCTAGTGGTCAGTAATTTGACCCATCGTATTAAAGATGTCATGGGGGATACAAACCACTCTCATGCTGGTACCGGGTTGCAGTGCCTCTCCGTACAAATATATCCACATATGCCAAATACGTGCTGGAGATGCTAGGCCGAACTACATACCTTCTAGCAGTGTCCTCTACTATGCTCCTTCTGTTCAGAAGTGCAAACCTAGCCCCCAATTGACATCAGTAGATTTAGGGACAGACTTTGTCAGTTGCATTTTACATGTGAACAAAATCCCAGTGAAATATTATAAGACCTCGCTTACCATACACTTGCTAAATGAAGTTTGTGTTTGTATACTACATATATGGAATCAAATTAGGTCCCATCCATATATTATGTGATTTGCTAAAAATCAATTACATTAAAATAATGGAAGATCTGACAGCTACCTTACAAAACAGAGAAGAGCAGCACGGTAACACATAATTTCCATGCCAAATGTTATCTGCTCTCCGCTATATAAGATGTTCTCATACACTGTCCAAAATATAGACAAAAAGTTGACATTTCACATAACTTCAGCTCTGGATCAGATGATCATTTTGACATGGGTTTATCGCTGAAGGTTGTCTCTGCTTATATATTTTTCTGATCATCCCCTTCATTTGATTTGCCCTTATTTGTAACCAGTTTACTTATAGAAATTTGCCAGGATCAATTACTTACTTTTCTAATGGATTCCATTGCAGTTTACTACTTTGTTAATCTACAAGTTCTCCCATCTTACTCCTTACATTGGCTTAGTAAAATAAAGTCAAGCAGTGGTATATTAGGGGTCCAGCTGAGTGCCCAGCTGCCATACCAGGTTTCACCTGCAGGTTGCACTATCCCACACTAAAAAAGCAGCTCTCTGTTTCAGCTAAGCATTTGTGCGCCAGAAAAAATAAAGTTTGTCATTTTATTTAAAAAGCTTGGTTAAATGTTTCACGGTGACTAAAAAACCTCTAAACAATATATACATTTAAATTATAAAATGTATATGGTATGACATTTTTAAAATACACAATAAATAATAAAAAATGACATACATGCAACAACAGTTTTTGCCTACAGTCTGCATTTAATTCATCCAGGCAGCGTAATTGTGGAGAAGGCGGGAGCCATTTTTAAACACAATGCAATATTTACTTAGACTTTCCAAAGAATGGAAAGATTTCTTACACAAACAACCAGTTTACAAAATATATTTAGAAAATATAATTGCTGCACAGTGTGCATTATAATGGGTGCATCCAAGTAACACTTCAGCTGTGAGAATATTGTGGATATTGTGCACCTCCTTTTCTTGTGCAGCTCGTTTGTAAAAAGATATCCCTTCTTTGCTTAGACGAAATGCCACGTAAATGAAGTGTGAGAAATGACAGCTCCTGTAATGGAGATACTTATTTGCATATCTATCACTCAAAACAGAACATAAGAAGCTGCTGGATGTTTGCTATATATTTCAGTTGTGGCACAGCCATTAAATAAATGTCATTCTTTTACAGATAAGATTCTTCTATTTTTACACAGTATTTACAGTGCTTCCATCCAATAGCATTAGTGCCATATTTATTATTACTCTGCCTAATAGCAATCATTGTGTCATGTAATTGTCATCAGCAGACACGTACATTATGTCCTTGAAATAGACTTATATTAGGTTATTGCCATTTCATCAACACAAATCTAAAAGTTACCCTAAAAAAATTTAGTGATTCTTTTTGAAACATACAAATTAATGAAACATGAACAATTCCCCATTTGGTATTAGAGTGCAAGAACAAACTGTGAGGAAGTCCACAGACCCTACAAATTCAGTTCATAGTCCATAGCTGCATCCCTAACCAAACTTTGTCTGATGAAGCACACTACCCACAGTGTAGTAACAAGCAATATATGCACGCGGTAGCACACAGTTAAAGTCTTATGACATTTTCAGAAGCAATTTTTTTCAATAAAATGTGATCTGAATGTGATGAGATTTCACAGCTGAACAGGAGGAGTGAGGAAACCACAGAAAGCCCTGCAGGTGCCAAATACAAAGGAAACAGTGCAAATGAGAAACCAGACTGGTAACTTTACAAAAGAGTTTATAAGAAGGACCAACTACAATGTGCCAAACATAGAAAAATATTTAATAGAAAAATAATTTACCTACAATTTAGAAAAATAATAATGATCCAAAATGTGGAACGTCCCCACCCACAATCTAAAAACAAACAATCAACAATGTTATTTTACAAAGTGCCAAACAAGCAGGGTCCCTCGCATCCACACATGCACACACAGATCTAGGGCAAAATACAGGTTCGGATTGATATTGTCTGTGCTCAAAACATTGGCACTCCAACGTTTAGCCTGGAGGCGCTTACACACTGGAGCGGTGCGCTTGTGGAACATTAAAACAAGTCTTGTCTTTGTCATGCTTTAGGAGCATCCAGCCGAAAAGCGCTGCTAAAATTACAGTAAAGCACGGATAAAAAAAAACAAAACACAAAGTGCATGTGGAATCTGGACTGACAAACGTCTCTATATCCGATGCACTAGGCTGCAATGCCAGAAAGAGTACTGCCCATGGGCTCTAACCACTTTGTGGTACTTGCACGTGTGCCCTGGATTACCATTACCTTCTGTGGGGTCATCTATGTGGATGTTTACTTGGCCCGTGCTGTAGTAAGCTTGCTGGATCACAAAAAGTGCCTCAGCACATGCCTGGTGTAATGTAGCCTGGAGTCTGTGTATCAAGCTAAGCTGGTCTGTGACCGTATGCTTCACCCTGATGGACACGTGTGCCAAACGTGTTGACGTAGGCCACGTGCAGTTTAGCCTTCCTTGATTTCCACTGGCATGGCATCTGTGTGTACCATTTTTGAATGCCTCAACACTGGCATTGACAGTACTGTTGATTCAGTTTTCTGAGTGGTTCCTTAGCTGATGGCACCATAAATGTGACTGCATTTTAAACTACAAGATACCTTACCTCAGAGCCAGTCCGGATCAGGGTCTATGATTAATAGCAATTAGGCTGGTTTACCGCCATGAAGACATGCATACCTCATCCTCAATGCACACTGTCAGTGTGATTTATATCTTGGCACCACAAGAACTTTCCTATTATTCATGCCATTTTGTGATTTTTGAGGAAATCCTTAATATTACTGAGCTTATTTACCAGCTAGTATATAAGACTTTCTTATCAACATCATTTCCAACATATCCTCCATTGCCTAACTGTCTGGTTTACCGTGATTTATTGACAGGTTGGATACTTGGTGGCCACCTCTGTAGCTCAACATCTCTACTCTGTAAGGCTCAGCTGACTGCACTTTGAATTTAGTGCCTACAGTGCCTGCCGCCGAGAATGTGTTTTTAGCCCGACAGCATCGCGCTGAATCTCGGCGACAGGCTGCCGATATCTCGCACTCGCTGGAATAGTAAAAGCACATTCCAGCGAGTGCGTCATAGAAGCGACGGGGATCCGACGCGGATTCCCGCCAATTCTACACATGGGCGGAGTTTTGTTATGAATCCTGAAGGAGAAATCCCCGCCGGATTTTTAAAAAAAATCTGGCATGGGTTCCCCCCTCAGGAGCATAACGGGCCCTTAGGTCTGTTATGGGTTGTAAGGAGACCCCCTACGCCGAAAAAACGGCGTGGGGGTCCCCCCACAATCCATAACAGACCCGTATCCAAAGCACGCCGGCCGGCCGGTCAGGAAGGGAGTGGGGGCGAGCGAGCGCCCCCCCCCTCCTGAGCCGTACCGGGTAGCATGCCCTCAACATGGGGGGTTAGGTGCTCTGGGGCAGGGGGCGCACTGCGGCCCCCCACCCCAGAGCACCCTGTCCCCATGTTGATGAGGACAGGGCCCCTTCCCGACAACCCTGGCCGTTGGTTGTCGGGGTATGCGGGCGGGAGGCTTATCGGAATCTGGAAGCCCCCTTTAATAAGGGGGCCCCCAGATACCGGCCCCCCACCCTAAGTGAATGAGTATGGGGTACATTGTACCCCTACCCATTCACCTGCAAATAAAAAGTGTAAACACAAATAAACCACACAGGGTATTGAAATATTTTATTAGTTGGCCGTCGGGGGGGGGTGTGTATGATCGCTTTTATAAAAGCACCCCCCTCCGGCGGGCTTCTGTGGGGGGTGGGTGCCGCCGTCTGGTTCTCTTCCGCCGCCGGGGGGGGGGCGCTTTGATAAAAGCGCCCACCACCCGGCGGGCTTCTTTCGACGTCTTCGGCGGCTGGGGGGTCTTCTCCCACTCTCCGGGGTCTTCTCCTGCTCTCCGGGGGTCTTCTCCGCTCTCCGGGGGTCTTCTTCTTCTTCAGGACTCGCCGCCGCTAACTTTGTGTGTTAGCTCAATTACTAGCGGCGGCGAGCCCCCTCTTCTGTGACGTCGTCGTCTTCTTCTTCTTCTTCTTCCTCTTCTGTTCTCCAGATGTTGACGCGACGCTTCCTTCCGCTGTTATGCCGCGCGCGCGGCTCGCAGCGAATTATATAGGCCTGTCTTGTGACGTCGCAGTCCCATCATGCTCTGGTAGGTACCACGTGGTAGGTAGCACGTGGTACCTACCGGAGCATGATGGGACTGCGACGTCACAAGACAGGCCTATATAATTCGCTGCGAGCCGCGCGCCCGGCATAACAGCGGAAGGAAGCGTCGCGTCAACATCTGGAGAACAGAAGAGGAAGAAGAAGAAGACGACGACGTCACAGAAGAGGGGGCTCGCCGCCGCTAGTAGTTGAGCTAACACACAAAGTTAGCGGCGGCGAGTCCTGAAGAAGAAGAAGACCCCCGGAGAGCGGAGAAGACCCCCGGAGAGCAGGAGAAGACCCCGGAGAGTGGGAGAAGACCCCCCAGCCGCCGAAGACGTTGAAAGAAGCCCGCCGGGTGGTGGGCGCTTTTATCAAAGCGCCCCCCCCGGCGGCGGAAGAGAACCAGACGGCGGCACCCACCCCCCACAGAAGCCCGCCGGAGGGGGGCGCTTTTATAAAAGCGATCATACACACCCCCCCCCGGCAGCCAACTAATAAAATATTTTAATACCCTGTGTGGTTTATTTGTGTTTACACTTTTTATTTGCAGGTGAAGGGGTAGGGGTACAATGTACCCCATACTCATTCACTTAGGGTGGGGGGCCGGTATCTGGGGGCCCCCTTATTAAAGGGGGCTTCCAGATTCCGATAAGCCTCCCGCCCACATACCCCGACAACCAACGGCCAGGGTTGTCGGGAAGGGGCCCTGTCCTCATCAACATGGGGACAGGGTGCTCTGGGGTGGGGGGCCGCAGTGCGCCCCCTGCCCCAGAGCACCTAACCCCCCCATGTTGAGGGCATGCTGCCCGGTACGGCTCAGGAGGGGGGGGGGGGGGGGGGGCGCTCGCTCGCCCCCACTCCCTTCCTGACCGGCCGGCCGGCGTGCTTTGGATACGGGTCCGTTATGGATTGTGGGGGGACCCCCACGCCGTTTTTTCGGCGTAGGGGGTCTCCTTACAACCCATAACAGACCTAAGGGCCCGTTATGCTCCTGAGGGGCGAACCCATGCCGGATTTTTTTTAAAAATCCGGCGGGGATTTCTCCTTCAGGATTCATAACAAACTCCGCCCACGTGTAGAATTGGCGGGAATCCGCGTCGGATCCCCGTCGCTTCTATGACGGCTTTGTCTCCATCGCGGCAAGCCAGCTCGGCGCTGGCTCTCGCGATGGGGCTCGCAAGTGCTCAATCTCGCCGAGAAAGGGAGCGAGATTGACACAATATCCCAGTCACCTACTGTAAATGGTTATGCACTGACACCCTCTGGGTATGCATACCTCTAAACTTTGAAGTGGCAATGTTTTGAGCACAGACAATATCAATCTTAACCTGTATTTTGCCCTAGGTCTGTGTGGGCATGTGTGGATGTGAGAGGCCCTGCTTGTTTGGCACTTTGTGAAACAACATTGGTGATTGTTTATTTTTAGATTGTGGGTGTTTCTGTATGGGGGTACATTCCACATTTTGAATTATTATTTTTTTATTTTATTTTTTATTTAAAATTTATTTATTTCAATTGTCATATATACAGAGAAATAAACAATTTTATTAATCCATCAATCATATGAGCTCCAACGAATCCATTCAAAATCAAATTAACAGCATTACTCCTATAATAAATACATCCACAAAAATACCTAGTTATTTGGGAAAGTCCCCATTCTATCTTTCGTTAGACATGCTTCTCTTGTAAGCCCTGACAACACACTTTAAAAAACCTCTAATGACGTCACCACCACATTCGTGCCATTCAAAAGAACAGCGTCAGGAAAAAGGATGTTTTTCCTGACGAGATTCTGGGCCGTGTGTACAGGGCTTAAGAGTTTCCTGAAGGGTCTCTCCTGTAGTCCCAGAGGGAAACGAGGATTTTGTACTATAGGGTACAGGGGGAGTTGACAGATGATAATAAAGTGGTAGAACATATTCAAGAGCAAATACACAGGGTAGGGCCCAAGGTTGGGAGCTTTTTGAGAGCTGAACTCAGTCTCAACGCAATGGGACCTCGCACTGTGATTGCCCGACCTTTGGCCATATTTTAGAGCTTGCATGCCTACACCAGTCTACTAGTCGCGCCATATGAGCCACCTGATAATATTTCTGCATATCTGGTACCGCTACCCCCCATATTGTTTAGGCATTGTCATTAAACAAAGTTGAATTCTGGGCCTTTTATGGGCCCAAATGAATTCAGTTATCATCTTATTAGTCCGTTTAAAGAGATAGGAAAATTAAGCAATATTGACATTTTTATTATGTTACATCTACCAAACCAAGAGAAAAGGCCCTGATGCCATTTAGAAAATAGGTGGTGGAAAATTCAACGGTTTGGTCCAATTTAGGTGGAATCAACGGATTTTTATTATTTTAAATTGTTAGTAAATGACCTTTCTATATCAAGATTTTTCTATGTTTGGCACACTGTAGTTGGCCCTCCTTTAAAACTTTTTTTTAGAGCTACCAGTTTTTTTTTTCTTGCACTGTTTCTAGTTGACTATATAGTTGTGGAGGTACCCCATCTGAAGGACAAATCGGTGGCCATATTGTTAGTTGACACCCCAGGTTCTGGGTTATAGGCCTCTTTTTTTACATATATTTTTGGCAAATACATAGAGCATCCACACTTTCTTTAATCCCCCCGCTGACCAAGCATAGATTTTGTTATCTAACATGGTGCCACCAAAAAAAGCCACCAAAAACAACCACCAAGCTAAAACACCTACCTAATGGAACCTTTCCTGAGGCCACTACAAGGTCTAAAGCTTACATAAACTTTTGATGTATAAGAGGTGCATAATTCCTATATACTCTCACCAGATCTATTGTTTCCTGGCTCATGAAAACACTCTGACTACTTATATGCTTCTCAACACTCTGCAGCCTCAGCTGTATTGATAGGCAGAGACCTGTGTGCCCTGCTTGCAACTTGGGGGGGGGGCAGCAGACCCATCACCATAAGATCTAATTGCTTCAGCTCCCCAGCTCTCCCCGCAGGGATGTAGTCCCAAGGGAGGGGGCAAGCATGCTGACTAACCCCCAGCCAAAACGGCTCGGATGATGGGGGCAAGCTTACTGAGGAGGAACAGGAAGTGAGAAATCTAAACAAAGAAAAAAAAAACATTTAGAAGGGAAATCTAAGGAAAGGGTAAGTGAACCAGCAATGCACTATGTTAAAGGAACCTATTTAAAAATAAAAAACAAATCTTTACAACAGCTTTAAGAGCTAAGGTTTTGGTTATTCCTAATTACTCCTAAAGGTGCCAGCTTTACAGATCCAGGGCCCCTTTACTTGGTAAAGCAAGTCCAATTGTTGATTTTAAAGATGAAGAAATATGCCAGACTATGCATCAAACCTCTAAGCAAATTTGACTATCTGATAGGAAATATGAGAAGTTCTAAAACCACACTATGAAATCAAATTTAGAAGAGGACCCACCCACATTACCTTTCAAATTGTAAACGCTAACAAGCAGGACCCTCTAAATTCCTTTAATACTGTCTACCTATCAAACTGTTTTGTCTGTCTTAATTTTGTAAAAGTGCTGCACAAACAGTTTGTGCTATGTAAATCCTGTATAATAATAAGAACAATAATAATAATATGGTGATGACAAAAGAATATTAAATTACAAAAAACACTATACCAGATATGATTATTATTTTTTTCCCATTATTTTTTATGAATAATTTTCCAAGGCTCAGACCAATTTTATCACATTTCTTGTCTAGGTAAATTAAGCCAGTTTATTTTTATAATTACTATTCTATGGACAATGCATTCAGCAATAATCCACAAAAGAATGAAATATTTATAATTACTGTGTCTTTATAAATTTGGTATCCCTACAGCACGAAAATAAAGTTTGGCAAGTTAAGCTGTGCTGCAAAGTACATCAAAATCTTTTGTTCACAGAAAATCTGTGTTGTTTCATGTCTGTCTCGCATCTCATGGCAGAACCTAAGTACTGCGATTTTTAGAAATCGGAGCACCTACTGATATGTCACTGACTTCTAATGTTATTACTGACAGCAATAATAATCACGGTCGCTCTTGAAAAGATAGGAAGGAAGTCCCCTGTAGTTCCTGTCATCCCAATATACTTTGCAATCAGAAAGAAGCAGAAAAAATCAGCATGTATCCTTTTTTTTCAGAGTTGTGATCTACATGAGGAAACCGAAACCGGGCAGCAATAGACAATGAGAATATTATTATGGTACTTGCTGCTCCAATTGTCATGATAATGCTAGTTTTCTTTATTTCAAATCATTACCCTGAATACAAAAAGGGTAGATTGGGCTTTGACACTCATCGTGTATTTCATCATATTTCAAACACCAGACTCACTCACTAAAGTGATTCATGAAATCTGCAAGTTATCAATTTTCTGAAAAATGCCTTTTTAAAGATAATATATAGCCTTTTCCAAATAAGATCCAAATGTGATCAGTTTAATGTAAAAAATCGTATTAATACCACTATTGATATTATTTTATTGTTATACTGTTATTGTTTTAAAAAAAACGTTTCTATGTAAAATTTGTAATTATATTTGCACATGGGGGAAATAAGTTTTTTTTATAATTATATATGCAGGCATTACTACTTGTTTTGCAATGTTCACAGCAGTTATGCTTTGCAGCTGCTTCTCACAATGTTTAGTTATCCGATTTATTAAAAACATGTGTTTCAAAATAGATGTGTTAGTAAGCATTGAACCACTGAGGGCTCCCCCTAGTGGGTAATGTACAGTTCTCCGAATTTAACAAAGCATAAAATACACAGTACTTTACTTTTAGCTGATCAGCTTAACCATTCAGGATAAGCTTTTTGGTGTTTAAGTGTTAAAACAAAAAGGATAATTACTTTGGTGTTGATATGCTATTTAAAGAAGAACTTCCCCCAATAACTCACTATTCACCATTCCAATCCTCTCCTCCATTTAAAAAAAAATATGCACCTTTTTTAAAAATGTTTTTATTTACCTTTCTTAAAAAAACATGGTTGACCCGCTCCTTTTTTCTCTTGTTCTGCCGACTATGATATCTATTGCCTCTCCTGCAACCTCCAACACGGATTATAGTGTCCCCCGATATTTCAAGTCCAATCATAATGGCTCCACGGAGGGTCTTCGTGTTTTGGTCTTTGAGCAGATCCCTCCCCCTGTAACTTGGATATACCATCTCCACACCTTATAACTATGAGGTCTGAATGAGGACTTGGGGGTGTGGCCCATTCTGTAATTTTTGGTCATTTTTGTATGACTTTTTTTTAAATGTATAAAAAAAACATGGTTGACCTACGCCTTTTTCTATTTCTTTGTGGACCATGTCATCTATTGCCTCTCCTGCAACCTCCTATATGTGGGCCAGACAGTTTGCACAGTCAGGACACAATTTGGCAAGCACAGGAGGTTGATTGAAGAGGGCAACATGTATCATAGTGTCCCCAGGCATTTCAAGTTCATTCTTAATGGCTCCACGTAGGGTCTTCATGTTTGGGTCTTTGAGCAGATCCCCCTGTGACTTTAAGGTACCATACTCTCTGCTACAGGGAAACATTTTGGATATACCATCTCCACACCTTATAACCACTGGGTCTGAATGTGGAGTTTTGTATGACTTTTTAGAAAAAATAATTAAAATAATTTTTTAATGATTTTTTTTTTCTTCCAATGGTTCCTACCCCCTCCTTTTGTCTTGTCGTAGCAGCCATTTTTCTTACTGGACTATAACAACATTCCCCCTTCTGTTTTGCTGACTGTATTAGCTATTCAGCCTTTTAGCATTTTAGGGGAAAGGTGTTTTTTTTTTGTTTTTTGTTTTTGTCACATTAGTTTGGTCATGTCATTTCCCATTTTATTTTTATTGTGAGATTGCCAAGAATGTTGCAGCTCAGTTTCTGGGCTTTCCCCCCCACTTTTCCTCCACCTTACCTGCCCCACTGACTATTTAAACCTTTAGCTTCTGGTTTTCCCTACGCATTTGAAAAAGAGGGCCATGTCCCTTAAAACGCGTTATGCTTACCCCCTCCAGACATCACTATAGGATTCTAAAAGCTGTCATCTACACAGTGCAGCTGGAAATGAAAAGTTATTTCTCTCCATACTACCTGCTGGAGCTTTGAAGCCCCTGCTGATGCATATCTGGCAGCCATCCATTGCTCTGGAGTCTCAACCTGCTGTGATTTTTGAAAGTGTGCTGATTTTAATAAAGGTGTTTTTTTGCTTGGTATTAACCTGAGTGGCCTGCTTTTTGCTATTGACCTGCCCCCTGCCTTCATTCTTGTCAAAGCAAAATTTATGTAAAGCCCCTTCTCGCAGCCTTCTGGAATACTGACATCACATATTCCAGGAGGCTTCCCCACATTGCTGAAAGATTGATTTATCAGGAGACCAATTGCAAAAATCTGGAATAGACAGAGGGCTCCCAATACATAGAAAGAGAAGATGGTGTCACTGGGCAGTATATTCAGTTGAAGAGATGTGGTAGAGAGAAAAACAGGTTTCGCTGGGCTTGTGAGTGTATTTTTCTTGGATAAAAGGTATGTGCAATATAGGGAATGAAAACACTGGCAATGAGTGGGCATGGGTGAAGTTCTTCGTTAACTTTAAACAGATTCAAAAAATGATATTATAAAAAATGGGATCACTCCAAGGCCAAGGCCTGTGAGAGAGACTAAAAGTAGAACAGTATTTACATTACAAGAAGCCTGCTATTGATAATGATGTGCTTCAATATACAACTGAAGGTATTATGATTAAAAAAAAAAGGTTAAACGGAAGTTTCACTATATGCCCATATGCATGGATGCCCCCAAATGTGAACCACTTAGCAAAATAAGCATGCTCACCAAAGGAAGGGGGCACCACAGAGTTTTCCACAAGCTATTATGCTCTTAAATGATAAGTGCATTTATCTTTCTTGCCCATTTTCCCTGAGAAAACCGATCCCACCCTCACACACCACAGATGTATTCTTACAAACGTCCAACTGTGGCCTACATTGTTTATTTAGATCCCACGCCCAAGTAATTTCTATCCTCCGAAGTTGTATTACAGTACCATAGACTTTTAGTGGGAAAAAAACAATTGTACCTAATTATTATTTTATCAAAGAAGTGATTTCGCTCATTATTTTTAAATAAAAGACCACAGATGGCTGAATTTGATACATGCCCACTGAGGTAACTGACACAAAAACATTTTTCTTTTTAAATAGTTGTGAGGTCTGGCTTGGAGCTTTAATGTTTTGTCAGTTAAGCAATATAGTTGCTGAGAGGGGGACCATTGTTGAGCTGTGCTTAGGGCATCAGTTGTCTATAATCCAGGCCTAATTCTCCCCAAGGGTATCATGGAAACAAAGTAATATAGTTATACTATACCTGCATTTATCTTATCTCACATAAGAAAATGATAATTGAAGGTACACTTCTGATGCAAAAAAGTCCTTTATTATTGTGGGCCAAATAACAAGGAAGATTAAAGGCACTCACTATGTGGCTACATTTATTTTTGAACCTATATGATCACAGCTCACATTGGAGAATTCTGGGTCATCGCAATAACGCAACTCACAATCTAACCAACCAGTAAACCAGCCTTTTCCACCAACAATTTTGAATTGATGAAATACCCTTCTACTGTGATGAAAGAGCGAATAAAGAAAAAAAATACACTTTGATTCTACCTTGTTAGGATAAAAGGGAAATACTTACTGCTTTCTGTGCTTCCTGACTTGTTTCCTTTTATTTTTTGGACTGGATGAGCTAGGAAAAGGAGCATTCTGTTAACTACCACATCTGAGACAAGAATGACTGCAACAATCATTATACACTTTATACAAGAGCTTCTTATATACATCACTGGATGGATTCCAAATACAAACACCATACATTCCAATATAAACCAATTTAAACCTACAACAACCAGCTTAGCATATTTTAACACATAAAAAGCGATGCTCACAGCAGGTCTGAAAAGCGAATACATGTAGAAAATAGATGTAATCTTAACTGCTTAAGGACCGCCTCCTGCACATATACGTCGGCAGAATGGCACGACTGGGCACATCCACGTATATTTACGTCAGTAAATAGTACCCAGCCTTGGGTCACGGGCGCGTTACCAGGACCGCGGGACTTGCGGACCCGATCGCCGCTGCAGTGCGGCGATCGGTCCCCGGAGCTGAAGAACAGCTTCCCCGTGCTTCACTGTGGCAGCAGCATCGATCGCGTCATCCCTTTTATAGGGGGGACGCGATCGATGACGTCACACCTACAGCCACACCCCCCTACAGTTGTAAACACACACAGGGAACACATAACCCCTACAGCGCCCCCTTGTGGTTAACTCCCAAACTGCAACTGACGCCAATTTTGTTTGGGAGCCACGTCAGACGACCACGCAATTGTCAGTTAAAACGACGCAGTGCCGAATCGCAAAAAGGGGCAAGGTTCTTTACCTGCATTTTGGTCCGGGTCTTAAATGGTTAAAGTGGAACTGAACCCAATAATTTAACTGTTTCCAAAAATAGTTACATAGAAGGTATGCCATGAATGATACCTGACACAGTTTCTTGTGATCCCAACCAAAATGTCAAGCCATCAAATGGCTTATGTCATAATTGATCACAAGTGCAACTGCAAAAAAAAGGCTAAGATGACAGCTTCCCTTGCTGTAAAGGATAGGAAGGTTTAGTTCCCCTTTAAGGTAAACCCTGACATAAACTGACCTGCTAAGAAAACAAA
The DNA here is from genome assembly GCA_029574335.1 of Rana kukunoris. Lineage (NCBI taxonomy): Eukaryota > Metazoa > Chordata > Amphibia > Anura > Ranidae > Rana > Rana kukunoris. The sequence continues at coordinate 174,774,546 of CM056049.1, forward strand.
GGTTACACTGGAAAGCCATGGCAATGTTATCACTAAGGAAATTTGCGTTTCATGAGGCTTACTGTATGTATCGCATCCAAATATCCACACATGCTTTTAAACACACCGATATTATCACTATTACAAAAAAATGAATGGACAGAAATACAGGGACTTTCATGTCTAAGTGGTATTGCACGAAGGATAACAGAGACAGATTCAGGTATGCTGGTTGTATTTTTTTAATATCTGCCACCAGCAATTGTTCAATAGCCAGCATTTAGTCAACTGTAAAACTGGTTAATAAATTGACACCTTCAATATAGTTTATTAAAAGATCAAATCACAATGGAATCAAAATGGTAAAAAAATATGGCAATGTCCTCAGATTTTTACACTGTGTTCAGTTTAGGACAACTTCAGTTCCATCTCCTTGCAGTCCATCAAAACTACTATTTTATGTCTTATATTACCTTGATATTTGAACAAAAAATTGAATTAAAAGTTTAAAAGTTCTACCAAACCTTCAAGTGGATGTCCAAAAAAAAATAAAAAAAATTATTCAACCCACCAGTGATTACCCAAAATGAAATAATCAATTTGTGAGTTGACACAGTGTTCAAAAATAGCATGCAGAAATGCTGAAAACTTCTGCTCATGAACTTGACTACGACTTCTATACAGAGTCTGCATTCAGCTGTGTGTTTAGCATCTCTGTATATGTGAAAATAACAAGTGTTAACTCAAAGTAATATGTGCTATTATTGCTGATATACTTCTGGAAATTTTAGTTGACTGGCTTTTACACTGACCCATTAGCCTCAATACTGATTCGCTGACTTGGAAAAAGAAAGCAAGTCAAGAATGTAGGCGATAAAACACTGCTTATTTGTTCCGAGCTACTCAAAAGCTACTAAAAGCATTGAACTAAGAGGTTCAGAATGGCATGCAGTCAGTTAGCAGTTTCAAAGGGATAGGTAACCATTGGCTACCGTCATAACTCCATCTTGACAATTTATTTTACAGCTTTGTGCAAACAGTAGCTTTGACACAAATGAATGGGATTATAAACAGATGCAGTGAATACTACAATAATAGAACTATATAACTATATAACTTTCACCTCTAATTTGTCCATATTTCAGATGGAAACTTTACTTCTCCATCATTGCAGATGATCTCATAAATTTAAATTGGCAATTCTGCATCCAAGTTTGCAGTTCTTTCATCTAGTCAGCTAATCAGTCAACTAGCCATAATTTTCTAAAATACTGAGTATGGAACATATTCAAAATAACTGAGAAGTCCATAGGTAGCCTACAGAAGGCCACAGAAAATAAAAGACAGTTATACAAAACAAGGCCCCTGCTCAAGCTCTTTGCTGTCTGCCTATACTTTGTGTTAAAACATCACACAAGTGATCATTTAACGTTGCACTACCTATGCTGCACAAAAGACTGTGGAGACTGGAACCTACGATACAAACAATTTTTGTAAACCAGAGAATGGTACTGTGCAGTGCTGCCTCTTAAAGGGTTGTAAAGGTAAACCATTTTTTCCCTAAATAGCTTCCTTTGCCTTTGTGCAGTCCTCCTTCACTTACCTCATCCTTCCATTTTGCTTTTAAATGTCCTTATTTTTTCTGAGAAATGTTCACTTCCTGTTCTTCTGTCTGTAACTGCACACAGTAATGCGACACTTTCTCCCTGGTGTGGAGAAAGCCTCTTGAGGGTGGAGTGGGTGCGAGCAGGAGAGTCAGAACGCCCACTAACACATCCTCCTTTCTTTATTTGCAAAATAGAGAGCGTCCTGACTCTCCTGCTTGCCCCCTCCCCCCTCAAGAGGCTTTCTCCACACCAGGGAGAAAGCCTTGCATTACTGTGTGTAGTTACAGACAGAAGAAAAGGAAGTGAGCATTTCTCAGAAGAAATAAGCAAAATGGAAGGATGAGGTAAGTGAAGGAGGACTGCACTAAGGTAAAGGAAGCTATTTAGGGAAAAAAAATACCTTTTTTAACCCCTTTAAGCAATAATAAGGAAATTGCTTGACATGCACTGAACCCTGGAAGTGCACCATAATTTTTATTTTTTTGTTGAGAATCTGATTATTTCAGGTCATATCTGTGTGTATGATTGACCTATGTTTTATGCTGTCTAAAGATCACTGAAATATGTGAAGCTGGGAATCTGCATAGTCCTACTTAGTTACAGTACAGTACATTTAATATGTTGAGCTTAGCAAAGAAATTAGTGATATCTCACAGGAATGTTGTAATACATTGAGTATATCATAATATATTGTGCATGTAATAAAACTTCCAGAAAATGCTAGAACTAGAGAAGTTTGGATCTACTGTCTGATGCTGTGTAATCATGCAACCACATCCTTATGAGCACAATCTATCTATACCCATAATGTGTTTTTATATTTCTATGAAAGTGAAAGCAGAACAGAGGTGAGAGATGTGATGAACTATAGGTACCTTCCTCGCACTCCCATGCCACCATAATTAGCCACCCGAGTGCTTTAAAATGCTTCTGCAAATAAGTTAAAACCTGAAAATGGCTCTGAAATCTCCTGCCCAGCCTTATGTGAGAGCATTAGAGTCTGAGGATATGTTGCACAGGCGCCCAATACAGGCATACCCCACTTTAAAGTACACACTGGGGTTTATTTGCTAAAGCTGGAAAGCGCAAAATCAGGCTCACTTCTGCATAACAACCAATGAGCTTCCAGGTTTTATTACCAAAGCTTAATTGAACAAGCTTAGGTTAGAAGCTCATTGGTTTCTATGCAGAAGTGAGCCTGATTTTGCGCTTTCCAGCTTTAGTAAAAAAAAAACATTGTGTACTTAAAAGTGGGGTATAATGCCTGTACTGCATAATAATGGGTGTGTAACTGTGGGGGAGTAGCTCTATTTCCTCATATCCAAAGTTCTATTTGTTCCAGCCGCAGATGAAGCCAGTGGGGAAAACCAAAGAAGGTAAGTGCCTGGCTATGAAAAATCGAACCTGTGACTTTGGATAGGATTAATAAAATTCAGGTATACCTAATTTATTTCTGTAAATATCACAATATTTAACAATGCTGATTTCACATGAAAATAAAATAATAAGATAATTGTATACACTACCTGCAAATGCCACTCATAGGGGTTTGTATACTAAAGGCAAACAGACATTTAACTTTGCAAGGGAATTACCCCCAATAGTGAATATGGTGACGCTCTGCTGACTTCTATTATCCAATCATGTGCAAGCAAAAATTTTGAGGGCTGTTACTGATCAAAATTTTTGTGTTCGATTAATCGATTTTTTTTTTAATCGATTAATCGACTGATCTCGATTAATTATATTGCACATACAGATCCAACTACTTTTAGCTGATCTCCTCCTTGCAGGCTGATTACCAGTGCAGCTACCAACCACTGGAAAAATGGATAGCAGGATACAAAAAAACACACAAAGGCAGCGCTCAATGGGAATAGCATTAAAACTTTTACAGTCTTCAAGTAGGTAACAAAATAAATATTGCACTGGAGATAAAATCGATGTAGCTACATAAACTGTAAAAATGGTGCGAGTAATACCAAACGGTAGAAAAAGCAGTCATAAAAACATGTAGCTAAGTATGATACTGGTATAGAAATGCTGAATCCAGATGAGGAGAGGTTAACATCAGTCCGTCGGCATGTAGATGTCCCGTGAAGGGAACTATCACAACTCCCAGTGGATAGCTGTAGAATCCCAGGTTGATAGAGGGAAGTGATAGAGGGAAGTGTAAGGCCGCGTACACACGGAGGGACATGTCCGATTGAAATGGTCCGCAGACCGTTTTTATCGGACATGTCTCCTCAGGATTTTCGTCCGGCGGTGTGTACACACCATCGGATCAAAATCCCCGCCGGCAGACAGCACGGTGACGTGGTGGTGACGTTGACGCCGCCACGTCAGCGCACCAGGAAGTAAAAAACTTCCACGCATGCGTCGCATCTATACGACGCTTGTGCAGGCAGATATGTCCGCTGGTTAGTGTACTAACCAGAGGACATATCCGACGGACATTTCGCCATGCTTTAAAATTTGTCCGCCAGTCAGACATGTCCACTAGCCCATACACACGATCGTATTTGTCCGCTGAACTGGTCCGTCGGACCAGTTTCAGCGGACAAATTAGATCGTGTGTACGCGGCCTAACAGCCCTTGGGTGTGGCACATAGTAAGGTCCTGCCGGCATGCAGATATGAAGGCACAGAAAAGGAGCCCTTCAGATGGACACGGCAAGCCCCGCCGGTGTCCGTAACGTCATCGCATCTCCGACGGAACTCCCTGAAGGCCTGGAAGCCAGCGGAGAGGTGAGTACCAATCAAAATAATTTTGATCAATCAAACAAATTTTAATCGATCAAAAACATTTAAGATTAATCGATGAATTAATAGTTAATTTCCACAGCCCTAAAAATGTTGTTTTTTATTTTCCTTGAATGTGTTTTGGTGTTCCTGGCAAAAGTCACTGCATTCTCTAAGTTATTGGGGAAAATTCCCATGCAAAGTGTGACTGTCCTTTGCAAATGGCAACCTCCCTTGCAAAGTTACCAGCCTATTTGCCTTAAGTAAATCAACCCCACAGTTATTTCTAATGCCCCGTAAACACAATCAGAATTTCCGATGGAAAAAGTCACCATAAACATACAGTAGATCTAATTTCTGTTGTTTGCTTGTATTAAACCATGTTAATGTATTTTAATATTTTAATAATTTATATTGCCAATGTGTAATAAGGCTACTGGTGACTTTGCTTTTCTTTGTCTGGTAAATAGTTTTTTAAACTATATACCTGTATTATGAATGTGATTGGTACATGATGCTGTTTAAACTGGAATATTTTTGAAGCTGGAACAAATAAACCACAAATGTGAGAAGGAAGTTGTGTCATCTAATTTAACCGCAATTTTAGCTAATCATACATGACCTAATCAACTGAAGACAGCTTTCGGCTGGACTGACCTATATTCACATGCACAACAAGAGACTTGGGAACATGTTGTCATTACATGTAGCCAGAAATGGTGTCAGGAGAGCTCAATGTTTCAAAGAGATCAATCCACTCAAAGGGTATTGGCTTGCCTTGGTACTATATGTGAACATTTCAGGCAATATAACAAATAGTAATAAAATAGAAAGTCAGGTCACAATGCACTCATACATCTTTAGTGACTGTTCTTTTTTTTAATCAAACCAAGCATGATACATTGCAGGTACACCACAAGCCAATGTGTTGATCTAGCATTGTAATATGTTACGAAATCATTGAAGTGTCACCATTGTGCAGCCGATCTCATTGCTAAGAGATGCCTATCTAACAGAATTGTTAATACATTCATTCTTTATACTTTCATATCAATCAGATATCTAAACCAAATGTATGTACATTTGTTTTATTTAGAAATATTTGGTAAGGATATTTCTACTTTGATAAAATATTATCATTTAAAATAATATTATTTTATTTAAAAAAATTGGCTCTTTTGGCTAGATGCATATTTGTACATGTTATTTTTTTCAAAGAAAAGCATAACTTTAAAGCTTGCATATACCAAATAAACTGTACTGTTTAACCACTTCAGCCCCGGAAGGATTTACCCCCTTCCTGACCAGAGCACTTTTTGCTATACGGCACTGCGTCGCTTTAACTGACAATTGCGCGGTTGTATGACGTTGAGCCCAAACAAAATTGACGTCCTTTTTTTTCCACAAATAGAGATTTCTTTTGGTGTTATTTTCTCAACTCTGTGTTTTTTATTTTTTGCACTATAAACAAAAAAAGAGCAACAATTTTGAAAAAAAGCTATATTTTTAATTTTTTGTTGCATAAATATCCCCAAAAATGTTTTCTTCAGTTTAGGCCGATATGTATTCTTCTACATGTTTTTGGTAAAAAAAAAAAATCTGCAATAAGCGTATATTGATTGGTTTGCGTAAAAGTTATAGCGTCTACAAAACAGTGGATAGATTTAAGGCATTTTTATTATTATTTTTTTACTAGTAATGGCGGCGATCTGCGGGACTGGCGACAATATGGCGGACAGATCGGACACTTTTAACACTATTTTGGGACCAGTGCTATAAAAATGCACTGATAACTGTGTAAATTACACTGGCAGGGAAGGGGTTAAACACTAAGGGGCAATCAAGGGGTTAAGTGTGATCTAGATAGTGATTCTAACTGTGGGGGGATGGGCTATCACTGCTCCCAATGAGAGGGAACAGTAGATCCCTGTCATGTCACTAGGCAGAACAGGGAAATGCCTTGTTTACATAGGTATCTCCCCGTTCTGCCTCTCCGTGACATGATCGTGGGCCGCCGGTAAACAGCACGCTACACGGCAAATTGAAGGGGACGTACACTTATGCCCATTTTCCCACCGCTGGCATTGTGCTGACGCGTATCGGCGTGCAGCGGTCGGCAAGTGGTTGTAAAGGCAGAAAGTTTTTTTTTTTACCTTTCTGCATTCTATGCAGCAAGCTAAAAAGGCTTCTGCCTGTAGCTCTCCCTGAAGCCCCTAAAAAACACACCTGAGCGGATCTCAATTCAGCGATATGTTCAAAAGCTGAGGCTCTCTCGGCTCTCTCTCTCTCTCTTCATTGTCTCAGGTACAGCAGCAGGAGCCAAAGGCTGCTGTCAATCAGAGTCAGTGATGAGGGGCCTTATGGACACACAGAGCAGGGCTCAGGAGCAAGCATGCACAAGTGCACACATACTGTAGCAAGCAGCTTGCAAGTGCTGGCAAGGGCCCCCAGAAGACTAAGATCAGGGCTGCTCTATGTAAAACCATTGCACAGAGCAAGTAACTATGAAATGTTTATCATTTTAATAAAATACAAAATAAGCTTTATAATGACTTTAAGTTTAAAGGATAGCTTATCATTTGACTGTTCTTCCCCTCTACAAAGTGACTGTTCTTGGTCCTGCTGAATCTCAGGTATATGACCTCCTGGGACCCCTAAAAATCACTGCTGCAGTTTCCCTGCCTTACAGCTTCGTCTTTTGCACATGTGTAAAAAAAAACTCTTTTCCTTCCTTTGGAGAGGCACATCATAACAGTGTACAGCCTCTCTTTATTCAAAACTTTACAAAAAAAATTAGCCAATATTATATGTAAAGGCCAATTTCCGGAAAAAGGGGAAGTTCCCTTTTTGTAGTGTGTAGGGGACAGTATTTTTATGGACCTGATCCTCTGCTAACAAACAACTCTCCCTGCATCAGTCTTGACGATGTCTAAGGGCATCCGACCACCAGAGTGCTGGGGAGAAGAGGTTGCAGCGACTTGTCTTGCATGGAGGAGTCTTGCAGCATATGAGTGGAACATCGGGTAAGTAAAATATAAAATAAAGTTGTATTCAACACATAACATACATCACAACATACAATCATCCAGCAAAGAAAACACTAAATAAACAAATGAGCACATGCTTGTAAAGAAGACCAGAATGTGACTTACCCATGTCTTCGTTTCTTGGAAGAAGACCTAGAAAGATCAGGAACAACCAGGATTTATTAACTTGTTTTCATGTATGGTAGAGGCATATTTCACATATACATTTTGTCATGTTTATAATTACACATGTCAAGATATTTATTGCATTGAATGGACATAACTATGTGAAGTTAATTGGATTTCCCACTTTCTGCTTCAAGCTCCATTTTGCAGCCCCTCCACAGAATCATGAATGCACTGTTTATATGACTCCACAGAATCATGAATGCACTGTTTATATGACTGTAGCCGACAGAATTAATCAGTCCAGACATACAAATGCTATATCTGATCCTTAGGGGGTGCATAGAAGAGAACCCATAATTTTAGGGTATGTTGGGAGCCAAGTTACTTGCATGTAGAAGTTTTGTTTCATAGCACCATTCAGAGTTACACATCCAAACACCTGAATTTCTCCATGGAAACTGCTGCCAAGTGCTGATTGAGTGTTGTTTTTTTTTTTTAAATAGAATGATGTCTCACAGCAGTGAGGTCTTATAGACCTTAGTTTTTTCTGATCTCTGCTATCAGGTGGCAAAATATTTTCATAATAGTCTGTCATTTTCTTTTGATTTTTGAAGTAGTAAAATATATTTTATAGCAAATTTAAGGAGTTGTAAAGGATTTTTTTTTTTTTGCTGAAATTACTGTTTACAGGGTATAGAGACATAATAGTTTTTTAAAATGATTACAAATAGATAAAAATAAATCATATAATGTGCCTGCAATTTAGTTTCAGACTAGTTTCAGTTTGTTCTGTGTGTACAGAGACACACAGAACAAAAACAAACAAACACAGGGCAGTGTTTGTTTTTAAAATGAATCTGGTTCCGAGGAGTTTTAGACACATAGTAATCACATCTTCTTGATCATGGACCACAATGAAAAGCTACCATGAGTTTTTTCATAAGGAGCCAGACAACCAGGAAGTGTGGAGTTCAGCAAGGGATTACAGCAACGTCTAAGCAAAAACGGACATGGAGGACATAAAAACATGACTGCTATAAGGTAAAGCAAGCTATTTAGGATTAAAAAAAAAATTCCTTTACTGATCCTTTATCATTACTCATGGTGACTGCGTTGATGAGTTTATGCTTCCATAAAAGCTCAAAATCTGCTTAGCTAAAAACATTTTGATGTCCCACATTGCAACTTATACACATGCATTTGTCCACTGTTGCTCTTACGTTCACATGTATGCTGATCATTGCAAGTTGTCAAATCTCTAAGTCTGTATAAAATACCCCTATTGCCCAGAATAAACAGTGGTAAACTGGTGAATGCCTCATTCAATTAAAATTGGCTGGCAGTGAACTTAAAATCAGTTTGAGATGCTTCTGCAATCATTAAGAGGTGCACTTGACCTGCACCAGTTGCTTTAGCTGATTTTGCATTTCCACAGACCTGTGTTCAGCAAAACAGCAAAAAAATACCCCCCTCAATTCCCCCCTCAATCATACGCCCAATATCCACACAAATTCACCGCAATCAACAAAGTTCACTCTTAAACCCATCTCCATCGATGCCACTAAAAATGTCTTCGGTGTCCTGCGAAATAGCACAGCGCCTAATGATATCATCCCCACCAAACTGCTAAAGGAATGTGCCGGTATTCTGGCGCCCCCTATCACGCGGCTTATAAACCAGTCTTTCAAGGAAGGCATAGTGCCCTCCCAGTTGAAACAGGGCATAATCAAACCCATCCTAAAAAAAAACACGCTTGACCCAAAGACCCAACTCACCGTCTTCTCATAACAGGCCTAAACGTCCTCTCCAAGGTAATGGAGAAAGTAGTGGTACAACAGCTGCAACAGCATCTAAATACCCACAATCTGCTCAGACGGAGCAGGACGGAGACAGCACTGCTCAAAATATGGGATGACGCTCTCGAGACGGCAGATGAAGGAGTAGCTTGTCTTCTAGTTCTGTTGGACCTAAGTGCAGCTTTCGACACGGTAGATCACAAACTTTTACTGACTCGGCTAGCTGAAGTAGCCAGAGTCGCAGAATGTGATCTAGCCTCTCCTCTTTTCTGGAAAACCGATCACAAATAGTGAAATAGGGACCTTTCACTTCTGGAAAACGCACAGTGTCATGCGGAGTCCCTCAAGGATCCCCTCTGTCGCCGGTGCTATTCAACATCGATCTTCGCCCTCTCTTTGAAATCATCAGTAATCAAAAACTACTTTATCACTCTTATGCAGATGACATGCAACTGTATTTTCGCATTTGCAACAAAAAGGATCATCATCTCAATCTAGAGACATGCCTCTCTTTGATAGAAAACTGGATGACAAAGAGTTATCTTAAACTCAACGGTTCGAAAACAGAGTTTCTCGCCAACCGTAAAAAACAACTCACAACAACCTTGGACACCCCCGCCCATTCTGGGCCAAATCATTACCCCTAGCTCCAAAGTGAAAAGTCTCTGGGTCATCTTCGACACCTACATGACAATGGATGCACAAATAGGGTCAGTAGTCAGCATATCTCACCATCTGCTGTGACTTATTCTATTCATTCCCAAAGAAGACATAGCAGTCGTGGTGGGAACAATTGTAAACTCCAGACTGGACTATGCAAATGCCCTTTACCTCGGACTCCCAAAGTACCAAATCTCTCGCCTGCAAGTCGTTTAAAACACGGCCTCTAGACTGGTGACTGGGAAAAAAACATTGGAATCAATCTCACCTTCGCTGAGAACCCTTCATTGATTGCCAGTAAAAGACAGAATTGCTTTTAAAGCACTCTGTCTGACGCATAAATGCATCCATGGGAAGGCCCCCCAATATCTATGCGAAAAAATAAAAGCTTACAATTCCAATCGCGTTCTGCGATCCACCAACCAAAATCTACTACAGATACCCAAAGCCAAATACAAGTCCAAAGGAAGGCGAAGATTTGCGGTCCAAGGGCCCAGACTATGGAATGCTTTACCAACCAGAATTCGGTTGGAGGAGAACCACCTGACCTTCAGAAGAAAGATCAAAACTCATCTCTTTTGATGTCAAAGGAGACAGGAACAAGGAGCGCCCAGAGGCGATTAAGTTTGCATGTGATGCGCTATATAAGTTCTTCAATTATTCATTCATTCATTCAAGTAGTTCTGGCATGAACAAAAGCCCATTGACGATGGCCCATAAAGACAACCATGATGAAAGGGTTTAAGTGCAATCTCACCTTTTCTCAAAAAAATTAAATGTGAACATCCTACACTTTACTCACCCCCTCCAGCTGCACTTACCTCTATGGGTGATTGGCTGTTCCTACCCATGAAGCAATTCTTATTGGCCATGTGCTGGCACATGACCACGTAGACCAATTAGAATTGCTCTGGCCAGCAGTGACAGCAAATCACCCTTAGAGGCAAGTGCAGGCAGCACTGGGGAGATGGGGAGGGTGTAGGATGTTTTTATACAATTAGAAAAAAAAGTTACTAGGTTTCCCCTGATGAAGTCTTTGAAAACAATTCACATTGGGTATTATTCAGAGACTAATCAAATGGTTGGTGGTTTTTAAATTATGGCGTGCCTTTGGTCCACACCAATGTTACAAACTCAGACCTAGAGCTATGTATAGATGTCTCTTCATCTGCTTAAAGGGTAAGTTTACTTTTAGAGAAGACAATCTACGCTCTGTACACTGCACTGCCAGCCCGGTGCCTGGAAGTATCATAATGCTGGCAATGACAATGATCACCAGCTCAGGCTGACCATTGACTGCTCACCATTTCAAGCATTATGATGTTTATAGGTCTATTGCTGCAGTGTACAGAGTGTTTTTGCTAAAACGAAACTTACTCTATAAAGTGGTCAGAATTTCTGTTTTTATTCTGTGAGATTTATCTCTTGCTGCTAAATACAATCCTGTTATTTTACACTACCTTTCACACATGGAAACCTATCGTCTAAGCAAGAGCTGTAGGAAATGCTAAAGACTTTACCACTATGATACACAGTTACTCTTTGATTTTGGCATACTGTGGAAAGAAAGAGGATTTCTTTCTTTAGCGGCACATCTATAAAACACGCTGATTCAATTTCCTGGGTCTTAGATGTAGCACTGTTGCCATCTAGAATATCTGTGATAAAATGCAAAACACACACACATGAGTTTTACCCTTTCTCCACAGGAAATGCTTATTCTGATCTTACAGCCAGGGTGGCTGTGAAATTGCAGGTCAGAAGTCAATTAACAGGTAAATGTTTGGGTTTGCTGCAGGAAAGGAGAACATATAAACTCCATATACTGTATAAAGTGCTTACAAATCTTTATTGATTTTTATGTAAAAGTGGAGTTTGCAAGTTTGATGAACTAACCTTACAAATTAATAACCTTGAAACTTTTAAAACATATTTAGCACAATTAATGCCGAAAATACATTGTTAAAGCTACTGGCATTACATCTCACCACCAATAGTATATGATACAGTATATTTTATCTGTTAGACAGAGTGGCGAAGAGTTAGTATCTTTGTAACTTTTGTTACTGTTGTGTATACTCATTGAGGAGGTTTATGGAGTGATCATAAGAAAGGGAAGAAATATCCTCCTTTTTCACCAGTACAGTTTTCTCCTTTAGGAGATTTTTCCTTGCTTTTTGTCATTGTGACAACAGTTGCCAAGACATAAATTGAGAGTTAATCTCCCATATGATGATAGTAGCAAAAACCTTAAAGTGTTTATAACTCTCTTCCACTCCAAACAAAACCAGAACATGGTTTTGGCCACAGTTCCAATTTTAAAAGGCCCCATGACATAGTAAACCAGTGCCATACCTGTTTCTCTTCCGCTTCTTGGAACTCTTCTTTTTCTTTTTTTTCACTGGGGAAGGACTATAGGACTGAGACCTAAAGGTCAAGGTATATTGAAAACTACTTATTATTTATGCACCAAAAAATCCAGTTTATCAATAACACTGTTTTAAATCTTTGTCTACTGCTCATTTAGAAAAAAAAAAAAAACATAACATTCTTTACAACATTATAAGTAAAGATGATTGGAAATACAATCATTTACAACCAGCAATGATTTGTGAGTAAAACCAAATCCAGCACTCCCCTTCCTTTTTTCCACATGGACAACCAAACTTCATAATATTTCTTATATTTTAGATGCAATATGAATGCTAAGAATTTTAGGAAATGTACCTTATAGCAGTGGTCATTAACCCTGTCCTCAGGGCCCACTAACAGGCCAGGTTTGCAAGATAACCGAAATACATCACAGGTGATATCATTTGCTGCTCAGTGATTTCAGTATTCTAGTCTGCATCTCCCCAAGGTAATACATAAAACCTGGCCTGTTAGTGGGCCCTGAGGACAGGGTTGATGACCACTGCCTTATAGAACCAAAAAACTCAGCAAAAACAAGGATGAGAAACTAGCCAGTCACTGTGCTAACATTTATGGGGCAGAAGAAAGCAAAAGTTGCATTAATTTAGGGAAAACATTCATTAGCAAAGAGTTAAACGGAACCCTAAACCGTCTTTCATTGTCCAAGTAGGCAGAAAGGAAAATGATCATAGCATAGGGTAAAGAAGGGAAGGGAAAGACTATTGCCCATGAAACAATGATGGAGGCAGAGTAAGAGCTGACTTTCAATGAAGCAGAAAGTGCTAAAAAATCTCCCTAATGGGGACACATAAAGCAAAAAACGCCAGTTGAACGTTCTAACCCACCCCTATGTAATATAAAGCTGAAAAAAATATTGTCTGGATATAATGCTACTAGCAATATATCTCCAAGTGGCGTAGCCTTTATCAACCAAACCACCCCCTCCGCAGGAAATCACTCTTGTGCCTCCCCCTTTCCATTCTCACCCAATTATCCCTACCTTTTTTTATTGATTATCATGGTACAAGCAATTGAATACAAGCACCTACACTTGTGTTCACCATCTAGCAGGCAAATGTAAAACTGTATTAGGTTTGTCTATGTTTTTGTAACACCAATGTAGTGTATATGGCTGTTACCTTTCAAGGTATGTGCCATCGGACAGTTGTTTTTTTGTATATTGTAAAATTATTAACAAATAAAAAGTATTGAACAGAAAAAAAAAATTATTAGCTAGGAACTATTACACTATAAAAATGACAAACCAACCTTTTTCTCTTTTTGCGTTCTGATTTTTTCTTCTTCTTCTTTTTGGCTTTAGGAGGTGGTGATGGGCTAACTTTTCCAGCTTCTGAGAGGCAATCACTAAACAAGAAAATATTTGTCATAAGCACTTGTTGCCACTGAGAATTGTAGAAGGTCATCTCATCATTACATCATCAGAGCACATGAATATAACTGAATTCAAGTCGGATCCACTCCTGGTAAATGGGCAGACCATTGACATCTTCACATACAATGCATTAGTGCTGGTCCTGCATTGTACGTGATAACATGGAAGAAGTCAAGACTGCATAACCGATGAAGGGGAAAGGCTTTCTAAGATTGATTGTAAAAAAGAATGAAGTCTGAATAAAGTAAATGTTTCACCTCCCATACCCTCTCAACTAAACAAGCATTTAACCCTTGGTGTATCAGTGCAAGACACCACATACTTGAGTTAAGCTTTTAAATTATAGACTTTATATTCAAGTTTATTACAGTAGCTATATCTCCAATGTGCAGTTCGTTTTGCACAGAGTGGCCCCGATCTTCGTTTTCTGGGTTCCCTCGGCGGCTGTCTTGGCTCCTCCCTGCAAGAGCTAACCCCCTTCATGGGAAGCGCTCTCCCAAGGGGGATAGCTTGTGGGCACGCTCCCGTGATAAATATATGTACTTTTTGTAGGAAAACCTATGTATTAGTTGTTGGCTTTTTTGCTGTGAATAATTCCAATGAAATGGGAAGCACATCTGGATGTTTCAACAAAATCATACAATACCATTTTTACACATCTGGAGGGAAATTTATAAAAATCTCTCTGCTAAAAACACAGTTGTCATGTTCCAGGAGTAAATGCTATTCTTTCCTAAAGTTCCATTGATAGCCACTTTTAAAAGTGTCTTGAACAATATAACAACAGAAAAAGCAGTTTTCGTTGTGGTTCTCATCTGGTAAGCCTGCAGCAGAGTGCTCACATAGCAGTCTTGATCATGTACAATGAATTCCCCTACCACACTCGACTCGGAGGTCAGAAAATAGCTGACTTTAGAGGCTTATCAAGGAAATTGTTTTATCCAACACTTTCTCAAAAGGTTTTTTGACATTCAGCAATGCCATAAAGATTGATGGGTATAGAACTCATGTGTTTTCGATACCACTTAAGCTGAAACACTATTTCATGTTTCACTGTCAGGTCATCAAATTGACGTTTTATATAATTAAGCACATTCAATACAAGACATGTCATAGCTGAGGCAGCTTTTAATTGCTGAATTTGGAAGGGTCAGTGAGTGATTTCAAATGTTATTATTTCCCTAGAGATCTTACATTGCTTACCTATGGTGCTGGTGTGGGCTAAGTGCTCTCCCATGCCGTATTTTTGCACACCCATTCTCCACATCTCCATTCTGCTTCTTGTGTTTTTTATCCTCTTGGTCAGCAGATGGTGAACTCTTCACTTCTTCACTGTAATTCAAAAGAAAAAGATCATTGGAATTTCTTATAACATTGTTAATGCTATCATATTAAGGTCCAAAATCTTTCCATATTTTCTCAAGGTTGGCCAGATAGGATAGGGGTTTTACCCCCACCAGCCACTGTCAGTGCATTCCCTAAGTTTAGTGTGACTGTTTGTGAGGGCGCGTACACACGTCCGAGAACCTCGTCGGGCTAAACCCATCGTTCCGCCCGACGAGGTTCCCGATGAGCGGTTGAAAAGGTCGTCGAGCCAAATTTCCTCATTGAACAATGAGGAAAAAGAGAGCATGCTCTCTATTTTGGCTCGACGAGCTTCCCGACGGGACCCTCGTCGAAAGTGTACACACGACCGATTTTCTCGGCAGAATATGTCTCCCAGCGAGCTTCTCGCTGGATTCTGCCGAGAAGCTTGGTCGTGTGTACGGGGCCTTAGTCTGTGTTCTGTCTGGACCTTCCAGCATTTGTCTGTCCTGCATTTGCCCTTTACACTTACTGTATTGAATGGCCTAACCCGTATAGATATAAAGTGAAATACCCTGGTGTTTTGTATCAGCCTAATTCCAGGGAAAGCATGTAATAAAGATTTGCAAGATGGCCACAACAGCACATGGCAAACATCAGGCAGGAATGGACCACCACCATGAAAAAGTAATAAACTAACAAATGATAGTAAACTAGTTTTGGATTTATATTGATTTCATTGTGGGCGAGGGCCTGGGCATTTACTTCAAGCATAGAGTGCTGTGGCTATAAAGCGTTATCCAATATGTTCCAATAAGAGAAAAAAGCTAAGTCCTAAAGGTTTTGGGATAACATTTTGGATCAACTTTCTAAACCTATCTATAAATATGACAAACCACTTTTCTAAACAACTTCTCAAAATTAACATTTGCATTATCACTTAATGCAGTTGTATTTTTTTAATAGTTTGGGGGGTGTTACATGTTTTTAATTTTTTCACTTTTAAAAGAATGTACAATGCTTCCTTTGGGTTTTACGTTCATTTTCATCTCCAATTTCTGTTGTTTTTTTTATGGGACACTTGAAACTTTACAGGCAAGACTGGATTTGCATGTCCTGGAAGTTGCCATTAATGCATATAAAGCCATAAGTAACGGATATATAAGTGGCAGAAAAGCTCTCAATATAGAGTTGCTGGTGCTGTTTGTGTTGGTTGTTGAAGAGGTTGTAAACTTAGGCCCGGATTCACAGACAGCAGGCACACATTACGCCGCTGTAGCGTATCCCCTGTACACTACGCCAACGCAGCGCAGAGAGGCAAGCATGGAATTCATAAAGCCAGTGCTCCCAATGTTGCACCAGCGTGGCGTGGGTTTCAAAGGCGCAGGCCGGCGTAGGTGGAAGTGGGCGTGATCCATGCAAATGAGGCATGGCCCAATGCAAATGATGGGCCGAGCGCCAGACAAGTACGTATAACAAACTGCGCATGCGCTGTGACGTAAACGCATCTCACAACCACGTCGGAACAACTGCCTAAGATACGCCGGATCACTGTGTATGGTGTTAACGTAACCTACGCCCAGCCAGACACACGTTCAGCGTAAAAAATACGCTGGCCTGTGTTCCCTGGTGCAGACCTGAGCATGTCTGTTGCTGAGTTACACCTCCTTTATAGGGAATAACTTTACACCGGATGTACAACTTACGCGCACCGCGCAAAGCCTGTGTCGGGCGCATGTACGTTTGTGAATCGCCGTATTTACCTCATTTGCATGTTTGAATGGCTAATCAATGGGAGCGGCACCATGCACCCAGCCTAAATGTACGCCCACCCTACACCGGCGTAAGCAAGTTACGTTGGCGGGGTGTAGCCTGGTTTTAGGCGCATCTCTGTTTGTGGGTCTGGCGCACAGATATGACGGCGCACATTTGCACTTATGTCGGCGTAACTTGTTATACGTCGTCGTAAGTGCTCTGTGAATCCGGGCCATTATCTTCACAACGCTCTTCCCCTAGAGGTCTGGCATGGTTTATGGACACAGACGTGGTCGGGACTTTGTTGTCCTGTTCATACTACAATAGCAGACAGAGATAACAGCTGCTCCAGCATTCACTGAAGAAAAGCTATTACCCAACTTTTTGTAAAACACTTTTTATACAGTTACTTTCCATGGATGCTTCACAGAATTATTAGAACTGGTGTACTCATTGTTAACAATAATTGTGCTTTGCATTGACTAATTTTAAAGTTTTCTGGAACAAACAGTTACAATGTACCTTAAATGAAAGTTACACAAAATGCCTTGTTATTCTTTTTCTTATAGGAAAAAACTGCAAACCATTTAAAGACAACATATCAGAAATGTTCGATAATATAGAACCCAGCATTAGCAGGGTGCCAGAGAAATATCAGTATGTGCCTAGAATTTTAGAAGCCACTCCTGAACACATCTTTTCAGCACTCTATTAACAGACAACTTTCTGTTTGACGCTCTCTGATGTTGTTTTCCTAACTGTCAAAACATTGACTAACGGCGTCTGTCACAATTTCATACTGCCGCCAAAAGCCCAGAGAAAAGACAATCATTTTGTATGCCACTTTCCTCTCCAACACTGTAAATATCGACACTTTTATTGTTACTGGGAATACTTCATGCTCAAAACGTATGAAATTGCTTATAGCTTGTGTTGATATACTGTACTTAGAATAAAAAAGATAAATGTCCATTATGCGCAATCTTACTAAGAAAATTGTTTGACTTTAAACCCCAGGCAATACAAAGTAATGTAAGAAACCTTTTTCAAGGAATGGCCAGTTTGTCCAAATTGAGAAGAAAACACCCTACCTGATAATTAAATGTCTGAACTCGGTTCATATGAAAGACTATTTCAACAAATTATGGTTTGTATAGTTATTACTGGTACTGTACTTATAATGCCATCAATTTTTGCAGCACTTTAATATACATATTGTACATTCACATCAGTCCTTGCAATCAAACGTCCTAAGTCACATTCATAAATACACATATTAGGACCAATTTACCTACCAGAATATATTTTGTGTGAGGAGAAAGACCACACAAGGACAGGGAAAACATGCAAACTCCAGGCAGGTAGTATCATGGTTGGGATTCAAACCAACAACCCTAATGCTGCGTACATAAGATAGGTATAAGACCAAACTGATCGCGTGTGGGCCAGATCGGTTATTTATCTATAGGTTAAAAAAATAGGAACTTGTTTTAGAATTATCTGATGGATAAAAAACCTACAGAAAAAAAAACAATTGTCTGTAGGTACGTCCATCAGTTAAAAATCTATGCATGCTCAGAATCAAGTTGACGCATGCTTGGAAGCATTGAGCTTTTTTTCAGCACGTCGCTGTGTTTTACGTCACCGCATTCTGACACAATCGTTTTTTTAACTGATGGTGTGTAGGCACGACTGATCATCAGTCAGCTTCATCGGATAACTGATGGAAAAATCCATCAGACAGTTTTTATCAGACTAACCTATCGTGTGTACAGGGCTGCTAGGTGGAAGTGCAAACCACTTAGCTACTGTGCTGCCTCGGATAATCATGAAAACATGCTTTCTTCTAAACCAGGGGTGTCCAAACTTTTCAAACAAAGGGCCACTTTATTTCCCTTCAGACTTTAGGAGATTGGGGCCAGCAAGGGAAGAAAAGGCACGGGCCCGGCATCATTGAGAACATATATGGCCTCAGGGTTGGTGGTTAATATGAGTAGGAGTATTCCCCCTATTAGTAGGAGGAATAGTATCCCATCATTGGTATGAGTGGATAATATAGTGCCCCATTGTTGGTGTCAATGGGAGGAATAGTGCCTCATATCAGTGGGAGGAATTGTCCCCCAAGGGCCGGATAAAGGCTAGCAAAGGGCCACATCTGGCCCTCGGGCCGCAGTTTGGAGACCCCTGTTCTAAACCATAAGGGCTATTATATTATCTTTCACTGTGCCTTTAAAGATTATCTAAGCCCAATAAAAAAAAAATTGAATATTTTGCAGCTTATCAGCCATTAGGTGATATGTCTGCATTCGTTTTTTTTTTTTTCTAGCTTTTTGTCCCCTTTATTTTTACCTTTTGCTAGTAACACATTCAAGTCCTAGTATGACAACACTAATTCACCACACTGTATCAGGACGACAGAAAAAAAGTTAGGATTTTGGAACCCCACCCCTCTCCTATTCTACATAAAATAGAGAAGCACTGTTCTATTCAGAGAAACCTGAGATCAATGAGGTTGATTTACCAAAGGCAAATAGACTGTGCAGTTTCACTTTGCTAAAGCAGTTGCCCCAGAGCTTAATAAATGAGGGAGAGCTCTGCTGACTTCCATCATCCAATTATGTGCAAGTAAAAATGCTGTTTATTTTTTACTTTTAATTGCATGTGATTGGGTGTTTTGGGTAAAGTGAAGCTTTTCCTCATTTTCTAAGCTCTGGAGCAACTGCCCTTGCTTAAAGCGGAGGTTCACCCAAAAGCGAATCTCTGCTTTTCGGAACCCCCCCTCCGGTGTCACATTTGACACCTTTCAGGGGGGAGGGGTGCAAATACCTGTATAAAACAGGTATTTGCACCACTTCCTAGTATAGACTCCAGCAGGAGTCCGCTCCCTCCGCGTCACCCCCCCCATTGTGTTCTGGGAAACACTCGGCTCTCAGAACACAACGGGGACCAGTGGGAACGGCGCAGCGCGACTCGCGCATGAGCAGTAGGGGACCGGGCAGTAAAGCCGCAGCGCTTCACTCCTGATGTCCTCACCAAGGATGGCGGCTTCGGCTGCCGACGTTGCGGGCGACCTGGACAGGTAAGTGCCCATTTTTTTAAAAGTCAGCAGCTGCTGTATTTGTAGCTGCTGGCTTTTTTTTTTTTTCAGGTGAACCACCCCTTTAAACACACAACCTCTATGACCAACCCTTCTAAATCACTTCAGACACCTGATATTCATTCTTTCACTGAGTGACGGCCGATGATGCATTTAACAACCCCCTTCCACCTGGAGACTCCATCCCCATTTTTTAAGCTCTGATTGGCGGATCGCAACACGTAGGGGGCGTGGCCTGGCGAGGGCCCAGGCCAAGACTGCCATTCACCATCACACAGGAGGCTTTGACTTCATGTGCAGCTCCCGAGATACGTATCACTGCAATTTCAAAAGTGAAGTCTATTTGCCTTTAGTAAATCAACCCCTATGTAACTAAGAAGAATCAGTGAAGGCAAAGAGCACCGGAAGTTATCAGCTCACAAGATTTCTTGAGAGATCGACAGGCTTTTGTTTTTTTGGGGTTTATTTTTTGCTCAACATGCTTTTAATGGTATATTTAGAAGAAAAAAGAAGAGTAAATATCACATTATTGTTTTTGGGTTTAGATATGCATTAAACTTAAAGGATGATCTCTTCCTCACTAAAATTTCTTTGCACTGGCTTTTTCCTATTTATGCATACAGATCAAGCTTCCCTTCCAAGACTTGATTAAATAATTGTGGACTTACCCTGTATTAATTTAGTCAATCTTCTCTCCACCTCTTAGGCCTCGTACACACGAGGCAATCTATTTGTTCAAATCGGTCGGACCGACCGATTTGAACAAATCTGTCTGATAGGATTTTGGTTTGCTCGCGTGTACACACGAGCAAACCAAAATCCCCGCCTGAAGACGGCGCGCTGACGTGTCGGTGACGTGGCGGTGACGTTGACGCCGCCACGTCACCGCACCAGGAAGTAAAACACTTCCGCGCATGTGCCGAATCCATTCGGCGGCGGTGCGGGACGACATGTCTGCTGGTAAGTGTACTAACCAGCAGACATGTCGGGCGGACGGATTCCCACCCGATAGATTTCAAAGCATGCTTTGAAATCTGTCGGGTGGCCAGATCCGTCGGCTCGGCCGTACACACGATCGAATCTGTCTGCTGGGACGGTCTAGCAGACCGTTTCCAGCAGACAGATTTGATTGTGTGTACGAGGCCTTAAAGTTTTTATGCTCCCTTTTGTGATTTGGTATTCAGAAGGTTAGTCTTTAAACATCACTATTAACTAATAGATTTGTCATATGGTTTTGTGAATTGATTAGACTAAGTCTTCAAAAACCAACATTGGCTAATAGGTTTGTCATATGGATTTAAGTCCCTTAACATCTGTTACTCTGTTACTATAAGCAGAAATGCAGTTAAAGTATCTTGCGTTCAGCATCAGATCTGGATTTGTAACCATTAGTATAATATAATTCATTCCAAAGCATGCAGGCATAAATATACTGTATACTTTTTATTAAAAATCAAACCAAATCAAATCAAAATTTCTGCATTTTGTTGGATAAAAATAATTGTTTCTGCTTTCTTTAACATGGACCTTTTACAAGCGTAAAAAGTCAGTAGCTTTTCTAGGCATCTGCTGATGGCTGGATATAGAGTGTTACATTTATTACAAGCGTGCTAATAACGCTCATGCTGCTAATGAAATCATTTTGAGACACAATATTATTTCTAACTATAAAATAAACTGGCCAAGAAAGGGTATTTGGTCTTTTTCACACTAGATGTGTATTCCTTTGCATGTTAATGCTGATAAATATATTTACATAAAAATAATCAATCTTCCTTAATGGTCACAGGAATATGAGATGTGAAAATTAGAATACACAGTATTTGTGTTCTTTTACCATCCATTTTCCAGTTTAACCGCCTTCTTTACAATGCATCGAATTTAGACCCTTAATCACTTAAGGACCGCTTCCTGCACATTTACGTCGGCAGAATGGCACGGCTGGGCACATGCACGAACAGGTACGTCCTGTGCTTTTGCCCAGCCGTGGGTCGAAGCTCCGTGACAGAGGGACCCGCTGGAGTCCTGCGATCGGTCCCCGTAGCTGACGAACGGGGAGAGCCATGTGTAAACACGGCTTCCCCGTTCTTCACTGTGGCGGTGTCATCGATCGTGTGATCACTTTTATAGGGATACACAATCGATGATGTCACACCTACAGCCACACCCCCTACAGTTGTAAACACATATTAGGTGACACATAACCCTTTCAGCGCCCCCTTGTGGTTAACTCCCAAACTGCAATTGTAATTTTCACAATAAACAATGCATTTTAAATGCATTTTTTGCTGTGAAAATGAAAATGGTCCCAAAAATGTGTCAAAATGGTTGGAAGTGTCCGCCATAATGTCACAGTCACAAAAAAAATCCCTGATCGCCGCCATTAGTAGTAAAAAAATAATAATAATAAAAATGCAATAAAACTATCCCCTATTTTGTAAACGCTATAAATTTTGCGCAAACCAACGGATAAACGCTTACTGCGTTTTTTTTCTTACCAAAAATAGGTAGAAGAATAAGTATCGGCCTAAACTGAGAAAAAAATTTTTTTTTATATATTTTTGGGGATATTTATTATAGCAAAAAGTAAAAAATATTGAATTTTTTTCTAAATTGTCGCTCTATTTTTGTTTATAGCGCAAAAAATAAAAACCGCAGAGGTGATCAAATACCACCAAAAGAAAGCTCTATTTGTGGGAAAAAAAGGACGCCAATTTTGTTTGGGAGACACTTCGCACGACAGCGCAATTGTCTGTTAAAACGACGCAGTGCCGAATCGCAAAACCTGGCCGGGTCCTTTAACTGCCTAAAGGTCCGGGTCTTAAGTGGTTAATATTAAAAACATGTCAAAACTACATGGACTTTATCATACAAATGCAGGACATACTGCCACAAAATGTACTGCATGTTTACTGCCACCAAAAAAAAAAAAAACATTCATATATATTGGAGGCTAGATATGCAACTTTATTGTGCATAATAAATCAAAATCTTTTTGAATGTTTTTAAACCACAGAAATCTTCTATTCAATTCCTCCTCATACATCCAGTTACCTACCTGTAATAGTCTCAACAGTACATTTTAGCCAAGTGATGAAAGTACATGCTATGATCCAACCAATCCCAAAGCCTTATATGGCAATACATAAGTAGGTGGATCTTGTGAGCTAAAATAAATACCAGACTGCAGATCAACAGCAGAATGAAAAGTCTTGACTTACTGACTGCTGTATAACTAGTCACCTCCCTTCCAATTCCCAGTGTCATTCAATGCCTCAGTAGTAACTGGGCAATGCAGGCACTAGTCCAAGACAATGTGATACTAAAATGGAACACTAGGGTAAGGAGCAAAGTTCTGGGCAGTCCCAAAGTCAGTACAGAAGACAGCTATCTTCTGGTGACTATACCAGCAGCTGGTATCAGTTATTGAATAATGCTAACCCTTCCATGCACATTTTAATATTTTATTTTTCTGAGCGGCTCTGTGTGACAACTTCAGAAGGTCTTCACACAAATTCCATGGGCTTCTCAAGTATGGAAGCAAGAGATATCCTAGTCCACCATATAGACTCAAACAAACTTTCCTTCAGCAGATCTTTCCCCTAGTTTGGCCAGATCACAAAGCAAAACACCTACATTAAAGCCAGTGTTTGTCCTAAAGATAGCCAGTAAAGCCTGTGGTTGTGCCCTTTAATTCCACTTTGAAGCCCCGTACACACGACCATTTTTCTCGTCGGGAAAACTGTCAGGAGAGCTTTTGGCCGGGAAAACCGGACGTGTGTATGCTTCCTCACAGTTTTCCCGTCAGGAAAACAGACGAGAATCCCAACGGGAAAATAAAGAACCTGCTCTCTATTTTCCCGTCTGGATTCCTGACGGCTTTTTTTACCGCCAGATTTACTAATACTTAATGGGAAACACTGCGAGGCAGTGCCCATGGAGCATATACACGGCCAGGATTCCTGGCCAAATATAATAGATATGTGTCCCTTTTTGACTAGGAACCTCAAAGTGGGAATGACAAGTGTAGAACTGAGACTGGTCATCAAAGTTACACGCACAAGATTTCAACATCTTTTTCAGCTGTCTTGGCTGGAAAGAGACTGAAGGAGTTAAACACTTCAGTGATACTTCCACCCATCACCTTCTTTCCAGAGCTAAATTTAGCTAGTAAAGTCTGGGGGCGGAAAGCAAGATGTTTTGATTGCATTTACTTAGAATAAATCCCACCGACAAGGCAGTTTTGAAAGTGCAGATTAAAGGGGGAGAGGGAAAAAGGAAACCCCTCCACAGAGTTGTGATTATTAATCATGTGGATTCCTGTAGTTTGTTATGGAAAATTATAATAGCAAATCAGGCAGAGGCTTTCTCTGTGATTACACTGATTCACAAGTGGCTCTGATTATGTCAGAAGCTTTTGTACTGCGTTATTGGGATGTTTTAACACCAGCTGCAACATTTTGGCAAGCACAGTTAAAAGGTGCAGTTTCATTCACCCACTCTAATTTGTTTGCGCTAATTTAATTCTGTCATCATTCTGGATACATATATTATGAGCCATTTCCGCAGTGCTGCAGACTTCAGCTGATTCATTTCAACAGCCAGATGGATTACCAAAAATATAATCTAAAAATCTTCAGGCCCCTTATTACATTTTTTATAGGACCCCTAAAGCAGGGCTGTTGGAGTCCCGCGATCGGTCCCCGGAGCTGAAGAATGGGGAGAGCTGTGTCTAAACACAGCTTCCTCGTTCTTTACTGTGGCGCCGTCATCGATTGTGTGTTCCCTAATATAGGGAAACACAATCAATGACGTCACACCTACAGCCACACCCCCCCTACAGCTAGAAACACAGATGAGGTCACATATAATCCCTTCAGCGCCCCCTTGTGGTTAACTCCCAAACTGCAATTGTCATTTGCGCAGTAAACAATGCATTTTTAATGCATTTTTTGCTGTGAAAATGACAATGGTCCCAAAAATGTGTCAAAATTGTCCGAAATGTCCGCCATAATGCCGCAGTCATGAAAAAAATCGCTGATCGCCGCCATTAGTAGTAAAAAATTAATAATGAATAAAAATGCAATAAAACTATCCCCATTTTGTAAACGCTATAAATTTTGTGCAAACCAATCGATAAACGATTATTGTGATTTTTTTTACCAAAAATAGGTAGAAGAATATGCCGAGAATAAAAACATTTTTTTTTATATGTTTTTGAGGGATATTTAATATAGAAAAAAGTAAAGAATATTGAATTTTTTTCAAAATTTTCGCTCTATTTTTGTTTATAGCGCAAAAAATAAAAACTGCAGAGGTGATCAAATACCACCAAAAGAAAGCTCTATTTGTGGGAAAAAAGGACGGCAATTTTGTTTGGGAGCCACGTCACAAGACCGCGCAATTGTCAGTTAAAGCGATGCAGTGCCGAATTGCAAAAACTGGCCAGGTTCTTTACCAGCCTAAATGTCCGGGTCTTAAGTGGTTAAAACACGAAAAAGGAAAAAAAAAAGAGAAAAAAGTGAAACAAAAATCCCTTCTCTTCTCTCCAACACAGAGAATTGGAGAGAAAAATATATATTTTAACATGCAGTGTAATCTCTGTTTCATAAACCTACTAGAGTTACAGTAACCTGTTGCTATGTAGTTTGCTCTACCTGTGGCTTTCCAGCTATCATAAAATCCCAGCATGGTCAGCCTTCCTGGTGTGCACAGCTGGATGCCAACAATTTCTCATTATTTCAAGGGATTATTTTATTTAATCATATGAATAAACTATTACAATATTTTATATGGTAATACAATAAGAGAGAACATTTTATCACACTGTGTTCTCAAGTTTTTAGTATATTTTTATATTTACGTAGGGACCAATGTTATATTATATTTTACATATATATATATATATCATCTGGTGTAAACTAGCCTCCTGGTATACTAATGAAAACAATGGGACTTATTTATTGATACTGAGAGCAATAAGTAGTGTGGAATCAACATTACCAATCAGTAATAACCTAGATACAGTAAGCTACACTCTGATAGATATGCCATTGTGCATTGAACTGCCTTGCTTACGTACAAATTCTGCAATTAAGATCCTGATCAAAGCAATTGTTGCCAAAAAGTTAAATAAATAATATTAAAAATACTGATCAAACCAGCTGCCTGTGAAATGCAATCCACACTCTTTTTATGAGCTATGCCCTCTGGTAGAATGGTCATCATCTAACACTTTCAGGTATGCTGGATGCCTGCATCTTCCCTCTGCGGTTTCACAGTGTCACTAGTGTGTCCCTGTAGCTCTGAAAAGACACATGATGTAGCTCAGGGCTCAAAAAAATGTTAAGTCCTGAACTACTAGATAGGCCTCAAGTGTTAATCGCCACCAGTTGCCCCACCCAAACCCTACCCCGCCCGCCCCTAATTCCACCCAAAACACGCCCTCATAAATGATCTCATAATGTGGCCCTTATTTTCCTCTTTTTTTTCACCCTTTGCTGTATGCCAGTGCTGCTGATCTCCTGCAGCCTATTTACAGCATTGCAATCACTCCAGTTTTAGCTGCACATCGTTGCTTCGGACCAGTGACAATGGCCACTCACTACTGGAGAGTTTTCATATAGTGACAATGGTCACTCACTACTGAAATCATTTGTGTTAAAATGACCACTTGTAGTCTCCAATGGGAGCCTGTGTGACAGGGTGACAACACAGTGGCACAACTGTTAGACAAGAATAGAGCGTTGTCAGCATATACCAGGAAGTACTTTTACATGGACCTTCATAGAAAGATTTGCAGACATTATTTTTATAGTATAATAATATAAAAAATATTTTTTTCGATTACTTTAGCATGTACAAGCTTATATGAGATTTTAGTGATTAGATGTACATATACTTAAAAAAAAGTCCTGGTACTGCAATGTTACATTAGCATGAATAAAAGTTAACAAATTGCACCTTTATACACGGGAATATTTTTAATTTGTTTTCGGATATTGGACAGGGTAAGCTAGAGCTTACATGAGAATGTTTATGTTCAGTAAGGGCTCGATCGCACTTTCTTTGATAATTGAAGAGCGATGAACAAAAGCATTGTGGCCGCAAATAAATTTTCCCCGGTGGGGCTTTAGGGCAGCTCAATTGAAAGATTGAAATGCAACGTGTTAAGTGGAAAGTTTTTAATACAAAAATGTTTTGACATAAAAAGTATAAGGAATGAGTTGCAACATGATTACAAATATTAAAATATCCATACACATTTCATAGTAAGACAATAAAATACATAGCCTGTAAAAGTTGCAAGCATAAATAATTGCTGACGCGTTTCGAGCAAACGGTCTTCTTCAGAGGGTTTTAATTTGTCGTAGCTGAAAAAGATTAATTTCATAAATGAATTATACATAAATTATCTCATCCATCCACTCCCTCAGGAATCCCCACTCTGTCAAGGGACATGAATGGTCCCAGACTCGAGGGGAAGGGGAACACAGGGAGGGAGGAAGAAAAGAAAAATTAATTGAATTGTTTGAATAAAGATCAGCACATTTACCAGATAAAAAAAGAGTATGGAAGATCCAGACAGGGCTCCTATGTGGCAATGGGGAGGGGGGTCCCAACCCGCAGGTCTCCCGATTGATGTCCTCAATCCCTGTTGCGCTCAAGGCAGGTTACCATCCAAGGATGGCCGCATTTGACCATACGGAAGAACACCTGGCAAAGGATACCACACCCGGAAAAAAGGGGGTGTGGGGTGCAGGTATGTGGGTCCTAGAATAAGTAGAATATAACTGCTTACAAAGAGCCAATAGGTTATATAATTGGGATATGTGTGCATATCTGCATACATAAAGGATAATAAAGTATAGGATGTATTCCAATAATGGGGTGATGGTGAGGAGCAGAAGTCCAGGAAAAGAGGGTGTGGGGAAAAAATGCTGGGGAGGGGTGGGGAGGTGAAATGGACAGGGGAAGTGATACAGGGCTGGGAATCCAGCCAGGGTGGGAAAGAACAAAAACACCCAGTAGGGGAAACCATATGTGGGGAGTGGCAGGAGGTGTGAAGGGGGGGAGGAAAGATAGGGAGGAATGGTAAGGGGTGATAGGGGAATGAATAGGGGAACAAACAATGGTGGAGGAGGACAGGGAAGAAAGAAGAGTGAGGAAAGGAGGAATCGTGAACTTTGTGAAACAGTGGGGAGAGGATGGGATTGGAAAGAAAAAGGTCGATGGGTAAAGAGGGATGATTGTGGAAGAGAATTGAAAGGAATGACTCAGGATTTTTTTTTGGAAAAGGCAAGAGGGAAGGGACCAAGTATAAGATAGTGAAGGTGTGGGGTGAGGAAAGGATGATTGGAAAAAATACATGCTGGGCTGTGAAGTGAGTAGATGTGAGAGAGTTTTGGATAGGAAAGTGGATGAGCACGTGCACACCCCCGGGAAGAGGTTGGGGGCAGTAAAAACATTGCTCAGCTGAGGATTTATTCTGCCTCCCAACCACCAGTGTTAACAAGCCCTTACTGATTAAAAAATATTGAATGTAACACCTAAAAGTTAGATGACACAGGACACTGTGCCACGTCAAGAACCTACCTACATTTTGTAAGTGTACCTTCAGCTCTGTGAAACTGCGTTTTGTTTCATGTGAAATGCGATTCACATTTTGTTTCTATATTCAACTTTCCTAACTTCTTTCAGAGAATGTGTCATACGGGCACAGAAGGGCAATGTGTTTTATGCACATCATCATGGTTTGTGAACAGTAAATGCTGAGTGCAGCCACCGTTCTGAGGATGGCTATAATTTATGTTCTGTCATAGCTGCTGCTGATGGATGGATGATTACCTGTTAAACATTCCTCTGCCATAAAAAAGAACTGTAGTTGCTTAATGTCTTTGGATACATAACACTGTCACTTGCATTAAGGTCTGAGCTGAAACGCTATGTTCAAGCCTTTGGCTTAAAGCCTACTTGTTCGTACCTTATTGTCATACCTCAATGTGCCAACAAGCTCAGAATGTTGAGCTGCTGAAACTAATTAAATACATTTTGCTGGTATAAGTTAAACAAAGCTCTGTCACTTAAGAACAAATAGACCAGGAGACATGGCTAAATTTGAACTTAAGTGAAATTTGCCTGCTTGTTATAGTCTAATTCAAATGATTTTATTATGTGGCTGTTTGGCTAGGGTTAAATTAGAACATGTGTCTAGAACTACGCACATATGGTCATAGCCAGAGCTATACCTTTCCTAAAGTGTATTTATCGCCAACTTGTTTTAAGTTTTCGATAGAGTAAAGAAAGGATAAACACCCATCAGTTTATTTTTTTGTTGTAAGTATTCTGCTAGGGAGAGTGATGGGAGTTACCTAAAATATTTTTTCCCTTTGAAAGGTTTCCCCACACCTTCATCAGTTTTCATGACATAACATTTATAATGTCCTCTTGCTTTCTGTCCTGGGAACAATGGCGATCAGGACAAATAAAGGGGCAAATGTTACCAATGCTATAATAAAAGCTTTGCAGATGGTCTTAACCACTCCCCACTCTATCCAAACCTAAAAAAAATCTTGCCTTTGCAAGAACTTTAAGTTACACAACTACCGACGGACATGACATGAAGATCTATGAAATTACCTTTGGGCAGAGGTTGGACAAAAATATGCAAGCACCAGGTAACTAAATTAAATCGGTAGCTAATATGGTGCTAGACCACCTTTGGCATCCAAGGCGGCCTGAATTCTCTTGGGAATTGATAAATAGAAGTTTTAGATGGTGAATAATAGAATCTGATACCAGTTGGCTGTGTCGACCATGCTTATGCTTATTCGACAACGTTTTCCCTGGAAACTGTATTTGCCATCATAACCTTTGATATTGTACGTTGTGACATCACACATAAGTGTGCAAATTCAGTCACAGAAGCAACAGTTCAGTGGGTACCAACCATTTGCCCTCTTTGAAACTCAGTAAGCTCAGTAAGACATGACTCCGTATTAATAGCAGTGGACACAGTGAATGATAAAAGTGAGGCATCCCACCTGTTAGCCAGGTGTCTCATCACACAGCGAAAGAAGCAAAAGAATGAAAGGAAAGGGTGGGTAGCTTGTTTTAAGGCCTCCCTTTTTTCCCTCATGGGATGGTGGCAGTAGGAGTTTCAAGCCCCTCATTGATTGTTGGAGGGTTTTGTGATAGGTCAAAAATGGTCAGCTGATTGGGAATATTCTGGAAGTTTCGCGGGGTGTCCTCTAGGATCGGTAATTTAAGGTCACCTGACCCCTCAGAACATTCCAGAATATGCTATTTAAGCAGGAGGGGGGACTTTGCCAGTCATCAGAGGGATATTTGAAGAGCGTCCGCCTGAATTTGGCTCATTTTGTTTACAGTTTTAAAGCATTTATTGATTAAAGAGTTATAGTGAATTAATTGTTTATGATTGTGAAAAACAATAAACAAGGCTGCGGCCATTATTAATCCAGTTTGGTGCGTCTAGTGTTCTTTGTATGTTTGGAGTTTAAGCCATCCATGTTACATCACTTCCGCTTTTAATGCGAAACATGTCGTCACTTTCATACCCGCAAATCATGTAGTGTTTCAGTATTTTTGTCCAAGCCCTATATATTCTCATTTATTAAGCATAAATGAAAGCTTGTATCATACAAGTAGTTATATGCTCTGATAGTAAAACATCACTTTTATTGGCAGAGGAAGAAGATGGAAGAGCTTGCTTCTCTGAAAGATTCTGTAACATATCACTGATCCATAATTTGATGCTAACACTTAACTGCTTGCCGACCGCCCACCGCAGTTATATGGCGGGACGGTGGCACTGCTGGGCGAGAGCACGTAGCTCTACGTCCTATCTTTTTCGCCCACAAGGGGGCACCGGGCACGCGCACTCGTTCGTTACAGAGCGGGGAACGAGAGCTATGTGTGTAAACACATAGCTCTCGTTCCTGTCAGCGGGGGGAAACGCTGATCTTCTGTTCATAAAATGTATGAACAGAAGATCAGTGATTCCCCCTAGTGAGTCCCACCCCCCCCCCCCATACAGTTAGAACACACCAGAAAACACACTTAACCCCTTCCCTGCCCCCTAGTGTTAACCCTTTCACTGCCAATGGCATTTTTATAGTAATCCAATGCATGTTTATAGCATTGATCGCTATAAAAATGCCAATGGTCCCAAAGAATGTGTCAAAATTGTCCGATGTGTCCGCCATAATGTCTCGGTGCTGAAAAAAATGCTGATCGTCGCCATTACTAGTAAAAAAAAAAATATTAATAAAAATGCCATAAAAAACCCCCTTTTTTGTCAACGCTATAAATTTTGCGCAAACCAATCAATAAACGCTAATTGCGATTTTTTTTACGAAAAATATGTAGAAGAATACGTATCGGCCTAAACTGAGGAAAAAAAATGTTTTTAGATATTTTTTGGGGATATTTATTATAGCAAAATGTCAAAAATATTGAATTTTTTTCAAAATAGTCGCTCTATTTTTGTTTATAGCGCAAAAAATAAAAACCGCAGAGATGATCAAATACCACCAAAAGAAAGCTCTATTTGTGGGAAAAAAAGGACGGCAATTTTGTTTGGGAGCCACGTCGCACGACCGCGCAATTGTCAGTTAAAGCAACGCAGTGCCGAATCACAAAAAGTGCTCTGGTCAGGAAGGGGGTTAATCCTTCCGGGGCTGAAGTGGTTAAAGAATCAGTATTTTTTTTTAAATAAAAAACATGTTATACTTACCTCCACTGTGCAACTCATTTTGCACAGAGTGGCCCCGATCCACGTCTTCTGGGGTCCATCGGCGGCTGTCTCTGGTCCACCCTGCAAGAACTTTCCACCTTCATGCGAGCAAGCTCGCATGGTGGTAAGTTCTTGCGGGCGCGCTCCCGTGATACAGCCGACGTGCCGCATCATTAGATGTTATTGACAGCAGCGCGGACCAAGCAGTGTCCCCGAACTGCTTCTTCTGGGGTCCCTCGGCTGCTGTCTCAGCTTCTCCAGGCAAGCACTCCAGACCTTAACCTCCCTGGCGTTATGATTCTGTCTGGAATTTTGTACCAAAAGCGTTGCAATTGTTTTGCAAGGAAATGTGGTGTTATGTATTATAGGCCTGCAATTCTTAGTAAGTACTTACTTAAATCTATCTAAACAAGAGTCTAATAGGCATCCCGGGTATGATTTTTTTTTTTTTTTTATTAAAAATTATAATATAATAAATAATTATAAAAAATTATAACAAATAATAATATAATTATAGTAAAAATTATTCAATAATGTAATCAAATCAAAATCACTGAAATTTGCTCAGTTGCAGAATTTTTGCTGTCATTATTTTTTTTTTTTTATGACGAATTTCCCCATAAATCGTTATCGCTAAATTCTGCAAGTGATTATAATTTATTATCGCTGTTTTTTAGCTGCTCTAAAACAATTTTTGCCATAAAGGGACACTTTTGGTTGCTATGGGCAATCTACAGTTTGCAGGGAGAAAGAAAAGTTTTTATTATATAAAAGGACATGTAGTGTACAGGGCAGACCACTAGGGACATGGGGGGTGTGTATTTTTTACATACAGTACTGTAATCTATAAGATTACAGTGTACTGTATGTAATGTGTTTGTTTACATTTTTGAATTTGGCGCCGTTCTCCGTCCCCGTGCGTCGTAACGTCGCAGGGAACGGAGATCGGCGGCGCGCGGGGACGCTGTGTGAATCGAGCGAGCACCCGCTCGCTCACACAGCGGGGATGCATCGCTGGATCCACGGAGAAGGTAAGTAAACTGTCTCTGTGGATGCTGCGAGGCGAGCCCGTGTCTGACACGGGATCAACGATAGTAGCAGGAAATTTTTACCCCGTGTCAGACACGGAAAAACCGCCAGGGAGGTTAATGCGAGCTCGCATGACGTGAAGTCCTTACGAGCGTGCTCCCGTGATACAGCAAGTGGCTATTGCCACTCACTGTATCACACAGCCCCGCCCCCCAGCGTGCCACATCATTGTATGTGATTGACAGCAGCACGAGCCTAAGGCTGGGCTGCTTTCAATCCATTCACTCTACCCAATCAACGGCCAGGGTGAGCAACGAGGAGTAAGTATAACAGGGGGCTCATGGGGGGGCCGATATTGTCAGAAGTTTTTTCAGCTTAATGCATAGGATGCATTAAGGTGAAAAAACTTTTACTTTTACAACCCCTTTAAATCTCACGTAATGCTTTTAAGAGACAGTCAAATCATAATATCAGGTAGAGCTTGCTAGAATGGGTCAGTCCCTTGCAATTAAAAGTGCTCCATAAATCGACGAAAGGCAGATGAATGAAAGGTCTAGCTCCTCCATTCACAAAACTCTTTTTACTTCAAAGAGAACGGTACCTGGAAGGACAGAGGAAAGTATATTTCAAAGAACATTGCAGGCACCATGACAAGAGACACTTTTGATTCATTTTAGAGGAAGCTCTTGTGCTGATATAAAGAAAAAAAAAAAGTATAACTCCACTTTTGAGAAGAAAACATTCACCTCAAGATCCCTCTGTGCATGCCCTGTACATTTATTATACTTAGTTCACCATACTTCCCAACTTTTTGAGATGGTAACAGAGGGGACACCTATTAGCAAAAGTAAGTATGCATAGGATGAAAGGTTTAGCACTTTTTAAAAGATAAATAGTGTTTTATTTTTATACAACTATATAGATCAGACCAGAATGAGGGACAGATGAGGAGGACAGAGAGACAGATGGACTTGTCCCTTAAAATCAGTGACAGTTGGGTGCTATGAGTTCAAAATTACCAAGCTCCATGTTTTTACTGCCTCCATACCAGCAATGATAGTTATACTACCAAAGGAAAAAATTATATGAAATTTATATGGATACAGTGTTGCATGAACACGTACCGTATCTTCAGCCTAGATGCAGCCTATGTGCCCATTTGCAGCCTCACCTTCTCTTGTGGAGTGAGGGAATCACCGAGCCGTCATCTCCTGTTCATTCGGCGGCAGTCACATACACAGTCCCGCCTCGCCATCGGCATTGGACCAGCTCCTGTGATTCATAGAACACTGGTCCAATGCCGGTGGCGGAAGCGGGACTGTGTGTGTGATGTTAGGGCCGAGTAAACAGGAGACGGCTTGTGAATTCCGGTGGCACTCGACAGCGCTCGTCCCCCTCCTTCCCCTCCGAGCCCAAGGTACACTATCGGCATATAACACGCACCCGTGATTTCCCCCATATTTTCAGGGGGAAAAAGTGTGCCGTATACGCTGATAAATACGGTAGTTCAGTGAGAGTGTCACAGCACTGAAAACTGACAAATGCCCTGATAATGAAGGGTGTGAAACATGTTGCTACTGAGGTGGTTAATCAAGCCATAATTAAAAATATAAGTCAGTAAGGCAAACACTATTATGCTGAAGGCTGACACACTGTTAAAAAAGCTATACCGCTTCTATTGCTTGCTAACGAACAAAAATGCTGCGATATTCACAGCAGCTTATTTAAACCTTCTAGATACCAGCAATGATTTTACATGCCAAAGGGGAAGATTCAAAAGAAAATACAAGCCTCAATTCTTTTACTGCTTAAATTTTCACGAAATCAGCATTTAATCGAAGGAAATGCGGGCCTGGAAACTTTCTAAAAAGGTTTAATTACCACACTGCAGGTGTTCTATCACAGCGCTCGAAAAGTCGTTTTGGCTGCCAGAGTTTATACTAACACCTTGAAGGTAAGGTTAAGATGAAATCTTAGATAGGACAATTCTAATTAAAAAACTATATGTGAGAAATAATAGCAGTGTATAATTTAAACTTATTTTCAGTAATAGCTAGGCAAGGAAATTAAAATATAATTATTTAAAATACACTTTTTGGTCAATGTTAGTGTCATAAGGGCTTTATTGATAAAGTGATGTAACAGAACCAGTGGGTTCTGCATCCCATAAAGGCCAATCGCAGAAGAGCTTTTTAAAAGATTAGGTGTTATTAGACTTCTGCAGGTTGTTCTGTTATTGGTTCAATGAGGTTACTGTACTATTTTGAACCTCGGAGTCAGTATTAAAGTAATGTAGTATTATAAATTAGGATTTATATGGCACCAAATTGTATGCGTAAATTTGCATACATCTAGCAGTTAAAAAGCAAACTTAAAAAAAAGCCTGGGGACAAAGGCAATTCATTACTAGATATTAATGTCAGACTATGAACTGTTAGTCTTTCTGCTACACTGGTATTAATGATTGTAAAATTAATACTTACTGACCTCTAGTGGGAGATTGGGTAACTGATTTTTTATATTTTTGTGTAACGTATACACAATGAACTATTCAGAGTGCACTAGTGACTTGTCTCCGATGTGGTGCAGGAAAAACCTGCAGATACAAATCTGTTTGCAGCTCTGCACAAGAATGTGTAGTACACACCTATTATTATATATATTTTTTTTTTACAAAGGATGTCTGCAGCAGCAACAGTTCTTTTTAGCATACCATAGTGTTTAGAGGGAAACTATGCTGGAGTAAAGCTACCAGTATATTGCCATAAAGAACACATAAACCTAATCCTAAACTAGCAGAGAAACTCAAAACAATCAGCATATCAAGACAATGGAAGTTTTATGCAAATCTTGAGTTTTTCCATAGTTTCCAAGTCCAGCATGGTCCTGTACCGTATCACCTTCTAAGCCTACCTACTGCTACTTTAAAGTCTAAACCCAAAACAATATATGTACAATATTGCAGCTTACTAGTGCTAGTACTTGTTGTGGTGGCTGCATTATTTTCTTTTTCCAAACTTCAGCACACTTCCCTGCTACCTCACTCTTCCACTGTATCTATGATGGGGGCATATGATCACCCAAGGCTGCTCACATGAAATGGACTACAAGCATGTTTGTGTCTTCTCCTCTTCATTACATGGCAATGGATAGTTTACAGAAGATAACTCGGAAAGAAGAAAATCCTAGGTACGGCTCACAGGAATGGACAAGAATACTGAATTTCTAGCAAGATCAACAGGAATTTTCTGTTGACAAGAAGAAAACTAAAGCAGCAAGTACATTTAAGAACCGTACGCTTCAATATATTACATTTTTGTTTTTGTTTTTGGGTTTAATTATCCTTTAATTAGCCTAACTGACAAACCAATGACATTAAATTAACATGTTAGTTATTGGGTCTACCTACTGTATGTCTAAGTAAATTTTTAACTATTTTTCAACTGCTTCAGTACAGTTCAAACCATTGTGTGTTATTTATTTTGTGGTTCAAAGAAAGGAAGTAAGAAAACTCTTACGGAAAGCCTCACAGTCTCATGTCTCTACATACATTTTCATGTTAGACAGCATAGTTATATTTGCAACAGTACATACAATCTGATATATTCACATCTTAAAAAGGTATGAAGACAAAGTTATTAGAGTTGTGGTCTCTCAAATTACATTGGATTTAGTTGGTGAGAGATGAATGGGACCAAAGGTCCCAGATCTTGTTAAAACTCTTTGGAGATCCTCTAGTAGTCGAAAAAATAAAATAAAATAAAATAAAAAGAAAGTCCACATTTGCAAAGTGCAAACAAATCCTGTGATCAAAACAGTCAGAGTATCTCCACCATGTGACTTGGAAAACCAATATTTCAAATATTTCAAACGTGATCCCTTCACCAGTAAAGATGGGTACTCTCACCTCACACCAAGACCCTTGTTTTACCAAAGGTCTAAAACGCTTAGAACAAATGGCAGGAAATCCAGATGGCTCAAAGATGTGCAATTGTCAGCTGAAGGACCCGGAGATATGCAAGTATCCTCAGTGGCACCAACGAATCAATATGCAAAGAAAAAAGGCCAGATCTAAGAGCTTCCATATAAACCAGGTCTCTTTAATGAGTAAAAAATGTGCAGGGTACTCACATTCAAGTAGAAAATACAGGCATAAAACACCATATCAGCTGCGGGGTCAGGAACCATCCCATGTCACTCCTTGATGTCCCACATCTTCATTTGAGCTGCCTGATATGGTGTTTTATGCCTGTATTTTCTACTTGAATGTGAGTACCCTGCACATTTTTTACTCATTAAAGAGACCTGGTTTATATGGAAGCTCTTAGATCTGGCCTTTTTTCTTTGCA
The DNA here is from genome assembly GCA_029574335.1 of Rana kukunoris. Lineage (NCBI taxonomy): Eukaryota > Metazoa > Chordata > Amphibia > Anura > Ranidae > Rana > Rana kukunoris. Next base: position 174,811,579 of record CM056049.1, read on the forward strand.
TATTGATTCGTTGGTGCCACTGAGGATACTTGCATATCTCCGGGTCCTTCAGCTGACAATTGCACATCTTTGAGCCATCTGGATTTCCTGCCATTTGTTCTAAGCGTTTTAGACCTTTGGTAAAACAAGGGTCTTGGTGTGAGGTGAGAGTACCCATCTTTACTGGTGAAGGGATCACGTTTGAAATATTTGAAATATTGGTTTTCCAAGTCACATGGTGGAGATACTCTGACTGTTTTGATCACAGGATTTGTTTGCACTTTGCAAATGTGGACTTTCTTTTTATTTTATTTTATTTTATTTTTTCACTGTTATTAATTCAATTATGTCTTCACTGGTATGAGCATATTCGTTTTAATATTAATATTATGCTATTTAGGTTTGCGCTGCACTGCTCTGTTTGATATATTTACTTCAGGAATTTTGTGATTGTTCTTTTGGTGTTCAGCTTGCATCCATATGAAATTCACTCTTTGAGTATTTTTCATTTTTACACTTATTATTTTTATTTTTTTCTGATCTTTATATTTTTGCGCTGATTGCACCCCCCCCCTGTTTTACATGATCCTCTAGTAGTGTTGATAAGTTGGTAAAAGAGAGCACAGAATTGATGATTTTTTTTACAAATTCAGCTTTAAATTGTAAAATAGTTCTGAACCCTCAAATGGACACGTACTTTGGCTATCTCCCTTTCTGCACCTTTTCCTGAGTGATACATTGTGATGCAAAGCAGATTATTCAACAGTCATGTCAAGAAAAACAATGAGCTGTGGCTAAGAGCAAGAAATCATAATGTAAGCTTTAGAAGTCTATGTAGTCATACCAATGAAAATTTAAAGCAAACCTGAGGTTGGGAAAATATATCTAATCCAGTGCTGCCAAGACATAGCAAGTGCACCACTTGTCTCAGTGCCCTGGGGTGCTCCAGCATACTAATTCACTATTCTGAGTTGAAAGTATTTCCTACCCCCCTCCAACCTACTTAGCTTTACCTATAGACCAGTTAAGCCAATAGTGCATAACAGGAGGCAGAAGGGGGCAGGATTAGCCTCTTGGCTCAGGAAGCTAGGTCAGTATTTGCATACCAGGGTGCCTAAGCATTCCATTCACAAGGGGTTTACATTTGAAAAATTAACCTGGATTTCACTAGAATAATAATACTAATAATACATAATGATACCAACATCGACAAGAGTACCAACATTAATACATATATGGAATTGATTTTTCTTTTCCAATATATTTCTTTTAAAATAAAAGTAAAATAAACAACATTTGTCATTGCATTTAAAATAAAAGTATATTAAACAACATTAATCATTGCATAGAAAGTTTGTATATGCATAAAACTCATACATATATAAATCCTTGGGGGTTCAGTTATGTAAGCAGGAAAGAGTTGTGTATTTGAGTTTCCTTGTTGCATCATTCAATTATTAGAGTCAAATACAAATCAGGCTTAGAAACCTCCAACTGAACTTCCACGGAACACCAAAAACCGATCTGATATTAAAAAATTCAAACCAGAAGAGAAAAGAGAGAGAACCAAAGGAGGTAAGGGAAAAAGGAATTGAAAGAGGGAAAGAAAAGGGGGTGCACTCCATTCTTAGAAGAGGATTACTCGTGGTCAGTCCAGAGCATTAAGTGGTTGTAAGAAATTTAATCCAGGGACCACACACTGTATGAAACCAAGCAATCTTCGTATCCCTAGGAGCCAATAATCATTCATTCACCATTATCCAAGATAGTTTGGTTTTCAATAGGTAAAACGGAACTGTAGGGGATCTCCATGATTTGGCAATGGAAACAAATATAAAAGCTATCAGTCTTTTCATTTGTTTCAATGTCCCCGAATTGATTTTTCAATTTAAATTTAGACTTCTTCATATTATTTAAACACGGTAGTCCTTGTGCATGTTAAGGAAAAATCACCTTTGCACATCTTATGTATATTAAAAAAATGCTAGCTTTGCAATAATAAAAAAGTAAAATAATAAAATGAATCCTATATACCTAGTGTACCTGCTCAGTACTTTAGGTTTCCTTTAAGAATTTCTATATTGCTCCAGTCCACCCCATTGCTTTTTTTCAAGTCTTGGAATCTGAGAACACCTGATAGTTATACATTATGGGCCAGATTCAGGTAGATCAGAGCATCTTTGCTCTGGAGTAACGCTTCTCATTTGCGTTACTCAGCCGAAATTTTAGGAGCAAGTGCTGTTATTCAGGAAGCACTTGCTCCTAAAGTTGCGGCAGCGCATCGCAAATGAGCCAGCGGAATTCAAATTGGGCGGGTACGGGGCGTGTAGTATTCTAACGTACTGCGCATGCGTCGAGTGTCAATGCATCCCAGTGCGCATGCTCCAAATTCTGTCAGTGAACGTCAATGACGTCACATTCCCATTCATGAATGTTTTACGCAAGCGACGCGATTTGGTTTTTTTCCGACGCGATGACGACGCCTATACTTAACATAGGATACTCCACTAGGGGGCTGCTTTATCTATACGCCGCGTATCGCTTCCGGAAACGTCGTAAAGTCACTGCGTCGCGCCCGAAAAAGATCGTGAATTGACGATTCCCGCTCATTAACATATTTATTTAGCGTAAATCGGCGGGAACGCCCCCAGCACCATTTTTAAGTTGAAGTAACGATGCGATGGCAAAATTCAATTACACCGATCGCATCGGAACTCCAACCCGGCGTTTCTTGTTTTCTGGTTATAGAAAACAGAAACGCCGGCTTAAAGTGACAGTTAGGCTGGCGGATCACTGGATCCGCCAGCCTAACTCTTCATGAATCTGGCCCAATATATACAGTATGTAGAGAGATATTCTCAAAAACACCTACTGCAAGCTCCTTACTATTGTTCACAAAAAGAGAGTCTAATGCACAAAGACAGATGACAGCGCAACGCCGTAGTAGTTCATGGACTGGTTCCACAGGCTGCCTGGAATGCCTCTTTAAGCTTAAGTAGTACCATTTTTATAGTGAGGTGTTGCCATAATCACATTTTTTTGCAAAGATTGGTGTACCAAAAATGAATGTTTGTTTATTTTAGATGAGCAGGAGCATCCTGACAAAGCAATAAGGAACTAAACATTAATGGTGGCACAGTCTTATTACTGAACAGTATGCTAGAGATCAAGTTCTCTTGTTTTTGACACAGAGGTTACTCTTTGTATTCACTGCTGCTATTGTGAAAACTGATTTGACATTCAGGGTCCAGCATACACAGCGCCAGTCAGGTGAAACAGACAATGCATGAAATATCAAAGCACACGCGTATAATGAAAAATGGACCATGCAGACATTCTTCTATTGCCTTTGGTGTAGAAAGGTCCTGTCCCAAAACGTGTCACCAGTTTAAAGCAGAAAAGAAAATGTAAGATTTAAAGGTATTGGTGTTCACAAAACTATAACAGCATGCCACTTTCAATTAATATACAAGTACATAACACCTAACTGTACTGAAGCAGTTCAAAAATAGTTAAAAATGTACTTAGACATACAGTAGGTAGACCCAATAACATGTAAATTTATTGTCAAACTTTATTTGGTTATTTTTAAATCTGCAGCTTGAAATAATACCTGTTAACATTGTCATTAAGGTCCTTGTTTAGGTACTTCCTGCTGTATGGTGACAATGGTCTATCCCCATTGTGCTCCCAAGTTGTAATTCTGCCACACCAGTGTCTGATGCAGACTACATGTGGCTTGCTCAACACACATTATGCAAGCATGGTCCACATTTGTCACCATCAGGAACCCTCCCATGTAGCCTTTATTATCACATCATAAAGCCAAAAAGGGGAGCGCAGCCCTATATTAATGTTGACAAAGGTGAATTTGCGCAAAGAAGTAAAAAACAGTGCTAAATACAAACTTAAACAAACACAAAAGTGTCGGATAATAATAAGTGTCCAAAAAACAGTGGGTGGAAAATAATGAAAATAAGAATAAAGTGAAGATTCTTATATTGTAAATAGTTGCCAGATGGAAGTGGTGGGTGATAGATAACCACAAAGCAAAAACGTGACTCAGAAGACTGGTGGTGAGCTCTCAAAACTCTCACCTCACAAACATGAATCGATAGAATATAGGAAATAGTTGTGGGATCCACCTCCTTCTCCAAAGTATTCAGATTCCTGCCTCTCAATCCTCATCTACCCATTTTCCCTCTAGAGCCAGCCAGCACCTCAGGGGTTAATCCTAAAAGGACGCTCAAAAGGCAGGGATATGGACAGGAAGAGAACACAAATGACTCCAATAGTAAAGTATTGACTAAAAGGTGTCACAATTTTATTGAGGGAAAGAAAACTGCGCTTACATCTAGTAATAAGTGATACAGCATTGGATGAATAAAAACGGGGGTTTAAAACAACACAGCGGCGTCTAAAGCGCCAGCTTACAACACTTCCTGGTGCACGTCCGTCCTCCTTTTCCTATGCGTTACGGCGACACCACACGCCTTCATCTGGGGACTATATTAATAGTATACCCATGGATTTCTATATGTATGTCCAACGAGCTCATATAGGTGTCATGGTAAGCAACAAAGAAGAAGGAATGCACCTCTAAGTGTATCAAGGAGTTTATTAAATACAAAACAAGATTAAGGTGATGTGTGAAAAGGCTCACCAGCGGAATAATACACTTAGTGTGTGTCCTTAGACCGTAGCAGTAGCAAGGGCCCCCCAATCCTCAGGGCAGTCCAGCAGAATAGAAATCAAAACACCAGCAAGATAACTGCCCATCTTGGTTTGATAAGGAGCGGCTGAGCATACTACAAAACACATTACTGCCCCTTCCTGTGTGACATCACTTTGTGCTTGCACTCCACTCTGGTCCAGGAAGTTGCCGGGCAGCCATCTTGACAGCCTTCAGATTCCTATGCTGCTGGACGGCTCTGAAGATCGTGACCCTTATTTCTGCTGCGGGCTGGGGACAAACACTGAGAACATTATTCTACTAATGAGCCTTTTCACATACCTCTGTGAGTGTTCTTAAATTTGTTTTGTGCCTGACTGCTCAACCTTCTAGCTGATGATGGTATATTCCTGTATGGCTGTATGAGTGGCACTTCCCTTCAGTGTGCTCTTCTACATTGGCTTACTAGGTGTCATGGTAAAGCAGGGGTGCTCAACCTGTGACCCTCCAGCTTTTGCAGAACTACAAGTCCCATCATGCCTCTGCATTTGGGAGTCATGCATGTAACTGTCAGCACCTTGCCATGCCTTATGGGACTTGTAGCTCTGCAACAGCTGGAGTGCTAGAGGTTGAGCACCCATGTGGTAAGGAGTCCAAAAATCCTTTGGCAATAAAGTTTATACAGAGTCTTTTTTACCATAACAGTTCTTTTGATGGTGGAAAAAATATGCCATAAAATAAATACATTATCCAATGTTCAAGATATTTTTGATATTTGTATCATTCTAAGCCCAAATGATGTCTAGTAGAAACACATCTTGGTCATGCACATGGATCAGATTTTGAGTAGCTGTCTCTTTTTGTATTACAATACAGATATGACAGCATTAAAGCGGAGGTTCACCCAAAAGTGAACCTCCGCTTTTCGGAACCCTCCACCCTCCGGTGTCACATTTGAAACCTTTCAAGGGGGAGGGGGTGCAAATACCTGTATAAAACAGGTATTTGCACCACTTCTGGGTATTGGCTCACGCGGGAGTCCGGCCCCTCCACGTCACCCCCCATTGTGTTCTTGGAAACACTCGGCTCCCAGAACGCAACAGGAACCACTGGAACTGCACAGCGCGACTCACAGCACTTCACTTCCCGATTCCCTACCGCTCGGCTTCGGCGGACGTGCTGGACAGGTAAGTGTTAATTTTTAAAAGTCAGCAGCTGATGTATTTGTAGCTGCTGGCTTTTTTAAAAAAAAAAAAGTGAACCCCCGCTTTAAGATTGCATTCAATGATCTGGTAATGTGGCAATGTGTAGATGCAGTGCCTGTGTTTATTCAGAATACAACGGGAACTGTATTGTGAACATGTTTAGTAGTGATGTAGTGTCTGTAATTCTTATGATCAAATCTGTGATCAGCCTTTGTTGGAAAGATTTATTATTCTAGCTCTAGATTTACATTTCAGTTCAAAGTGTAATAGAACTACATAATCAACCTTTACAGTTGTCATGGTCATTTCATATTGTATCCTTGGAGATATGACAAAGAGCAGTTAAAAAAATGTAGATAAAGTTATTACTGCTCTGCTCACAGTAACAAATACGCCAAATGTACATTTATTATGCTTTAGACAGCCAATGTCATGTCACCTCATTAGACTTTTCTGCTCTTTATTTCACAGTTGAAATCACATGCTATAGTGGTACATCTGTAAGCAGTGGGAAGCTGAAGCAAAACATCCTCAATCAGCTATCACCTTTAAATCTCGCTGATGCTAATCCTTGGCAATTAGTCAATTAGTTCATTATAAACTATAGACTTGTCTCCCCACTCCACTGAAGACCAATAAGCAATGCCTAGCAACAGGGATCAATAGAATCTATTAACTCTGGGGAAAAAATCAGCCCAACGGGAGAGGTAACTTAAACTGACACCAATGATACATAGTCCTGTAGGGATAACCAATATTGTTTTTCTTCAGGTCACGGATGGTAAAGCAAATGTATTTTCCTTCTTTTCTGTTTTTATGAGTCAAATTAATTTTAAAACAATTTGTAGAGTATCGTGTCCTAATAAAGTCATAAATAACATAACCTTTCATTGCTCTACTTTGCTTATTATCTTGGTTTGTCAGCTGCAGCCAGTCATAAAGGACAGTATGGGAAAAGTTACACTGACCTTTCCAATTTTCTCAGTGCCATCATGCCAGCAGTAAATCAGCCCAGCATCCTAAGCATGCTGTTTAAACACAGCTATCTCTTACCGAGACATCCTCCTCTGTGTGCCATTGTTCACTGGTCATGCTGGTATCGCTAATTCTCACCATCTTATTGCACAGGTGACAGATGCATTCATTGTTACTTTTATACTGCTCTGGACTTTATCCCTTATGCTTGCAGGTTTATTTTTAGTTTTTTTTAGTGTACAGTAAAACATATATTTACGACACTGAAAACTGACTATACAGCCCTGAAATCAAATACCTGGAGTCAGACAACCTACTGAATTGAAGAATTATATTCAATATTCTGAACATATTAGCATATTTGTACAAATGGTTATGGAAGCTAAATTTTCATTAAAAAGCACACTAAAACTATGAACCTAGTGAGCAAGTGGTTTTCTACAATAAAGAAAAATCAGGTAATACAATTTAAACCAACTTGACATGTGTGAAGCACGTCTTTTGCAATAAAAAGTGAATCTACTACAATAGTACAGTACTGCAATACATTTAAACTGTATAAACAAAAGTATTGGGACACCTGCCTTTACACACACATGAACTTTAATGGCATCCCAGTCTTAGTCGGTCAGGTTCAATACTGAGTAGGCCAACCCTTTGCAGCTATAACAGCTTTAACTCTTCTGGGAAGGCTGTCTACAAGGTTTAGGAGTGTGTCTATGGGAATGTTTGACAATTCTTCCAGAAGCTCATTTGTGAGGTCAGGCATTGATGTTGGAGAAAAGGTCTGGCTCGCAGTCTCCGCTCTAATTCATTCCAAAGGTGTTCTATTGGGTTGAAGTCAGGATTCTGAATAGGCCAGCGGCAGCAGGCAATAATAATAACACACATTCAATGCAATGCAATGAATGTATGTTATTTGCAAGAGGGGGTGGCGCTGCAGCTCCCTCTATTGACGCCCGCCAGAACTGCAGGCATTAAAAGTAAAAATGAAATTTTAAGTAAAAGAAATGTCTTAAAGGGCCCGTTTTTTTTTTTTTACTAGAGAAAAGGGGGGGCGGCGCCCCCGGGTGCCCCCTATGGACGGGCCGCCACTGCTTGGTATGCTGACACCTTAAGAGTTCCCTTCACTGGAATCAAGGGGCCAAGCCCAACCCCTGAAAACCCCAAACCATAATCCTCCCTCCACCAAATTTTTTGGACCAGTGCACAAAGCAAGGCCCATAAAGACATGGATGAGCGAGTTTGGGGTGAAGTAGATTGACTGGCCTGACTTCAACTCATTGGAAAACCTTTGGGATGAATTAGAGCGGAGTCTTCAGGCCAGGCCTTCTCTCAAACATCAATGTCTGACCTCAGAGACACACTCCTAAACTTTGTGGACAGCCTTCCCAGAAGCTACAAAGGGTGGGACAACACAATATTGAACCCTAGTAAGACTAGGATTCCAATAAAGTTCACGTGTGTGTAAAGGCAGGTGTTCCAATCATTTTGACAATATAGTCGTATTTCAGATGAACAGACTAAAAGGGGTTGTAAAGGTCGTTTTTTTTTTTTTTTTTCTCTCTAAATAAGTTCCTTTAAGCTAGTGCATTGTTGGATCGCTTACCCTTTCCTTTGATTTCCCTTCTAAATGTTTTTTTCTTAGTCTAAATTTCTCACTTTTCATTCTTGCGGGAAACACAGCATCTTCCCGCAGGGATGTAGTCCCAAGGGAGGGGACGAGCACGCTGACTAACCCCCAGCCAGAACGGCTCAGCTGATGGGGGCAGGCTTACTGAAGAGGAACAGGAAGTAAGAAATTCAGACAAAGAAAAAAAACATTTAGAAGGGAAATCGAAGGAAAATGTAAGTGAACCAACAATGCACTAGCTTAAAGGAACCTATTTAGAAAATAAAAACAAACCTTTACAACCCCTTGAATGTAGCCAAGTTGATCGTTCTATCAACTTGGGTACAACCAGACTGCTAGATTTTACATGCAATTACTGCTAATATACTCGCTATAAATAATCACTGTGCTCTCCCGGTGGGAGAACACAATGACTCAACTGGGGGGGGGGGGAGATTCCCCTGTCAACACTGTCTGTGTTAATGGGGTAATTGAGAGAACTTATTTCCTGGAAACCATGGGTTTCTGCTCCATGTATGGCCGGCTTTTTTCTAATCAATTTGTGGCAAGTACATAAGCATTCCCACGTTTCATGGATGTTTTTTTTTTTTTCAAATTCTGTTGCCTCAGCAACAATATCCACTTTGGTGCTGCGCCATTTAGCCAAAAGTTAAAATTTAGTAAAAAGATATCCAAACCCACAGTTTCACAAACATGAATAGAGTTAACGAGACAGACTTTTCAGAATCGCAGTTTAAACTGCTCTCTATTTTATTTTGACATTTAGTGGTAAGAAATGATGTAAGTTTGAAAGTCTGTTCAAATGTTCCACCTGTCTGCACGACTGATAAGGTGAGAGAGAAGTGAGTAGATAATTAGATCCAATCAAGAAAAATGCTTAGTAAAAATTAAAACTCATTAACCTCATGTTCTATTTCCATAAAGCGTCAATGATCACAAGCCATTCGATGGGGAAATATAAGGTCCGAGTACAGATGCCTGGTAAACAAACTGAATTTTCATGTCAATAAACTACATTCTGCTTAATAACAGCAGTTAAACAAAATACAAACTTTACTGTATGAACTATTAAATATCATTTAATTTATTGTTCTTGGTCTCCCTGCCACACTCCCCCAAAACAATGAAAATATGAAACATCTAAGATGAAATAGCCCTGCAATTAGTCAATGAGAGTAGGGAAAACTTGTAGCACCTCAAATGCCCCATACACACATACGGGTTTCCTGGTGGACTTTTTACTGCCGGGAAACCCGAGAGGAAAGCCGAGAACCGGCTCGGCAGCTTTTTCCCACTAAACAAGGCCGGGTTTTCCTGGCAGGAAAACTGCCAAGAGAGCTTTGGCTGGGAAACCCAGCCGTGTGTATGCTCCACCGCAGTGTTTGCCATAGGAAAACTCCCGGGAAAAAGACAGATGGGAATCGCGGCAGGAAAAAAGAGAACGTGTTCTCATTTTTCCCGCCGTGATTCCTGGCAGTTTTCCTGTGGGGAAAACTGCCATGGAGCATACACACGACCAGTTTTCGCAGCCAAAAGCTGTCATGGCAGTTTTCCCGACAGGAAAACTGGTCGTGTGTACGTGGCAAAAGACTCCTAACCAGGTTTCTGGAGGAACATGATCAGGATAAATGGATAAATCAAACCACTAGTCAGTGGCCCAGAACTGATATTTAATTTATAGATATGTATGGTTAGTTCAGTCAACTGCATAGTTCTACCTAAATCTTAGATAATTTCTCAAGCATAGTTCCTCCATGGGTTAAGGGAGCTTGCTTGAACAGAATCATCTACTGCCTGCAATCAACACCAATGCAAGGAAGCAACGTTTTAATGACATCCAATGTAAGGGTTACTTAAACACTGGCCATCAATGTAAAGGAGCATTCTTCCACTGGGCACCAATGTAAGGAGACACTTTTCCACTGACTACCAATGTAAGGCTGTACTTCCCCACTGACCATTAGTGCAAGAGGATACTATCATTTTTACAGTCTGTTTCTTTTCTGGCCAATATCATTATTTTTATATTATTATTTATTTTTTAATGTATACAGCAGGGAGTAAATTGATCCAGACTGGATGCCAAATACTCTGGTTATGACTTATTTTTTATTCTTTATTCAAAATATTCTACAACTTACTAATTATGCTAATGTACCATGGGCTGTAGATGTATTAAATTTTGCCAGGAGTTCCCTGAGAACTTGAAATTATTTGGTTTCTCCAGGCTAAGAAGGTCAAGAAAGGCAGTCTTCAGCTGGTCATAGATTGTTTTTTTTTTTTTTCAAAATATGGTGGATAGAAGAATCCACCCACACTAACCACCACTATCAGAATATACTGATAAGGTGGCTGCAGCCAATAGAGAAAAGTTTCCCAACATGTCCCATTGACAGAAGTCAATCAAACTATAAACTTCTGTTGATAAGAGAAAGCAATGAGACAGCTATAAACTGACTGGAATTTGACTGGTCCCTGCTGAACCAGCTGAAAAATCGATCAGTGTATTTACAGGAGAGGTAAATAATCTCTGTCCTTTGCTAATGTATAAAAGCATATGCTCCCATGACATGTTCATGGTTACAACTTCTACCAATATTAATACATATTCCCCTTTTTATAGAGTTACATTGCATTTTCTCCTGGAAAATCTAACGCCTGTGGGAAGAATGTAAGATTAGGATCTTCTTCCCATTTGGATAAGGACAATAACCCTCCTCTGGTTAAGGGAGGAAGAAGTATGTAATAAATACAGAATGTTGAAAGGGTTACTGAGTTTTACACAGAGATTCAAAGCAGGTGAGGGGCCTTTTGAAGCCTGACGGGGCAGGTAGCATGTGGAGGAAGTGGCAAAATGGTGAGGGTTTTCAGAAATGTAAGAAAAGGGGCAGTGTAATTATTAAGGGGCTCTAAACAGGTCTAATGATTATGAGAGAGAAAGTGGGAAGCTTGAAAAAAAGTACAATCTAAGAGGTCCCTGAAAGTGCCTAGGCCTAAGACTGGAGGGAATGCAGGGTTGCCAATGATTAGGTATAGAGGAGAATGAGCGGGAGACAGACTGCATTTTGAGAAGCCCATGTATAGCAAAAGGCTGTGGGGCCAATTAACGGGTGTTACTGCATCAATGGGGGATGTGGGATATGCACCATCACAGTCAGCATAAAAGGAAGTTGGTCAAAGACTGTTCTAGTGTAAACCAGTCTTTCAGTTTGCCATGTCTATGCTAGTCCAAATGTCTAATATAAAAGGTGTGGTATCTTGCGCCCATAAAAATTAATGTGACAACAACATATAATTATAGTGAATAAGCAGCTCCCCTAAGATAGAGACCTCACCAAGGTCTGAACTGAACATTAATGGTATATGGAGGGGGTGCTAATAATGAATAATAAGAGAATAAACAATAAAGTGAAATCTAATAAATGGCCCGTCTGAACCAACAATATCAGACTTAGTGAGCAGCAATACACTGAAAATAGTGAAATAGAAATAGAGTGTACAAAAAAAAAAATGATGAATGAATAAATAAATAAATTCAAGTCCATTTAAAGAGTGTTAGATAAAGTCCAATCAAGGCTAATCTTTCTCAGATGCAAATTGCTGAAAATTGCTGAAAATTCATTGTAAATGGTGTCCACCTCCACCAAGAAAATCCCCCAAATGTGCACTGATGGATGGCTCCTTACCGCACGGTGTTGACCTGATTGTTTGGAAAAGGTCAAATACAGCAGTTGGTCACTAAACCAGTTGAATGATTCAGCTGCGCAGCTCTATGTTTCCCAGAATCAAACACTCTCATGAAGGAGGGAGAGGGGAAACCACCATAGTGAAGTACAGTTTATTTAAAATATGTCACAGATAAAACAGCATAGCCAAATGGCATCTTACTTTAGTAGTGCCTAGGACCCGGCACTGAGGCTAGTCAGCATGGCAGGATGGGCTATAATGAGAGTTCCTCGCTGGGGAACTGGGGTGTAGTCCAAGCCGGATAAGGGTTCCTCGCTAGGGAGCTGGCGTGCGTTCCAAGCCAGAGGACCAGCGGGACCGGAAGTGTGTTGTTGTTATTACGTATCCAGGCGCTTCGACGTACGTTTCATGATTAACACGTCGTCAGGATGCATAAGCTATGACTAAGCATCGGCTATGACTAAGCATAAGCTATGACTAAGTATAAGCTATGACTAAGCATCGGTTGTCGATGTGAAGCGCGTCAGCTTTTGCTACCCCACTGTTTGCTGTTTTTGCTGTTTTAGTTATTTTTTTTGACTGGAATAAACAGGCGCTATTTTTAAGTTTTTTCATCCATTGGAGTGCGGCTGTCCATTGCACTACGCATTGCCTGCACCAACTTGAGTTTTTGAACTTTACTCACCACTGAAGAGTGTCGTCTGGAGCGGCGGTTTTCCCTTTATCTTGTGTCGCCCCAAGTTGCGCGACATTAGAAATTCAATTGAAGTGAATGAGAGCCGTCATAATGTACACTAGTCGCTCCGACTTCAGAAACGGTTCCTGTACTACTTCAAGGCGAATTCTACCCATAGATTTCAATGGAAGTTGCCTCACGTTGGATCACTCTCTTAACTAAAGCAACTTTACAGGAAAATAAAATAGTTTACTCAGGCAAACCCCTCCCTCCCACAGAGCTGATTATTCTGTGATTGGCCACAGCCAAAGTCGCCTGTCTTGGAGGCAACTTTAAGTCGCGTTGTAAGTTGTTCCATGTCGCGCTGAAGTCGCCTTGCATAATCACGCTGTAAGTTGGGTTGCCACTGTGTGAACCGACACTTAATGTCCGTTTACCAGCAGCAGTGTACATGAGGCCTTACTGGAAGTTGGACTTTAAGCAAAAAAACAACAAAACAAAACTACAAAACAACCTTTTCTGTGATGATAGCACCAGCTCAGATATTTAATTCCCCGTACACAGGATCAGGCTTTTGCCCGGCCAAACTCACATCGGAATTCCAAAAGGAATTCCATCGGAGTAAAAGAGAACATGTTCTCTATTTAAAGTCTGATGGAATTCCTCGGAATATCTAAAGGAAAAACTTTGATGGGGCATATACATGGTCAGAATTTCCGATGGAGAAAGTCTGTCTAACTTTTTCCATCGGAAATTTCTATCATGTGCACGGGGCATAAGAGATAACTTAAAAAGTCTTCAACGCCACAGCTTGGTGTACTGTATGTGGGGAAATTCAGATGCTACTATTTTGGATTTAAACCACATCCTTGAAAAGAGCTAAGCATATATATTAGGTGGTGGGTGTAGCTGATTTTTTATAGACTGAGCACAGAAATTGCAGATATCTGACATCTAAACATCCCTATACTTAACAGAGATGTCAGGAGGATGATTCAGTAGAGGAGGCTGACCAAAGACAAAGGACACAGTGTCACTGTGACAATAATTTAAGTACATTAGATCTGCATCAGAGGCTGGCTCTATATATACTCCTCTATGAAGCATGTACTGCTAACTCCTACAGTTGGAAAAATAATCACTTGTGCAAATTTGATATTCTGTTAACCTTTAAAGAACCCACTTGGTCCTGTATTTTAGGATCATTAATTGCACTGTGAAATGTGTACTTTTTTTTTTATATCCAAGAAGCAAGTTTATTAATCAAAAATTTGACACATACAGTCCAAAGTACCACATTCTTGATCAATGTAACATACACATACAGAGCCATACATCAAACAGTAACATAATTAAACAAAAATCACCACACTGAAAAGTCATACAAACCACATCCAGAACACCGCATTACCCCCAGTCCCTCTAGCCCAAGAGCCGGTCCATGACTAGGTCGATCGGGTCCAACCCCGGCGTTCCCAGCCACAGGTCCCATAGCCTATCAAATTTTCCAGAGCATCCCCTATGTTGATATACCACTTTCTCCATCCTCAACACATTGCCAAGTGCAGCAATCCACTCCCCGACTGTGGGGGGCACCTCAGATTTCCAACGCTGCAAAATTAATTTTCTTGCCATAAAAAGGGCTCTAGTAAGAGCCTCCCTAGTATGGGGTTCCCACTCCAGTTCTTCCCAAAGGTTCAGGAGACACTGCCTAGGATCCAACGGGATCGAGACCTGGAACACTGCATTTAGTGTGTCTGTCACCCCCTTCCAATAGGCGTGCAGCTTGGGGCAGCGCCAGAGCATGTGTATCAGATCCCCATGGTCTCTTTTACATCTTGCACAGGTCGGCGTAGGCCGCAATCCCATGGTATGTAGTCTATGAGGCGTATAGTATACTCTTAGAAGTGTATATAGTTGCGTCAAGCGTTGCGACACATTCAGTGAACAAGTGGTAACTAGCCTGCAGGGCCTCCCCCCATTGCTCCTCATCCAAGGGACCTACATCCACCTCCCACTTCCTCCGAACTGTTAGGGGGTGCTTCTGGAGATATTTACTAAGCAGTGTACTATAGCTCTGGGAAATAAAACCTTTAGATGTCTCTGCACCCTTGAGCTGCGAGAGAACTGGTAGATAGTCCACATGCCACTCCGAGGCCCTAGACTGGGCAGCAAATGCATTCCTAAGCTGCATATAGTAGAAGAGCATGCTCGCTGGTAATTGGTATGCCTCCCTCAATGTCTCAAAGGGCAGTAAACCATCACTCCCCACAACCTGTGTCAAGTAGCGGATCCCATACCTCTTCCATCTATCCCCCTGCTGTAATTTGGCTAAACTCGGTGATGCCCGAGGCCCCTTGCAAATACTTAGTCTTGTTCCACACCTTTTGCATCAAGCTATACGTAGGGAAGCTTTTATGTGACCTACCAAAAGCCAGGGACTCAAGCGCTGTCGGCACCGACTCTCCCCCCACCGTCCGGAGCATAATATGCTCAGAGGCGCTGGGTACCCTGTCCGCCTGCCCCCCCTCGGGGACCATGGTGCCTATCAAGTGCTGCAATTGCGATGCCAGATAATACAACCAAGGATTTGGTAGGGCAAGCCCCCCCTCGTCCTTGGGGCGCTGCAAATGCTCTAATTTTATCCTGGGCGGGCGATTCTTCCATATCAACTCTCGAAAAATGGTATTAATGATCCTGAAGGTCTTTAGGGGGATAACTAATGGGGAATTGTGCAGCATGTAGAGCAGCTGGGGCATGAGAATCATCTTAATTAGATTCACTTTGCCCGCAACCGACATACACAGAGCATTCCATGTTTTGGCCCGGGAGCGAAACCTAGCCAGCAGCGGGATATGTTCAGTAAACTATAGTCCCCTACACGCGGCATCACTTGTATTCCTAGGTATTTAAGGGAGGTAGCTACAGGGATACCACCTACCCGGTCACCGTGTTGCAGCTGGGCCTCATCCAGGGGCATCAAAGCAGACTTAGACCAGTTTATTTTAAGGCCCGAAAACTCCCCAAATTTGACAACCGTCTCCATGGTCATGCTCAGGGATTGCTCGGTATCCCCCAGCAGGATCATCGTGTCGTCGGTATAGAGCATCACCTTCTCCTGCCTGTCTCCGTAGCAGAAGCCAGTGATACCCCCATGTTCTCTAATCTGGATCGCCAGTGGCTCTATTGCCAGGGCAAACAGCAGGGGGGACAGCGGACACCCCTGTCGTGTACCCCGGCCCAGAGCAAAAGACAGCGACACCCTTCCAGCCTCTCTCATAACCACTTGGGGGCGATGATACAACAACCGCACCCAGGAGATGAACACCTCTCCGAATCCGAATCGCCGCAGCACCTCCCAGAGATACGGCCACTCGACGCTATCGAAGGCCTTCATAGCGTCAAGTGACAGCAGAGCTCTCCTACCCACATTATCGGCCCGGGACTGCATGTTAGGAAATAGTCTTCTGAGGTTTATAGCTGTGGATTTGTTGGGCATAAATCCCGCCTGGTCCGGGTGTATGGCCGAGGTGATCACCTTATTTAGCCTGAGGGCCAGTACTTTCGCCAGGATTTTGATATCAGACTGTAACAGTGAAATCGGCCTGTACGAGGCCGGATCCGCTGGGTCCTTACTCGGTTTAAGAATTAACACAATTTGCGCCCTAGCCATTGAGGGCGGGAGGGCATTGGACACCCTAGCAGCATTAAAGACTCCCAGCAGCTTGGGCAGTAAGGTCTCGGAGTATTGTTTGTAAATCTCCATTGGGATTACGTCTCCCCCTGGGGCTTTACAGTTGGGGAAGGCGGCGACCGCCTCCTGCAACTCCTTCAGAGCAAACGGGGAGTCAAGCTCTAAGCTCTGAGAAGAGGAAAGACGCTGAAATGTAATCCCGTCCAGGTAGTTGGACAGCTCCTCAGCGCCATACTCCGAGGCCGGGCGATACAACTGTTCATAAAAGTCCGCTAATGTCTGTATGATAAGATCAGGGGAATGGACCATCCCCCCGGCAGCGGTCCGCAAACTTCCGATAACCGGGGACTTCTGTTCCGAGTTCGCTATCCTAGCCAGAAGTCTGCCTGTCACCTCCCCTTCCTCAAAAAAAGCTGTTTTGGTGAAGATCCTCCTTTTTTCTGCCGCAGAGGCGAGCAGGTGCTCATACGCAGATTGAGCCGTCTGCCACGCCCCTTTGGCCTCCTCAGAGGGATCCTGGACATACTTAGTTTCCAACGTATGAACCTCTAGTTCCAGAGCCTCCCTAAGTGCCTCTGAGCGCTTCTTAACCTTATTGACCTCCCCACTAAGCAGGCGTCTAAGATAAACTTTGAAAGCTTCCCATTCAGCAAGGACAGATCCTGGGTCAGGCTGGTCCGAAAAGAACCTCCGGATGCTCCCCTCCAGTTCCTCCGGGGCAGTAAATAGCTGAAGCCAATGAGGAACTGTGGTGGCTCAACGCGATTGGCACTGCACTGACAAGCCATTCACCTCTGCAGCCAAGGGTTCGGATCCCGGTCTCGGCTACATGTGAATTGAGTTTGGTGGTCTCAGCCCGGCTCCCGGTGGGTGTGCTATGCAAGGTACGCCTGTGCTTAGTACGCCCACCCCCCCCCCCACAAAAAAACACCACACTTGCACGCACACAAAATTGGTTAAAAACACACGCACTTTGGCCATGCGGTCTCCTAAAATAAAAGAGAGGTGAAGGACCTATGGGGCTGGCTGGGTGGGCTAGGCCCCCTCACTCCCTCATAGGGGGAGTCCCTCTGCCCCATTGGGGTCCCGTTGGGCCCCAGTTGGGCTCCCAAGAGGAGCAGGTAGGGCGGGGTGAGTGGGAGGCCCCCCTTCACACCCGCC
The DNA here is from genome assembly GCA_029574335.1 of Rana kukunoris. Lineage (NCBI taxonomy): Eukaryota > Metazoa > Chordata > Amphibia > Anura > Ranidae > Rana > Rana kukunoris. The sequence goes on from CM056049.1 coordinate 174,829,261, forward strand.
ATTGCCACCAGGGGCATGGAGAAGGATGGCGATTGCCTCCGGGGGGAGGGTCTGCCTACTCCCAACTCCTGCAGTCCGGCTCCTCTCTCTCGAGTTCACGCACAAAAATACACTTTAAAAAAAAAAAAAAAAATAGCTGAAGCCAAAAGGCATTAAACTTGGAAAGAGTAGATACAGGGGACACGGTAAGAATTAGCACCATGTATGAGTGATCAGAAACACATCTAGGTCTGTAAGAAACTTCCGAAACTGAGTGGAGCTAGAGTTACCCACCGCCAGATCTATCCTTGATAGTGACACATGGGCTTTTGAGAAACACGAGAACTGTTTAACTGTGGGATTCCGGTGCCTCCATACATCTAACTAACCCACCTCCTGTAACAATCTAGCCAAGGGGGTGGCCCTGAGAGGTTGCCCCCTGGGTACCGGATGTTTGTCCAGTCCCGGGTCCAACCAACAATTAAAGTCCCCCACAAGCAGCATCAGGAGATCCGGCCCACCCTCCAGGAAATCCAGGAGAAGCCGGAGCACCCGAGCGTCAAATGGAGGAGGAATGTAAACACAGGCCAAAATACATTTCAGAATTCCGATACGGCAATGCAAAAACACAAACCTCCCCTCCGGATCAACCTTAGAAGCATATTCCTGATATTCCTGATAATCCAGGGATCTGTCTACCAGCACACTCACACCTCGGGAAAAGGAGGTGTGCGTGGAATGGTATGCCCTACCCACCCAGGAGTATTTCAAACAGCTTGTTGTATCATGCGTCAGATGCGTTTCCTGAAAACATAAAATAGCAGGGTAAAACTTTTTCAAACATGTAAATATCATAGTACGCTTCAGGGGGGAGTTCATGCCCCTAACATTCCAGGAGATCAAGGGGGTGCCCTCCATTGCAGGAGCAAAGATAGTAATGAAGCAGGAGGGGCGGCGTATGCAGCACAGCTCGGCAGCAGGCCGGCAGGTGGCAGAGATGGGTAAAATAAAAGAAAAAAGAAAAACTGAAAAAACAATAATCCCTTGGACTGTAGGTCAATGAGTACTAGAAAACACAACCAGGCACAACGGTGCCCACGAACAATAGTGCAGTAGTAGTTAGGCGGTCCCCAACCAGGCAGGTCATCCCGGGTCCCGGGGGCGCCCGGAGAGAACCAAGGTATAGTCAAGCACAGCAATGTTGCCAACAGGGCAAGTCCTGGCACTGCAATCCCGCCCAACCGTGGGCCAACAAGTCGCCTCAATTGTCCCGCAAGATTCAGATTCTTCCGTAGAACACAGTCACAGCTCGTTTCCTAGTGCTTTAAACAGGTGAAATTATTTCCCCCCGGCAAACAAGTATTGAAGGAGAAACCGAGTAACCAAAAAGGAGCAGCCAAGAGGCCAGAGCAACCGCTTATCATGGTAAGGAGAGCGGTAATCCAACAATAAGGGCACAGTCAGTGTGACACGGATTGTAACAGGGTCAGTTCCCTCCATCATCAGCTCTGCGGCGGCGTAAGGCCTGCTCGTTGTGGTCCAGCCAGGCCATGGCCTCCCTAGGTGACTCAAAGAAGTGTGCTTGGCCCTCCGCCGTGACGCGCAGCTTGGCCGGGTAGAGCATGGCATATGGTAACTGCAGCGCCCGGAGGCGTTTTTTCACATCAACGAATCTTGCTCTATTCCTCTGCACCTCAGCCGAGAAGTCAGGGTAGAATGACACTCTGACCCCATTGAATGTAACATTGCCCTTTTCACGTGCGCAGCGAAGAATCGCCTCTCTATCACGATAGTGCAGGAGCTTGGCTAGCATTGATCGGGGGGGGCCCTTGTGGGAGGGGCCGGCCCGGCACTCGGTGGGCTCTCTCCACAGTGAAAAACGGCGAGAATGCTTCCCTGCCGAACACATCAACAAGCCAGTTCTCTACAAACATGGTGGGGTCTCTGCCCCCGATTTCTCGGGGAGACCGACTATGCGAACATTATTTCTGCGCAAACGATTTTCGGTGTCTTCTGCTCTGCTAAGTGTTTCCTGGGCCATGCGGTGTGCTGCTCTGGCGTCATTCGCCATATGTGGGAGCTTGTCCTCCAAGTCGCTCACTCTGCTCTCAACTGCTGTGGCCCTTTCCCTGACCTTTTGGAGGTCCTGCCGCAGAAGGGACACTTCCTCCCTCAGGCCCCCAAACTGTGCCTTCATGTCAGCATTGCCCATCTGCACCGCTTTCAAAATGTCTGCAAGGGTTGGCTGCTCCGCAGTGTCCTGTGTGCCATCAGGGGGGGGGCATCTCCACCTGCGTCTGCCTCCGCATCATGTTCCCAATCTAGCTGTAGAGCCAGGCCTCCTCCACCTCCGTCAGCTAATGATCCCCCCGCCCCAGCGTCAACAGGGCCCTTAATTCTTTGGGCAAAGAATAGCATGTCCCTCGGTTGCTCCTTACCCTGTGCCTTCGGCGCCTTCTTGCTGGCACCATCCTTGGATTTTTCAGTCCGTTGGGCCCGCTGAGTAAGAGCCGCGGCGGCGCCATCTTGGAAGTCCGGTCCCGTCATCTCCGGAGTTCCGCAGCGGGTCTTTCCCCTAGTGCAGAGGGCCGGCGGTGGATCCGGGCGGAGCAGGGACTCGGTAGCCAGCGGGAGAGCCGAAGAGAGCCGGATCAGAGATGATGGGGAAGGATCAAAGGACGGATCAGGTAGGAGCTGTGAGAAGTGCGTCTTCTCACATGCCGGTCTTGGCCACGCCCCCGTGAAATGTGTACTTTAATTACCTAATGTGCATCAGCTGCACATGTTGGTTGTCATGCAACATACATAGTCAGGTTGAAAAAAAAAATAAAAAAAACATTTGAATTCAAACAATAGAAATAAATAAATAAAAACCTCAAAAATACACAACCTTATACCCACAGTGGATTCAGAGAAAAAAAAAAAGCATGATCAAATTTGATTATCTATAAATCTCAATATCTAGTTATATTTTGTGCATTTAGGAATACATCCAGCTCTTGTTTTAAACATTCTACTGAGCTGGCAAGAGCTAGCTGTTTAGGGAATCTACTCTACATTTTCACAGCTCTTACTATGAAGAAGCCTTTTTGCATTTTCCTCCAAGATGTAAAGCAGGGATCCTCAAACTACGGCCCTCCAGCTGTTGCGGAACTACAAGTCCCATGAGGCATTGTAAAACTCTGACATTCACAGACATGACTAGGGCATGATGGGAATTGTAGTTCCTGAACAGCTGGAGGGCCATAGTTTGAGGACCCATGATGTAAAGGCTGCCCCATTGTTCTATGTAAGTGAATAACTCTACACCTCTACAGAGTTCACTATAGGGACACCTATGTGTAGCATTATTACATAGTGATCATATCCACTCCTAAATTGCCTATTTTCAAGGAAGAATATATTCAGTTCAGCTAATTTTTCCTAATAACTGACTCCTTTATGCCTCTTATCAATTTGGATGTCCTTCTCGGGACTTTCTCCAGTTCTCCAATATCCTTTTTTGACAATCTGGTTTATATTCTGTGTGCACTAGTTATTTTTGTTTTTAGTCTCTTCTCTACAAGTATGTGATTGGTTGAGAGTATTTAATTATTTGACAGGGCCGCTGTAGCAATGTGGATTGCCTGAAATGGGTCCAGTTGCTAATAAAACAAGAAACTGAACATCACACATCAGGGAACAATACATGTGATTTTGTAAGAGGATTATTACAAACCTGGAAACTAAATTTAGTTATTTTTCCTAAACAGTAATGTCTGTACAGTTTTCTTTTTGTGCACATACACAAAATGCAAGCATGATTGGTCCATTTGTGTATTTGTGAAGTAAATTGTGCTAACTTATATTTATATAAACATTTTACCACAAAAGATCCTGTGAACTTATTACTCAAAAAAACAAAAAGTATGTACATGTGTCTATGGTTATTAATTAGGAGGCTGGGGGCATGGGAGAGGCTCTGCCAGATAAGAGAGAGCCTCTTGTTGATTGCAGGCATGAGGTAAAGGATTGAGTTCTGAGAAGTACCAGAGGTTACTGTTCATGAGCCGTGGACTGTGAAGAAGCTGGGAAAGCATCAAAACTGACCCATACAATGAAACCCTGCATGGTGTTTTGGGTTTTTGGTTGCTGTAGGAAACAGCTGTTGCCATAGGTTCAGAACATTGGGTGCAGTCCTACGGCTGGATTCACAACTATGCAGTTTTATTGCTTTTTGCATTTTGCGGATTTGCACTATAGTCCATTTAACATGGTTTCCTATGGAACACGTTCTGTAGTGCAAATCTGCAAAATGCAAAAAGCACTAAAACTGCATAGGTGTGAATCCAACCTTAGGCCCTTGTTCTATATTGCTGTCTACATGGCTGTTTTTGCTTTTCCGAGTCTGCTAATCTGTTTGCCTACAGTTCCAGGATGTCCTGCAGTGGCCCATAGTTTCAAGCACTGGTGGATTTTTAACATATGGGGCCAGATTCTCAGCTGAGATACGACGGTGTATTTCCAGATTTGCCATCGTATCTCTGTTTCTGGCCCTGGGTATCTATGCGACTGATTCTTAGAATCAGTTACGCAGAGATTTTGCTTAGATCCGACTGGCGTAAGTCACTTACACCGTCGGATCTAAGTTGTAATGTTACGCTGGCCGCTAGGTGGCGTTCCCGTCGATTTTTGCGTCAAATATGCAAATGAGCATGATACGCCGATTCGCAAACGTATTTGCGCACCGTCTTCGTAGTTTACGTAGTTTGTGTAAGCGTAAGGTTACCCCTGCTATATGAGGGGTAACCTTGCGTAGGTCCGGCGTAAGCCATGTTAAGTATGGACGTCGGGACAGCGTCGTGTTTTTCCGTCGTTTACGTCGTTTACGCAACTCGTCGCGAATAGGGCTGTGCGTTAATTACGTTGCCGTCAAAATCAATGAATTTGCGGCGTACTATGGAGCATGCGCAGTGGGCTATGTTTACGGCCGGCGCATGCGCAGTTCGTTCGGCGTGGGGGCGCGCTTAATTTAAATACAACATGCCCACCTCCTTCCTACTTTGAATTACGCAGCCTTACACCGGGCCATTTATGCTACGCCGCCGCAAATTACGGAGCAAGTGCTTTGAGAATACAGCACTTGCCCGGAGGCGTAGCGTAAAGGGGATACGCTACGCTGTTAAAGGGCAGATCTACGAGAATATGGCCCATGAACTCTAGATTTAGCGCAATTCTATTTCTCTATTTATATTTGTCCTGCAGTGGCGGCTGGTGCTAAATATTTTGGGGGAGCCGCAAACTAATGCCATCCACCTACCCCCCAATGGACAGGAAGGTGGCGAATGCCGCAAGCAACCCCCCGCAGGAGATGAACAATGGATGGGAAGCCGCAAGCACACTAATGTGCCCCCCCCCCCCCCCGGCGTTAGATGTATGAGAAGCCAGGGGCGGGTACTAGTCTTAACATAGGAGGCAGGGGAATGAATAGCCGGGCCGTTCTCCTCTCCATTTTCCTCCAGGCTGAAAAGGAAGTGTGTCCTGAGACATAATTGGGAGTCCTTGCCAAATTGGGTCTCAGGAGCTGCTTCCAGATTGGCCAGGAGAAGAATCAGGATGAAAATAGCAAATATTAATTTGATACTGTCACACAAGTGGGGGGGGCTCACCCCCCCCCCCGGGCTCACCCCCCCCCCCCCCCAGGCACAACACAGTTTCCTCTGCTAAAAATTGTTGAGATATCAGCCACATAAAGAGTGCATTAATATCAATGAGTTAGCCAATGCATAGATTTGTGTTGTGAGAAGGAGCAGTAACGCACAACCATTGTAAGGGAAAAAAAGCCTGAATATGTAATAAGCAAATATAGCCTCTTCTGTGTACAAAAATTACAAATCAACACACTTTTGGAATATTAACACATTATCACAATGATTATTTTTTCCTTTAATTCCGAGCCACTGGATCACTTACAAATGAACAGAAGTGGGCCTGAAAGCATTCATCCACAGCACATGTATACTGCCATGTTAAATAAACAAGCAAGCATGAACTGACATATAGAGATACACAGTTCAAGGACAGGGGGATTTTGTTAGAAGTGGATGCAGCTATTATTTCTTCAAATATTTCTGTTTTATTACTGTTGAAAAATATAGCGTTAGTAGACATAATATAATGCTTGACATATGGTAATTAAAGACATACTGTAGGTATAAACGACTGCTGCTTAACCAATAGCACACCCGAAAGTAAAGAAAATGTAATAACATAACTGACATTGCAATAATGAAGCAAAGCATGTTAATGAAAATAAAGTGCAGCATTCCATTATACATACAGCATAAGCTATTAAAAAAAAAAAAAAAACAGAACAATGCGTTTAGCCTCAAGGCCAGCACAGCGTAAAATGAAAGCTACATAAGGAGTTATTTAATTGTGGCTGCTGAATGGTATATGGGTGAAGGACCCAGTCAGTTCATACTTTATTGTAAGCAGCCTTATAAGTTCTGCTTTAGCATGGATTTATGTGACACTTAGGGGTCCCTTACTCTATGCTAAATTGGATAATAAAATGTGCTTCACAAATTGCAGACTGCCTATTACCCACATTCATGTCACTTTCTTGCTTAATTTTTCTAACGGTGTGCATTATTTGTATAATATAAATGTGTTTTTTTTTTTAAGGTTAAATATTTTGTCCAAAACGTAACAGCATCTTTAACCCATATAAACCCCTCTAAGTCCCAGGGCTTTTTTCAGGTTTTGAACATCTAAAGCCCTGTACACACAAACGGGTTGTCTGATGAAAACAGACCGGTGAAAAAAAATAGAATATGTTTTAAATTTTTCCTATGGATAAAAAAACGATAGAAAAAAAACGATCGTCTGTGTGGAAGTCCATCGGTCAAAAATCCACGCATGCTCAGAATCAAGTCGACGCATGCTCAAAAGCATTGAACTTCATTTTTTATAGCACGTCGTAGTGTTTTTTGTCACCGCGTTGGACACGGTCAGATTTTTGACTGATGGTTTGTAGACAAGACTGATGAAAGTCAGCTTCATCGGATATCCAACGAAAAAATCCATCGGACTAGATTCCATCAGATATCTGATCGTGTGTAAAAAAAAAAAAAAAAAGAATTACAATTGCTGCTTTGTTTTGCAGTCAACGAAGCTTCAAAGTTCTTTTAACCACTTGCATACTGGGCACTTACACCCCCCTCCTGCCCAGGTAAAATTTCAGCTTCCGGCACTGCGTCGTTTTAACTGACATTTGCGCGGTCGTGCGACGTGGCTCCCAAACAAAATTTACGTCCTTTTTTCCCCACAAGTAGAGCTTTCTTTTGGTGGTATTTGATCGCCTGTGCGATTTTTATTTTTTGCGCTATAAACAAAAAAGAGCGACAATTTTGAAGAAAAATACAATATTTTTTACTTGTTGCTATAATACATATCCCAATTAAAAAAAAAACACATTTTTTTTTCTCAGCTTAGGGCGATACGTATTCTTCTACATATTTTTGGTTAAAAAAAAATCGCAATAAGCGACTGGTTTGCGCAAAAGTTATAGCGCTTACAAAATAGGGGAGAGAATTATTATTTTTTATTATTTTTTTTTTACTGGAAATGGCAGCGATCTGCGATTTTTATTGGTACTGCAACGTTATGGCGGACACATCGGACACTTTTGACACATTTTTGGCGCCATTCACATTTATTCTGCGATCAGTGCTATAAATATGCACTAATTACAGTATAAATGTGACTGGCATTGAAGGGGTTAACACTAGGGGGTGAGGAAGGGGTTAAATGTGTATGCTAGGTGTGTTCTAACTGTAGGGGGAGGGGGGGGTGACCGCTCTGTGTCCCTATGTAGGAAGGAACACAGATCGGGCTCCTCCCCTCCAGAGACAGGACATTGTCTCTGTGTGAGCCGGCAATGAGAGATGATCTATGAGAGATCATCTCTCATTCGCCCACAGATCGCATCGCAAACGGCCGCTCTGATTGGCCGTTTGCCGCGATCTGTGATTGGCCGTGTCCAAGGGACACGGACAACACAGGGCTTCCCCGCAGCGCGCTCTACAGCGCGCGCTGGGAACGCCAGAATGACATGCCGTCAAATGACGGCATGTTGGCTATTCAGGCCCGCGCTGTTGCCGTCATCCGACGGTAGCGCGGGCCTCAAGTGGTTAATACCATACTTTAAGACCCCTTTCACACTGGGGCGTTTTTCAGGTGCTTTGGCGTTAAAAAAAGTGCCTGTAAAGCGCCTGAAAGAAGCATCTGCAATCCCAATGTGAAAGCCTGAGTGCTTTCAGAGCCCTTTCACACAGCGCTCGAAAAATGCTGGCATAGCTCCGTTAAGACCCCTTTCCCACTGGGGCATTTCTCAGGTGCTTTGGCGTTAAAAAAAAGTGCCTCAAAGGGGAGCTTTAGGAGCGGCGTATTTAATGCTCCTAAAGCGCTGCAAATAAGCTGCTTGCAGGACTTTTTTTGACGCCCTGCAGTCACAGTTGAGGCTTCTTTCAGGCGCTTTACAGGCTTTTTTTTAACGCTAAGACCCCTTTGACACTGGGGCGTTTTTCAGGCACTTTAGTGTGAAAGCACTCTGGCTTTCACATTGACATTGCAGATGCAGCTTCTTTCAGGTGCTTTACAGGCGCTTTTTTTAAACGCTAAAGCGCCTGAAAAAGCCCCAATGTGAAAAGGGTCTAAATGCTTCAGAAATGAGAGAACAAAATTGTGAAAATTATGAAAAAACAAAGCAAACTTCTGTTGATTTCCACCACATAAAAAAATGTAAAGATGATGTACAGTGTATTCTTTCTTAAAGCGAAGTTCCAGCCTTCTTTATGTTTATTAGAAGTCAGCAGCTGCAAAAAGTGTAGCTGCTGGTTTTTAATAAAAAGACACTTACCTGTTCCACTGTCCAGCGACGTGGCCGCCTGGAGCTTCGCTTGTCTCCCCCTCTTCCCTGGCGCCTCCATTCTAACTGTGGGCACCTGGCCCGTGACAGCTTTCGGCTCCAGGGACAGGCACTCACTGCGCATGTGCGAGCAACGCTGCGCTCCCTTAGTGGACAGGTGATGGCCTGGGACCTGTCACATGTCCCAGGTGATAGCCTATAGGGATGGGGCCGCCTAAAGCGATATGACGAATCGCCTAAGCGGTCCCTGGGCAGAAAGAGGAAGTGGGACAGGAAGTCCCACTCCTACTGAAGCCCCCACTCCCCCCCCCAAAAAAAATGACATGCCAAATGTGGCATGGAAGGGGGCGAGCAGTGGTTTAAGCGGAAGTTCTACTTTTGAAGTACATTTTTTTTTATTTGCCTTGAATTAAACAGTTGGTCACAACCAGATGCCAATCCCTGCTACCATAAATACCCGCTACACCGGTGCTCTTTTAAAAAGTGTTTTATATCTGCTTTTTTTTGGAATATAAACAAAATCTTTGTTTAAGAAAAAAATGTAATACATAAACATATTTGACCAAGGATTCCCAGAGTACAGTGGGTTAACTAAAGAGAAAGGATAGAAAAAGCTGCCTATATCCAAAGTCAAAACTTAATAAAGTAGTAAGGAAACTCTCTACATGTCATTAGGGTGATGTTCCCTCTCTATTTGTCTTGTGGCCACTGTCAACAGGACTAAAAGTGTTGTGAAGATCCCACATTTTCAGTTGTCGCTGGAACATTGTCTAATGGTGAAAAGATTTCTCTACCTTTTTTTTTACTTTTAAAAACAGTTTTTATTACTGCCAGTGTTGTGTTAGATGCTCTTTCTTCCCTTGTTCTGAGATCCATCAATTAGACTAGTAGAAACAGATGAAATATTAAAACTTTCTAGCTTCTAGCCCTTCCCCCACTCTGTTCAAAACTAAAATCAACATTTTTCCTGGCATTGACATTTAACTTGCGCTATACTGTAGACATTAATATTATCTAACAAACGGTACACTGCATACATATTTCTGATAATATAGCTGTGGATATGGCAGCATCACTAAAATTATTTAGCAATAATTGGCATTATCTCCTCAAAACACTGAGCGATTTTCATTCATTTGTTTCGTTTTCTATATACCTGCAGCAGATTGATGTTTGACGGGCATTTGATTAAGATTATTTTCTTGGAGTAAGGAACAGGTTGGGTTAAGGACCATGTCTGTGCCCTGACAATGACACAAAGGGATTTGCCAGAAACCCTTGCTGAAATCCATATGTCAGGTTCTTGTGACCGTGTTTTGTCGCAATAATTGTGCCGTTTTTTACTGCGATTTGTTGCAGCGTTTTTTACCGCGATTTTGGACAGGTCTAGGGTCACCAATGTTAAAAACAGAAGAACACCCAAATACGCTCAATTCAAGAGACAAAAAAGGGTCCAGAACTTGTTTGAGCTTCAGGCATTCAGTGTCAGGCATTTTGGAGTGGAGATGTGAACCATCTCCATTGAGAATAATGTATTTTTTCCCCTCTAGCGTTTTGGAGCTTCATGCTTCAGGGGACAAAACGCTCAGGTGTGAATGCAGTCTAAATGAACTGAATCAGTAATCTGAATGGTTACTGTGGATTACTGTACTACATACTGTACATCTCCACTACTTTTTGCATAAACTTTTTAATGACCAAGAAGAAAAGCGTGAAATCTTCCCCAATGAAGACAAAGACTGCAGTTTTTTGGGTTAGCCTAGATGGACTTGTGTCTTTTTTCGACCTATGTAAAATCTTTACCTTTTCCCAAGCATAAAGTTTTGACTAGAAGTCCACTGGAGCCTTAGTAGAGTGTACAAAAAATCAGGACTGTTATTTTTTTATATTCTGACTACTTTAAAATGCGTGAAGGTGGATTATAGTATCATAAGTTTGGTATGACATCAGTCTACTTTCTGGCGTTCGGCTGTTTAAAGAGGATCTTTGCCACCCTCCAAAACGTTATCTCTGCTTTTTTACTTTTTAAGAATTTGTCCAGCCACATCGCCCTTGTCATTCAGGCTACGCTTTAATATTCATTTGAATATATAGGCCACGCCCGAAACGCGTTATCAGTTTTACAGTCTGCTGTGCTCTATAACTGTATCTTTGTACTATCCCTAGCCTTGTTGTGGTGAGTCGGTTCAACATTTCCTGTTTCTAAGGTGAAACATCAGAGATCTGTTTAGACCCCTGATATTTCAGCAAAGCCTCCAGTGGGGCACCTATACAAATGGTAATAAAAATGTAGTTGTACAAAAAAAAATTCAAAAATAATTACAAAATTAAATAACACAAAAAAAAAATACTGGCACCAGTGGCGGAATAACCAGGGTCTCAAATGTCACACTTGTGACTGGGCCCTAGCATTCCACCACCAGGCTCGGAGGGTAGGGCCCAAGGCTCAGAGGAAATGGCCCCAGCCGGAAGTCAGGGGGGGGGGGCCTTAATGCTTTCTTGCTCCAGAGCCCTAAAGGATCTAGTTATGCATCAGGATATTATTATTCATGCATCTTACAACTATTACTAAGGATGTTGTAGAGAGCAGGAGGGGGTAAATGATCTGCTATGGGTGCCAAATATGCTAAGACCAGAAAAATATTTCCAGGGTTCCTCTGGGGTAACAAAATTGAGAAAACTGTAAATTATTACTGAAAAAAGCTTCCAAATGGATTGGACTATCAATATCTGCAGCAGTATAAACTCCCAGTGATGTAAGGGCAGCTTGCTTGTAGAGTAGACACAGACCCAAACTTATATAGTGTAACAGTCTACAGGTAGGAGAGATAGAAATACAATTGTCTATCAGTAGATATTATACCCACATGAGAAAAACTGAATAATGTTATCTATTTTGCACAAGGAAAACAGTGACTTCTGCCAATGCTTGAATGAGTTAATAGAGATTTGCTGCACAACAGATTATGGGACTTATTTTCAGTTTCTAAGTACAGATGAACACAAAGCAGGACATAGAGAATCATTGAGCATTCACCAAGTACCTGCTCTAAGGAATACTCCAGTCTATTCATTATTGTGTGCGCATTATGCTCTGCAGCAGGTGTACAGCCATATCATTGATTTTGATGCAGACAACTGAAGGACAAGTGAATGTTACAGTCATTTTTATGCAGAGAGCACGCAGGGGTCACCTGAAGGTCAACGGACAGCCGCAAAGCTAATGCCCTCGGCAGGACCATACTGTACATTATGTGGCTTCAAGCAAAGGCAAGATATGCAGGACATGGATCAAAATCCTTTTTTATCACTTTACTATGAACCATGCAATGCAGAGACCTGATATAGGTGTCCTGTGCATGCCTATTAAATATAAAACATATATTAAAACATATTTTGCTCTATAAACCCAAGTGATGTCATTGAGACAAGTATTGATGCTATGGGTTAAAGGGTGAATCCAGACAGTTCTATTATTATGATTTTGAGATGTCGTAGTAGGCTTAATCACTTCTAATTTTCTAACCTTTTCTAAACAGAAAATACAATATAGGGATTTTGAGGCCGCGTACACACGATCAGTCCAAACCGATGAAAACGGACTGAAGTTCAGTTTCATCGGTCCAAACCGACCGTGTGTATGGCCCATCAGTCTTTTGTCCTTCAGTCCAAAGTTTTAAAACTTGCTTTAAAATCGGACTGATGGACGCCTGACCATCGGTCAAAACTGATGGTTAGTACGCAAAAGCATCGGTTCAAAACCCGCGCATGCTCAGAATCAAGTCGACACATGCATTGAACTTCATTTTTTTCAGCACGTCGTTGTGTTTTACATCACCGCGTTCTGACACGATCGGTTTTTGAACTGATGGTGTGTACGCACATCAGACCATCAGTCTGTGAACCAATGAAAATGAACATGAGTCAGTTTTCATCGGTTTGGACTGATCTTGTGTACAAGGCCTGACTCAAAAAATCAACCAAATGTAGAGCCAACACTTTTACAACTGGAGTGGCACATCAAGAATCAATGGTGAGGTCATCTCTGACTTTGACTTCCGTTAGTATGTTCCTTGTAGCTAATGTGGATGCAGCAGGGGCGGCCCATGCATTAAGGGCGCATGAGCACCGCCCCCTCTATGAATAATGGATAGTATCATGCATAGCATGAATCTATCCATGACCGCCGCTGCACACCCCCTATTCGGGGGGTTACAGCGGCAGGGGTCTATTTTTGAAGCACTCGATTAGAGTCATGGGCTCTAATAGGCTTTAAAATAGGCTGAACTCCACCCAGATGTGTTAGAAAAGCAAATGAATATTTGCTTTTCTAACACTGAATCGCCTCTCCGCCAATCAGAAAGCCGTTTCCCGATTGGCTGAAAGGTCAGGCGATTCTATTGGATGCCTAGAAGGAGAGGAGGAGAAGCACAGCGGAATCTCAGAATAGAAGAGGATACGGAAGATGCTGCAGGATACCTGCCTGATGATCCCGCTGATCGGGTAAGTGCCGGTGGATCAGCAAACAGCAGCAAGTTGGTGGGGTTTAGGTGTCGGGGGGGTGGGGTGGTTGTTTACCACCCCCCCCAAACAAAAAACTACCAGCCGCCACTGGGATGCAAGATATCTGAAAGATCCCAAATTCTGCTCAACCCAACACAATCTGAGTCCTGTTTTACAAGAGATTCAAAAAGGCTGAAATCAAGGGAATTTTTTTTATTTCTGCTAGTTACATTAGTTACATGGCCACCTCTACACAGTGACACGGTGCAGAACAAGACATGGTAAGTCAATAATGGTGGAAAGATTCAGAAGCAGAGAGACATAAGCCTTGTACACACGTACAGGTTTCCCATCTGGAAAACTGCCATGAGAGATTTTGGCCAGGAATCCCAGCCGTGTGTATGCTCCATCGCAGTTTTCCCGACAGGAAAACTGCTGGAAAGAAAAAAGAGAACCAGCGGTTTTTAAGCCGGCAGTTTTCCTATGGGAAAAGACTGCAGTGAAGCTCTCATGGCAGTTTTCCTATGGGAAAAGAATGTGGTGGAGCATACACATGGCAGTGTTTCCTGACCAAAGCTCTCATGGCAGTTTTCTTGTCAGGAAACCCGGCCGTGTGTAGGGAGAAAGACTGACCAAGCAGGTTCTCGGCTTTCCCCTCGTGTTTCCGGTGGTAAATGTCGGCCTGGAAACCCGTACATGTGTACTAGGCAATACAGGAGGACTAGTCCTTTGCCCAAACCCATTTGTTGCTGTACAGCCATAAAACATATATAAGGAAATGACATATATTGTAAGTAAACAATCTTGTCTTTGGCATTTTTACATATTCTAATATCTGGCAGCATGGTAGAGAAGTTTAGTTCCCTGTCCCTTTCTTAGAGACACAGACCAGCAAATACCGTTCCTAAGTTTGTTTCATCATGCTTCACTTATCATTTAAACCTAAAAGGAAATGTGCCAATAAAATCCCACTGTCCATCTGTTTGTGTAACAATAAGCTTGTATTGTATAACATTTAAGACCTTATGTTACTAGGATTCCACTGTGAGGGCTCTTGGATTATTCCAGCTGGCTATTGCACAGTAGGTGAACTTTTTCTGTACACGTCCATTGATGTGTTGTCTATTGTCAAATTTTGTAATGTCCTTATCTGCACTGACCCAATACAAGGCATATCAAATTCAAACTTGATTATAACGTTCATCCCAACAAGTGCATTTTCATTTAATGAAAGCTCAGTGTAGGACTTTAGAAGCGTATAAGTGTCAGAACAATTTTCAAAGAACTAAGATACTTCCATTTTAAAATCCCACAGCTGTCAATAAACTGGAAATCGTATAATGACTGTTCAAAAAAAACTGCAAAGTCCCGCTTTCATTTTCTGTACAATCTTTTTTCTAAAGGATGAATCAATATTTATCATATGTTAAGACACAGACAGATGTAGCTATCCTCCATAAAGAGATGAGGAGCATGGACATGGGAAATTAATATTTGCCAGTGGAACCACCTGGAGATCCTAATTAGGGGCTCCGCCAGCCAAGCTACCTGGCAAGTCAAATGGCCCCTTTTGCCAGGCCACCTGGATGCGACGGGCTGGATTTTTCTCTGGTTCATGTTAATGTCCAACATAATGGAATGAAGCATCAGACCTCTGAAAATTTGAGAGACGGAAAGCTTCTGTACACAATATTTCCTTCTACGGATCCATATTGATAAAAGTATCTCTCACTGGGATAGATAAGTACATCTACTGCACCACAAATTGTTTGTGGTCTCATTTTCGTGATTGCCTCTTTGTGCTTTTGCAGACCATGTACATTCTAAACAACACAAAAAATAAAGAACATAAAGTCCTTTGAAAAAAAAAAAGATCTCTAGCACCAAGAAACCCTAAAGCTTTGAAAGCTTACGTAGAGTACTGCAGACACACACCAGAACAATGTATATTAAAGGCAAACAGCCTTCAAGGGTTTTCCAAGGTAAACGACAGTGTGAACATTGATTCTTTATATCTATATTTTCCCACACCACTAATTTTAAAACAATGGCTGGGCCTTTGTCATATTTTTTTTATGTTGTACATATATGCTGATACAGGTCCTCCTAATACAAAAAGCCATTAAAGAGTTCCGCAAAAAAAAAAATATTAAAAGTCAGCAGCTACAAATACTTTTAATATATGGACACTTACCTGTCCTGGGCACCTGCAATGTCGGCACCCGAAGCTGATCAGTCCCTCGGCTCTCGGGTAGAGGCGTCGCCATCTTCAGTAAGGGAATCAGGAAGCGAAGCCTAGCGGCTTCACTTCCTGGTTCCCTACTGCGCTTGCACGAGTTGCGCTGTATGATCCCACTGGTCCCTGCTGTCTTCTGGGACCTGTGTGTCTCCCAGAAGACAGCAGGGGGACGGAGTAGGCGCTGGATGTGGCGTAGGTCACCACGATGATCTATGCCTGAAAGGTGACAAATGTGACAACGGAGGGGGGGAGGATTCCCAAAAGACTGTTGTTGGCCTGGATAAAAGCATTGTAGAGTTGCTATTGTAGCCCCACCACCATGAAGGGGCTAAAGCCTAGTACACAGGTCGAATGTCCAGCGACATCAGACGGTACAATAAAAACCGTCCGGCATTCCGCCCTTGTGTATGGCACCTGGTCAGACAGAAGCCGGAAAACCAGCAGCAGACCAGCGCCCTATCAATACCGGAGTGTTTTATTGCAGGGGGGATGTCCCCTTGTCAGAACACAATAACACAGCAGGGGAGATCGCTTTACTAACACCGGATTGTTAGTACAGTTCCCTTGGAATAAGGGAGCACCCATCAGACCTGTTTCAGTGCAGTTAATAGAAGACCCAAAGCTCCCTTAGGCCCTTTTTACACTGGGGCGGTTTGCAGGCGCTATTACGCTAAACATAGCACCTGCAAACTGACCTCAAACAGCAGCTGCTGTTTCTCCAGTGTGAAAGCCCCATACTGGAGTGGTGCTCTAGCAGGACCGCTCTTTGAAGCAGTGAAGGAGCGGTGTGCTTACCGCTCCTCCACCGCTTCTTCCCACTGAAAGCAATGGGAAACCACGGCTATACCGTCGGCAATGCACCTCTGCAGAGGCGCATTGGAGGCAGTATTAACCCTTTTCAGGCTGCTAGTGGGGGTAAAACCGCACCGCTAGCGGCCGAATACCCCTGCAATTACAACGGTAAAGCGCTGCTAAAAATAGCGGTGCTTTACCACCACAGCACCTCCTGCCCCAATGTGAAAGGGGCCTTAGGTCGGGCCAACACTGATGCACGTGTGTTTGAATTGCAGTTTTAGCTATGGTTCCTTTGAACCACAGCCATTAGGTTGCACATTTCTTCATGATTTTTCTGAAAGTACACTAAAAGTCAAACATGTCGCATCTTTGGTGCGTTTCAGAAAACATGGCAAAAATGTGACCTAATAGAAGTCAGTGGGATCGTGGCAAACAATGTGGGTAAAACGCACAGAAACCGCATATACACCCGTGCTGTAGCCAAACCGCAGATCACCAGTCTTAGTGCTGGAAGTTTGGCATAAGGAAGAGGACCTGGCATCCCTGCAGTAAAGATTTGTACAGGATCCGGCTGCCAGCAGGATCTGGCACATCCTACAGAAAGTGATGTGACTGCAGCCACAGGAGAAAAATAAACTTCAGCTTAAAGGGTAAACGGAAAACAAGATTTCTGATAACTATATAAGACTACTATAGTTTTAGAAACCTAGATGTCACACAGTCAGGATTAAGCAGAAGTTTTTTAGTGTACACTGCATGTAGCATAGTCTGTGAAAGGGGGAGGGAATTCTGTGACTATATGACTTTTCTCCATTCAGAGCTATTACATGCAAACATCTTTTCCCAATGAAGGAGAAAATGGGAGTTTGTTCACTGCAGCTTCACAGAAGACTTAGGGCCTTTTTACTGAAATGCAACAAAAATATTTCCCTTTAAATCCTATGGAACTTCACACCAGTGCACTGCGGGTGCCTCGCGTTCCTGCATGCTGCATCCTTAATGTTCTGTTTAAAAATCACACCAAAAATGCATCTCCTATTGAAATCAATAGAAAAATCATGAAAAGTGCATCATGCATTTTGGTGTGCTTTTAGAGTCACTTGTCCATGTTTTACAGGTGCATGGCAACCAAAAAACGCATCAAAAATGCATATGTGTCTTAACCACGTTTTTTTTGAACAGAGCAGTGTGAAAGGGCCCTTAGTGCTATTAACCAGTGCAGTGCTGGGAGTTCAGAGACGGGAAGAAGTCAGGACATCTCTCCAGAGAAGGTTTATGCAGGATCCAGTTGCCTACATAACGCACCACATATTTTATTACACATAAGTTAGGTCACTAAAGCTATAGAGATTTTTTTTTTTTTAAGCAAAGTAGAAATGCTTTTAACTATGTTCTATTGTCCCTTCAATGCAGCACAGCAAGAAAGGAGTTAACTGCAGGACATAACTATTTCAGTAGACTCTACCATCTGTCACATTGTGTGCCCAAGTGAAAGGCCATGAAAGGGACACTGATAATGTAATGACTGCTATTGGTAATGAGGCTGCGTGGGAGGTGGCTGCATTCTTGGCTTTGTCCCGCAGCCATTAATTAGTTACTTAATTTAGGAATAAACTCTCAACAGATCCTATATTCATACCGGTATAAGCACTAAGTGGATTATAAGAGTAGTTGTAGGGCAGCTGTGTTCTTTTTGAGTCATTTTCTGTGTATAATTTTAAGTAAAAAAGTAGTACAGGGCTGACCGCCTGAAAATGCTAGTTGACCTGCTGATCTTGTCCCCAGAACTTATGAGTCACTGAGCTAGCACATATATCAATCAAGTGAGGACAGAACTCCTGATCTGCTTGTTTGATCTATGGCCCATAGGGGTTGATTTACTGACTTTCACTGTTCACTTTGCAAGGGAAGTTTCACTTTGCAAAGTCTTTTTTCCCAGAGCTTAGCGAATGTGGTAAAGCTCTGCCAGGGTGGATATAAATCAATGATTTAAAAAAAAAAAAAAAAAAAACATTTTTTATTTAACCACTTAAGGACCGCCTCCTGCAGATTTACGTCGGCAGAATGGCACGGCTGGGCACATAAACGTATATATACGTTGGTTTTAGTACCCAGCCGTGGGTCGCGAAGCTCCAGGACCGGGACCGCGGGATTCGCGGACCCGATCGCCGCTGCAGTGCGGCGATCCGTCCCTGGAGCGGAAGAACGGGGAGAGCCGTGTGTACACACGGCTTCCCCGTGCTTCTCTGTGGCCGGAGCATCGATCGCGTCATCCCTGTAATAGGGGGACGCGATCGATGACGTCACACCTACAGCCACACCCCCCTACAGTAGTAAACACACACATTAGGTCACACATCCCCTACAGCGCCCCCTGTGGTTAACTCCCAAACTGCAACTGTCATTTCCACAGTAAACAATGCAATTTAAATGCATTTTTTGCTGTGAAAATGACAATTGTCCCAAAAATGTGTAAAAATTGTCCGAAGTGTCCGCCATATTGTCGCAGTCACGAAAAAAATCGCTGATCGCCGCTATTAGTAGTAAAAAAAAAAAAATTAATAAAAATGCAATAAAACTATCCCTTATTTTGTAAACGCTATAAATTTAGCGAAAACCAACCGATAAACGCTTATTGCGATTTTTTTTACCAAAAATATGTAGAAGAATACGTATCGGCCTAAACTGAGGAAAAAAAATGTTTTTTTATATATTTTTGGGGGATATTTATTATAGCAAAAAGTAAAAAATATTGCATTTTTTTTAAAATTGTCGCTCTATTTTTGTTTATAGCGCAAAAAATAAAAACCGCAGAGGTGATCAAATACCACCAAAAGAAAGCTCTATTTGTGGGAAAAAAAGGACGCAAATTTTGTTTGGGAGCCACGTCGCACGACCGCGCAATTGTCTATTAAAGCGACGCAGTGCCGAATCGCAAAAACCCCTTGGGTCATTTGCCAGCGTATTGGTCCGGGTCTTAAGTGGTTAATCAGATTTTTTTTTTAAATCATTTTTTTATCAAATTTATTTTATTAAAATGCTTTTGGAGTAAACATCTAACTAAAGATAGTTTTCAATTTGTGATACACCAATAATTTATTTTACTAACTAAGGTTGGGCGCATTACAACATGCGACCAGACCTTAGTGTTTAAAAGATACGATTTACTAAGAGATTCCAATGCACTTCTATATGCAAGTGATTATCAGTACGGGACCCCAGGCATCACTCCACGCAAACAGGAGTTTGGGGCTTCTCTACATCATATGACTTAAACATAAAGAAGTACATTAGGCCACTAAGGGAGTTGGTATGAAACACCTTCAACCCTTAGCATAGTAAAGTTAGAGTGAACATGTTCTGTGAGAACTAATGTCAAGCACGTAGTTAATATGGGTAGTTATAGCAATTAGTAATTGCATAAAAGAGGCATTTATAACTCAGCGTATTTGTAAGTATGTTCCTTTAAAACAGCCAAGGCACAACAGTCAGTCCCAAGTTAGAGATGTTAGCTTACAAGCCAACGTTTAAGTACAGCATATGGTGTATACCTACAGTACTACAAGTTAAACAAGATCTACTCATCCATTTGCAGGCTTGAGAGATTAATTCCATTTTGTAGGGTGTCAGCATGGAATTGCTGTTAGGGCGCCTGTAGCAATGGTAGTCTGCATCAGCTTCAACCCGGCAGGCGTCCACGGTGGCAAGGTTTACAGGGTTTAGAGATTGCTCGTACCTGTAGTTCATTGTAGCCTAGCCGGCTACGGCCGACAATAATAGAACAAGGTTTATTTTTCAATTGAATGCCTTTATAGGCAAGTAACAGGTGCAGTGCATCAGCACTGAATCCAGTGCAGCCGTGATGTGTGGCGCACTTCCGCGTTCCAAGCTAGAACGCATGTGGTGCAGAGCGATGACGTCACCGTGCGGTTGTCGTAATGCGTTCCAGCGTGGAACGCATTACAAGTGACAGACGTAAGCGCCTGTTACACATTTACATTTTTGGTAAACTCATTTAATAAATCCAAGCTCTGCAAGCTGAGATAACATGCACTGCATTGATGCATTCAGACAATGGCACAGTAATTATGAGATAAATCAAAGTTCAGGAATATTCTTTTATCACAGTGTTTTGCAAATCTATGTACACTAAAAACTGTATGATTGAATAGGTTCTGATATCGCTGTTTTACAAACCTTATTATTCTAAATAGGAAACCTTAATTTTGTTTGTAAATATTAAAGATTTTAGCTACCAGCAAGACTAAGTCCTTACATTTAAAGAGCATGTGTCATTTCAGATCGATAATGGAAGCACCTGTTAGCGGGCATCTGCTCACCTGCTGCTGCCAAGTCCCTCATCTTGTTGTTTCTGCTGGCAACAGCGGGTCAGAGGAGGAGCTGCTGCAGGACCGAGACGACAGTTGCTCTTTAAAAATTATGATTTAAATCGAGTTGATTCAAATCAAGCCTTTTTACTAGTGATTTAAATTATGATTTAAATCGTGATTTAATCGACTTGATTTGAATCAAATCCAACCTGAGCTCTGCTATGTTTTTATTTTCCTTGCAGGTGATCGGGTACTGTTTGCAATGTTAAATTTCAACACATTCACTAAAACAAGGGAACATTTCTTTGAAAAGTGCAACTTCACTTGCAAAGTGAATATCCTATTTGCCTTTGGTAAATTGACCCCATAGTATGATGCCAGAGGATCAGAATGACAGCTAAGCCGGTATTTGTAAGAAGTAGGTCAGCATCACTAACCTGGAACAATTATTAGCAAATGCTGGCAGAAGCTCCTTTTCGGACTTAGCCCTTGTCTCTGCACCTACCTGCAACAATTATTGGTTCCACCCCCTGCCTACCTCCCAGTACCGCTTCTTTTAGAAAATACAGAACAAAGTAACATTTGTGGTACTAAGAAATTTGTTTTGACTTTGTGATAAAAAGAGAAGCAGTAAGAAAGATCCCCTGCAGCTAACAATATACCCCTCCCCAGCAATGGACCACCTGCCAAAAAAATACCCCCTCCGGCAACAATAGACCCCCAGCAGCAACAACATATGGCCCTCCGCAGACAGCACCAACTGACCCTCCTTCAGCCAGCTGCAATAGACTGCTCCCTCAACAGTAAATCCCCCCAACAACAACTGACCCCCTAGAAACATAAGACCAACCTCAGCAACAATAGATCCCTGCCAGCAACAAATGACCTCCCAAGCAATAATAGAGCTCCCCTACAAAAAATGGATTGCTTCCAGAGACAATAGGTCCCCCAGCAGCAACAATAGACCTCTTCAGCAACAATAAACCCCTGCAAAAAAAATCCCCTCCAGCAACAATACATCCCCCAGAAACCAGCATCAATAGACACTGTTCCACAACCAAGCATTCCTTGCCATTACATACATTCAGTGCTGTAGGTGCCGGAAGTGCGATCCCCCACATTCTTGCTGAAAAAAGCTCTGGGCATATGTCTATGTAACCCCAAAGCACTTGTTTTTACCTTCTCACTGTCACTTTGTTATTTTAGTTGCATTAGCCTCCTAGGTGTAAAGCAGTATTCAAAAAAGTATCAAATGACAAATGATGAGGCTGATACATTGTGTTTTGGAAATGAGGCCTCGTACACACAACCGTTTTCTTCGACAGAATCCATCAAGAAACTTGGTGGCAGAGCTTTTTTGCAGAGGAAAACGGTCGTATGTATGCTTTTCATCGAGAAAACTGACATGGAACTCGAAGAGAAAAAAAGAGAACAAGTTCTCTTTTTCCTCGTCGGTAGTCTCAATTTCCTCGTCGTGTTCCTCGTCAGGCTGGTTTTAACACGCAGTAACATGAGATTAGCAAAAGCAGCCCCAAGGTTTGTGCCAGTGGAATCGAACTTCATCTGCCGTCTATTTGTTGTACGTCACCACGTTTGAGAACGAGGAGATTTGGTCTTGACTGTGTGTATGCAAAGAAAGCTTGTCAAGTTTCTCGACAAGCTTAACAAAGAACTTGTCGAGGAAAACGATTTGTCTTTTCCGACGAGTTCCTCGGTCGTGTGTACAAGGTCTAAGGCCCCATACACACGATCGGACATATCCGATGAAAACGGTCCGCGGACCATTTCCATCGGATATGTCCGATCGGGAGTTTGATCCGATGGCGTGTACACACCATCGGATCAAATTCCCCGCCGCCGGACGGCGCAGTGACGTGGCAGTGACGTGGCGGTGATGCGGCGGTGACGTTGACGCCGCCGCGTCACCGCCACGTCACCGCACCAGGAAGTAAAACACTTCTGCGCATGCGCCGAATCCATTCGGCAGCGGCGCGGCGGCGGTGGGGGACGACATGTCTGCTGGTAAGTGTACTAACCAGCAGACATGTCGGGCGGACAGATTCCCACCGAATCTGTCCGCTAGCCCATACACACGAGCGGAGATGTCTGCTGAAACGGTCCATCGGACCGTTTTCAGCGGACATATCCCCTCGTGTGTACGCGGCCTAAGAGTAGGTTATAAAGGATGCTACAAATTTCATTTTGAAAATGATTTATTACAAATGAGCTAGTTTGCATTTGAGAGTTATCACACTGATGGGGTACAATATAGAATATAGTATACTGATGTCCTTTCAGATTATAAAGGCAATATAAAATACTTCATCTACAAGAATGAAATAGTGGGAAAGGAATGCATTGTTTTTGTATAATACAACATCGTAGTTACAGAATAAACATGGAAATGTTCAGACCACACTAGCCGATCAATTTCATATTACCAAAATTATTGCCCCAAGTTTATTTGCTCCAAGTCCTTAAAAATTTGACTTTCTTATAGAATAAATACAGCAGTGCTATTATTTAATATGCAAATAATACAATCTTATGTATTATAATAGATTTGATTTAATTACTTGCATACTGAGGTAAGATTAAGAAAATGCAGGAACTATTCTGAATAAATCTATTTTCTGTTGTGCAAGTAAACATTAGAACCTTTCTTAGCTGGGGCTGTGGAAGGGTCAGATTTTAATTGCTGCCTATGATCTAGTTGAGGAAATTCACACTTACATTTTTTTCTGGTGGTTGCCCAGGACACTAAAATAAAACCTTGAAGTTTTCACCATTGCAGGAGATAGGAAAACGGGGCATGTTCTAGTGGTAGCTCTTAAAGATGGAATTTCTACTTAGATTAGGGAGACTTATGCCGCGTACACACGCTCGGAAATTCCAGCAACAAATGTTCGATGGGAGCTTGTTGTCGGAAATTCTGACCGTGTGTAGGCTCCATCGAACATTTACTGTCGGAATTTCTGCCCAAAAAAATTTGAGAGCTGGATCTTAAATTTTCCGACAACAAAATCCGTAGACAATTATGACGCACAAAATTCCACGCATGCTCTGAATCAAGTACAAGATGGAAGCGCTCGGTCTGGTTAATCTCCCAATGGAGATAGCACATTCGTTACGCTGCAATTTTTTTTTATGTTTTAAGGCAGCACATTCTTTTCTTCTTTATAATGCTAGAATAATGAAGTTGTTTTGCTGCTGATATTCACACAGAGTTCTGACAAACTGATATCTTTATTATTTCTCGTGATTTCCTGAATAATCTTCTTATTATTTTAAGCCAGATCTCCATAATAATGTTTAGAATGTATTTTTATAGTGATCTGTTTTTCTTTTCTTTTTTAATCAAGATCTCCTGTTTTTTTTAAATTAAATTCTACTGATCTCCATAATATTTTTTTTTTCGCTTTGTGTGTCAAGTTACCACAACACCATTATTATCTTGTACTTTTTAACCTCAAGGAGGAACGTGCTGAAAACCAGATACAAACCCACAATTACAAACTGAAGAACAGTTACGAACTAAAAATCACAAGGCTGAAAAGCATGAATCTTCTCTCACTAAACTTCTACTAACACGAGATTAGCAGAAGGAGCCCAAAGGGTGGCGCACTTGGTATTGAACCTCCTTTTTATAGTGCCATCGTACGTGTTGTATGTGACTGCGTTCTTGGCGATCAGAAATTCCGACAACATTTGTGCGACTGTGTGTATGCAAGACAAGTTTGAGCCAACATCCATCGGAAAAAAAAAAAATGTGTGGTTTTGTTGTCGGAATGTCCGATCGTGTGTAAGTGGCATTACTCTTCAATCACATAGTGTTTCCTGAAAATGAGCGAAGGGTCAAATCTTTCCCCACGCAATCGATATAATATTTGGTACATAGTCTTTAGCTAGATAAATGAAGCACTTCTACGTCATGATAACACTATGCATGCAAACAATTAGACAGGTATTTCTTTTTTCCTAGACATAAGACCTTAAAATCTAGCTTAAAGCTTTCTTATTCACAAGAATCCACTGGTAATACATTATTTACCTATTAGTTATCTGCTTCTATCCTTTGAAAGAATTCTATATACCGTAATCATCCCAATGCTGACAGTGACAGATGCTCCTTAGGCTTCTCTGCAGATTATTGATTGCTAACCCTGCAACAAACTGTCTTCCCATAGCCCATATGTTTATGTTTATATGACACCTTCCATATTGATTTTAAAGAATAGCTTACATTGAGAACATAGCACTGTCAAATATTCAGTGCTGTGTGTCTACTCTTTTTTTTTTTCCTGTGTAAAGAATGTAGCCATGTCTTATGGACAACACAATAGATAGGCGGCTTTTAGAGAATGTCTACTACAGTTAGGTTGATTCTGTTGGGGTCAGCTAGAAATGCTGCAGCTAAAGGCTCCCATAGACTAGATTTTCCACTGATTCTTGATGCATTCTTGCTTGATTCCCTGTAGGCAACACCTGGCTCAAACACAATGTGATCTAAAAAACAGCCAAGTGGAAAATGATTGGCTAAAAATGGACTACATTCTATCAGATCCCATGGCTGCCCAAATACAAGAGCTGGCATTGGAGAATCCTCCTACTATGCTGTTAGATAAATGAGAGATAGTCAAGTTGTTTCAAAGCAGCTTTAAGCCCCTCTTCTGAACCCCTAATATAATATGTGTTCCATGTCTGCAAGATCTTACACAACACATGAAAGTTATTGGCGTGTTAATTGCACCTAATATATACATTGTGATGTTGCATACATTCTTGAATCAGAGTTGCCCCCCCCCCCCCCATACACACAAACACAAACACACACACAACACCCTTCAAGTAACATTTGCAGTCAATGCTACTCCAGTTGCTACACCATAAAAAAAAAAAATGTATATTATATTTATTATTTATTATATTTTTACCTTAATGCATAGGATGCATTAAGGTAAAAAAAAACTTTTACCTTTACAACTCCTTTAAGGGAAACAACAAATGTTCTTGTTAGCATAAGTTTCATACATAAACTCCATGTAAGCTAAAAGTGTATCTATGGTCAAAATGTAAACTAATATTCATTCTCACATTGTTTCTAGTCTACACCTTTTAAGCTGAATTATCTTGAAGTCTGTACTCTTACTTTGTGAAGATCCCCACACATTTACGTTCTTGAATTCTGTGATACGTAATTACTATGCCCTGGGATTAGGCACTGCTGTGCCACACATTTCACAAAGCCTGCCTTCTGAACTGCAGAGGTGCATAGAGGAGGAATTCCAGGAGACAGAGTCAGTACAGGAATCACTGCTTGCAGGCAGCAAGATACCATTGGATATATAGTCCTTAGAAAATGAAAGCACATAGCAAAGGAGAAGCTGCAAAGCATGCTGGGAATCCAGGAAGTTGTTGAATGAAATGACCAGCAGACAAACAGAACTCACAATATGAAAGGAGATTATTCAAGATGCTTTATATTCTATTGTCAAATAGAACAATTATTTGTATTTTTGTTACAATGCTGATGTTATAAAGGGAAAATGTATGCTGTGAGCATAGAACTCCTTTAACAACTTGTTTTGCTCAATTCACGAGAGACGAGAGATTTTCACTGCAGGTGAATCCTTTGCTGCAATTTACACATAACAAAAACACACGCCGGGAGGATTCAACTGAAGAAAATGACCGATAAATGTCACCTTTACTGCTTTTTTAGATATTTCTCTTAGTATTTGTACTGTAGTATTTGTATTTGTACTTGTTCCTTGTGAGGTGCTTGAATAGGGTATTCAAGATTAATCTGGCTACTTGACTCAATGGCTACGACTTCCATTCACAATGCAAGATTACAAATAACAATAATCAGACCACACTGAGTGACGTTTTTTGGCCTTTAATTATAAATTTGAATTGGGTTTGAGGTCTTTTTAAGGCACTTTCTCATAAAGATCTTTTTATCTACATTCATTTGTAGTGTTCGGCCCCCGGCTGCACCATGCCAGAGGCTACTGCACAGTTAACTGCAGCCCCTGGTATAAACGTGTCACTGTCACTTAATTGCACAAAAGAAGGGGCACAACACGTAAGAAGGGTCCATGTCTAAATTACATTATGACCCAAATGACCAATGTCAAATATCTTGCTACATAAAAAAACACTTAAAGGGGGCAAGTAGGTATAAAGTTCCCACAAACAACCTCTGAAGCCCACGCAGCATTTTTTTCTATTTATCCAGTTGAGTAAGTACCACATTCTATACTATTACCTTTACATTCGTCAATCTCCTCTAAACCCTCTCATGTAGGTCTTGGGCCTTCTAACCTCTTTTGCTCTAGGCCTCAGGTTTTATAAACTATTTGAACTGCTTCAGCCCCGCCCGCCGTCATTTTACTGCGGGACGGTGGCTCTCCTGGGCGAGAGCCCGTAGCTATACGTCCGCATTATAGCGGCCACTAGGTCCGGAGTCTTGCACGCGTGCCCGGCGTGTACGATCGCCGCCGGGCACACGCGATCACTCGTTACAGAGCGGGGACCGGGAGGTATGTGTGTAAATACAATACAATGTATAAACAGAAGATCAGTGATTTCCCCTAGTGAGGCCACCCCCCCCATACAGTTAGAACACACCCAGGAACACACTTAACCCCTTCCCTGCCCCCTAGTGTTAACCCCTTCACTGCCAATGGCATTTTCATAGTAATCCAATGCATTTTTATAGCATTGATCGCTAAAAAAAATGCCAATGGTCCCAAAAATGTGTCAAAAGCGTCCGAAGTGCCCGCCATAATGTCGCAGTACTGAAAAAAAATGCTGATCGCCGCCATTGCTAGTAAAAAAAAATATAAATAAAAATGCCATAAAACTACCCCCTATTTTGTAAACGCTATAACTTTTGCGCAAACCAATCAATAAACGCTTATTATGATTTTTTTTACGAAAAATATGTAGAAAAATACGTATCGGACTAAACTGAGGAAAAAAAAAAGTTTTTTTATATATTTTTGGGGGATATTTATTATAGCAAAAAGTAAAAAATATTTATTTTTTTTCAAAATTGTCTCTCTATTTTTGTTTATAGCGCAAAAAATAAAAACCGCAGAGATTATCAAATACCACCAAAAGAAAGCTCTATTTGTGGGAAAAAAGACGCCAATTTTGTTTGGGAGCCACGTCGCATGACCGCGCAATTGTCAGTTAAAGCGACGCAGTGCCGAATCACAAAAAGTGCTCTGGTCATTGGACAGCAATATGGTCCGGGGCTAAAGTGGTTAAACAGTTAGAAATATCTGCATTCTATGTGCATCAGCAAAAGTTCTATCAAAAACTTTCTTTTTACAGTGTGTTCACCTCAGAATCCCTGCAATCTGAGGTAATTTCAGGTAAATTGTAAAACGAAATGCGCTTGTCTATTTCAATAACAAAACATGTCAGCTGTTCTCTACCAACATAAAGTGAAATACGATCCAGTTTAATTAGTACCCAGAGTGTAATGACTGATTTTGCTACAGGATTCATTCATTTCCTTTATTCATCTGTCTTGCTTTGTGTACAGGCCACATGTCTCCTATTCGCACTGCCTGTTATTGTCTTCCTATTGTATAGATTCTCTATCCTTTGGTTTAAAGTTCATTGTAAAAGCATCTGAAGGGGGTCATAAGTTTCAGACTTCGCAAAGTGTCTGACATTAGTTCAGTAAAGCTTCCAAATGTCCCTCATTTGCAGGATCTGTTCCTCATATGGAACTAAATAATTTCATCACTCTTTCCTTCTTATCTTTCCTTCTTTTTAGTCTGATGTAAATAATGCAAGTAAAACAATGCTTTATTTAACTACAAAAAGCTATACAGCACTAAACTTCTTATCTGACTCTGTAACTATTTCGAAAAGCCAGTATAAAGAAAAAATAGTGCTGAAGAAAGCACTGTGCCCTTTGCCTACATACATTACTTTGTGTTGAAGCTCTCCTTTCTCATATCATAAACAATATAATTGTACATATATATATATATATATATATATATATATATATATATATATATATATATAGTGCCTTGCAAAATTAATAACCCCCTGGCTTTTTGTGTTTTGTTGCCTCACAACCTGGAATTAACATGGATTGTTTAAAGATTTGCATCATTTAATTTTACAGAACATGCCCACAAGTTTGAAGATTTTTTTTTTTTTATTGTGAAGAAACCAACAAATAGGACAAAATAACAGAAACAGTCAATGTGCATAACTATTCACCCACTAAAGTCAATACTTTGTAAAGCCACCTTTTGCAGTTTGCGTTTAGTTGGACCATCATTTATTTTTCAACAGGACAATGACCCCAAACACACCTCCAGGCTGTGTAAGGGCTATTTGACCAAGAAGGAGAGTGATGGGGTGCTGCGCCAGATGACCTGGCCTCCACAGTCACCGGACCGAACCCAATCGAGATGGTTTGGGGTGAGCTGGACCGCAGAGTAAAGACAAAAGGGCCAACAAGTGCTAAGCATCTCTGGAACTCCTTCAAGACTGTTGGAAGACCATTTCAGGTGACTACCTCTTAAAGCTCATCAAGAGAATGCCAAGAGTGTGCAAAGCAGTAATCAAAGCAAAAGGTGGCTACTTTGAAGAACCTAGAATATGACATATTTTCAGTTGTTTCACACTATTTTGTTATGTATATAATTCCACATGTGTTAATTCATAGTTGTGATGCCTTCAGTGTGAATCTACAATTTTCATAGTCATGAAAATAAAGAAAACTCTTTGAATGAGAAGGTGTGTCCAAACTTTTGGTCTGTACTGTATATATATATATATATATATATATATATTTAATGAGTATCTCACAAAAGTGAGTACACCCCTCACATTTTAGAAAATATTTTATTATATGTTTTCGTGTGACAACACTGAAGAAATTACACTTTACTACAATGTAAAGTAGCTACTAATATGTGGTGCAATAGCTACTACCCCAGGGTATGTAAAATTTATTATAGTGGAGCTTCATTCAAAATGTGACATACTGCTGTTTCACTTCCCCCCCCCCCCAAACCTGTTACTGAGTTTCATTTTTTTTTTTAGGGGGACGAGTCCAAATTTTTTATGATACACATTTTCATTTCTGCAATCTTCATGTAGGCAAGGCTGATGCCCCTTGCCCTGCACCCTCCCGCAGATGTGTCCCAGTAGGCTGCAGTACCATTCACAAAGTGCTATGCAAGGTCATGCATGAGCAGTGGGAATGTTTCTATGGTTCCTCAAGATGCCACAGCTAGCTCCTATATCCAAAATGGTGGGACTAGGGACACACAGCGGTGAGAAGAACCAGCTGCAAGGAAGATAGGCTGGACTCCATTTTTTAAAAGTCAGCAGCCACAGTAATTGTGTAAAAATGAAATGTCCCTTTAAAGATGGTTAGTAAGGTTTTACTGGTGCTGTTTTAACACTAAACACAATTTCACAGGCACTATGCCAATGAAAGCAAGCTGGTGTTACAAAATGTATTCATGCAGCTCTACATATTTTATGAGTTGCTATTTTGATATGTTATCTGACTTCTAAGCGATGCAGTATATAATAGTCTTCCGGAAATAAAAGATAAAACACACATGGCTTGTTTAACAAGAAAACAATAATGAGTGTATAATGAGTGTAAAGCTGGCCATACACTGATTCAAATTTGGTCAGTTCAGCAGGGACTGGACACATTTTGATGTATGGCCATCCCTGCTTGACAAAAGTTGACCGTTTGATCAATATCTATTTCTATTGGAAAACATATTTTGCGGCTGCTAATGTAATCTGCAGGTGCCACTGTCAGAATTCAGTGTGTAGTTAGGGGTATTCCTCCATCCACCTTGATTATGTGGATGGAGTTATATGTTAGTTTGCAAGCTTAAGCCTGACCTGAGGTACGAAAGTGGGAAACTAATGCTATAGACAAGCTCAGAAGGGCAATGTTGGCATTTACCTAAAAAGCTGTTGGATCCAAGTGAATTAATGGACTCATATAAGCTGCCTAACCTGAATCAGTGTGGTTAACAGACATTTTGCAATTGGGACTTATAATGTGTTTAGCTTCCAGGCCAAACCATGAATAAGGGGCTGATATAATTTACATACTGGCCTCCTTTAAAAGTAGAGAAGTCAGTAGATTTAAGGCAGGGGTGGCCAACCAGTGGCACGGGGGTCCACACGTGGCCCACGGAGCCCTCTGATGTGGCCCTTGACCTTCTGCTCTGGAATGGTGGCTTGGCAAGCCTAGTTTGCAGGTTGCCAACCTGTCATACCACAGCATCAGTGTTGTGAATGAAGCTGGTGGTAGAGGAAAAAAACGGTTGCGGAGCAGAACCCCATAAGCCGATGCTTCCTGTACAGGCAGAGTCTATGGCAAACTTCAGCTAACCCGCAGGATAGACATAGGTGCACTACGCTGCACCCGCAGTGTGAGTAAACCACCGCACATCAGTGTGAAAGCAGTCTTAGGCCCTTTGCACACGATCGTCCCTACCTAATCAGACCCTCAATTCATCTCTACAGAGCGGCAGATGTAAACAGACTTTTGTCCGTTTACGCCCACCTACCTCCAATCCGATCCTCTAAAAAAAAATAGAAGGGAATTCATCCCCTTCCATCTGGGCAGATCAGATCAGAGGCCCTATAGAGTAGCCGTGACCTGTAATCCGCCTGCTCTGCTTATTGTGGCCCTGGTTACCAAGTTGCTTAAGTGGCCCTCGCTCTTCAAAAGGTTGTGCAACCCTGATTTAAGGGTAACATCTTTTACCCATGCATAGCACAAGGTTAACTGTAATGGTGGCACATACTTTCATTCCCCTGCTTTCTTATTGCTCCAAAGGAATAAAAAAATACCTGGACCCTTTGGTTATGGGGGGCATGTGACACCAATCACTTGAAAAGCAAAATCTGTATTTTAATGATCTCCTTGTACGTAACTTGGTGTTCAAATTGAATGCAGCTTTATTCTTGCTACTGGCCCTTTAAGAGGGTCTTAACGCTAGGGAACTGAGGTGGGCATCCTAATCATGTGACACCTGTGATTGCCTGTCACAGATCCTACATGATCAGGAGCTCCTGATCGTAACAATGACCCGGAGATGTCCATGACAGCTCAGTCAATGCGTCGGGAACACGCAGTAAGCACAAGCTCAGCACAGAAGAAGGTTTCCCATCGATGCATATGTACATTGGTACCTTAAAGTGACACTAAAGGTTCATTTTTTTTTTTTAATAACAAACATGTCATACATACCTCCACTGTGCAGTTTGTTTTGCACAGCGTGACCCCCGAGATCCAATGGCTGTGCTGCTATCAATCTATCCAATGAAGAGCTGAGAAGCCTAGGAGAGAGTGACGCGGGTTTGTGCCCACAGAAATGTGGGGCTCAGGTAAGTAAAACAGGTGCTCGGGGGTCGGACACTGCAAGGTGTTTTTTCACCTTAATGCATAGAATGCATTAAGGTGAAAAAACACAAGGGTTTACAACCCCTTTAAGTGAGTAGAAATAGGGACTGGTCATCTTAGACAGTTGTCAGCAGAACAGGTGCCACTGATGGAAGAATGCCCCTGTATTTTAGTTTCAGTAAAAACTAATAATTTGCATCTCCCATAATCTTCTTTCCCAGTTACAGCGATTACCAGGACAAATAAAGAGGACAAATCTACACAGTGGGGACAGCAATAAAAACTTGTCAATGCATCTGACACTTTCCCTTACCTATAGAAACACTCCCATTTACTAATGCCTCATACACTTGATCCGATTATCAGAGTATAAAAATCGCTTTTGGATTGATTGTTCGATAATCTGATCGTTAGTACACAGCTTTCGACAGCCAATCATGACAGTCCATCCAACAAAATCTGAATGGACAAACACGAAAACTTTGTTCAGACGACAGCCCATAGTACAAAAATCGTTTAATCAGTACAGTATGCATCCGCTAAAAATTGATAGACCAAGACCATGCATGATCGGAAACACAAAAATAAACATGAAGGACACAGGGGTCACACGTATTTGACATCATTTCAAATACGTAGCTACCCACACCGAAAGATTTATCCAGAATCGTACGACAAAAATCGTACTTTTCGTAGAGCACATTTTGCACTGTTGTATTCAATATTAGATTTATGCAACAAAATGCGAACGATACGCTGTATGATAATCGGATCGTGTGTACGAGGCATAAGGGTTCATGTTCCACTCCTTTACTAAATTACCATATATACTCGAGTATAAGCCAAGTTTTTCAGCATATTTTTTTGCGCTGAAAATCCCCCTCTCGGCTTTTACTCGAGTCCTCCTCTGCAGCCTAATCCCCCGGCGCTGTGATACATTCATCAACGGCCATGTAGTGTAACCAAGCGCCGCCTCCTCCTCGTCCTCGTCCGTGATAGGCTAAACACTGACTCACTGCTGGGAAACAAAGTCAGTGTTCTGTCACGGAGGAGGTGCTTGGTTACACTGCATGGCCGACGATGACACTGAATGTATCACAGCGCCGTGAGACAAGAAGACTGCAGATGGGCATATATATTGTGAGCTAATATAGTGCGTGTTCCAGCACAGTACTAGCCCTAACAAATTGCTTTTAAGGTTGTTACATAAAAGGAAAGACTCGCAGATTAATGTTGTGTTGGATACTTGCTTTGCTCACACTGTCCACCTTTATACTCCCTTTCCTGTGCTCGCTTGTTGCTTCTTCATCCTCTGCATTTGGCACCAAAAATCAGCTGTGTTAGCAACCCAGGAGAGGATCAGTAATGTCACTTCCTAGATAAACTGTCTGCTAAGCCTGAGCATGGTCACTGGGGAGCAGGTCAAATGCTACCTTATATCTGGAAATGCCAGGTATTCTTGCCAGACATTTAAGGTGCTAAAGCAGACTAAAATTGCCAATTTCAAAAATAAAATACTTTCTTTCACCTGGTCGTTGTTGCATCTTTCTGCTCCTAATCTCCTGCAGCCTTTTTGCAGCCACTCTTTACATGGGCACAATGCCAGGAGATAACGCCGATCAAGGTACCTGTGGCATGAGGCATAAAATACTTTCTTTCACCTGGTCGTTGTTGCATCTTTCTGCTCCTAATCTCCTTCAGCCTCTTTGCAGCCACTCTTTACATGGGCACAATGCCAGGAGATAACGCCGATCAAGGTACCTGTGGCATGAGGCTGAGTCATACAGATGGGCACAGTGAGGCTGAGACATGAGGCTGAGGCTTGCAGATGAACACAGTGAGGTTGCAGCATGCAAATGGACACAGTGGGGCGGCAAATGGGCATTGTTGACCCTCTATTCCACTTACAGTAGCTGCTGCATTCTCACCCTAGGCTTATACTCAAGTCAATCCATTTTCCCATTTTATTTTGTGGTAAAAGTAGGTGCCTCGGCTTATATTCGGGTCGGCTTATACTCGAGTATATACAGTAACCCCACTAATTATTTCTTGCTCTAAAACTTAATAGACATAATTTATTTTCACATGGGCTAAAATTTCTTCAGAGATTAGTGAACAATTATATACTTGCTGTGTGTATTTTGAGGTTTGTATATACCTAAACCTTTTATCAACAGTATATCAAACCTGTTTTTACTAATATGGGCAATGCCTATATGTTCTTGGTAGATTGTCCTCTACTAAATATAGAAAATAGGTAATATAATAAATCAGCATTGTCTACTAAAGTTCATTCTAAACATTTCCCGGAATTAAAACCTTTCTGTTCTTTACTCTCTTAATCTCCACTTCTTTCAATTACTTTTTCCTTTCTCTTAGTCACCACAGGGGTTTCCATTAAAGTGAGACACTGTATAGAGCAAGACATTAATCCCACGAGTCGGATTTTCTGTGTTGAAAACTCTTGTACTGTGAACCCTATGACTCTGTCTGTCACTACTGATCTACCTTGTCCTCGTGAGCTTTTGTATTAATTAATTGCTTTCTTTCTATTTCATGTTGATTTTCATTCCTCATCCTACAGCACCTGGCCCTTATACCTATGGTGTCACTCCTGTCTCAGTGACATTCATCGCTCTCCCAGCCCCCTCCCTGGAGTAGAGAACTCTGTGCAGCTGGAGTAGCTGTGGGAGAGAAGGGGTGGATATAAAGTATTCCTTTGTTATCAGGGCGGATGGTGGTTAGTTATATAGAAGATGTTCCCTCTTATGGGAGCAGGAAGAGGACACAGATAGAGCAGATGGCGAGCAAGGGACCTGCTCAATGAAGAGAGGGTGGGAACATGGAGATTAACAATTCCAGTTCTGGCAGATGTTAAAGTGACTTTATGCTGAGTAATGGGATGCCTGTTAATAAAAAGAGGCATGCTGCAAATAAATGTAAGATAACAATAGATGAAACAAAATAAAACCAACACAAGTACGTTTTTGGACTTAAATTGTAAAAATAAGTCAAAAGTGAAAATGTAACAAATAACATAAGATAATAAATAATAAAACATTTCTGTTGTCAGGATATTATTTAAAGTGGATGTAAACCCCCCAAAAAATGTTATGTCACAATGTAGAGTATAAGATTTCCTATCATCTGTGCCCAGTCTTGTCACACAGCATTAATCCAGCGCTGAGTAAACCTCTTTTAATGTTCAGTGCAAATTAACAGAATTCCAGATAAAAACTTGCCAAATTATGAAGTCCGTTTCTCTGTTATTGCTTTCAGTAACAGGTTATTTACATATCTAGCTTGGACATGTTTATCATAACAAGAGGTGATCCAAAGTTCATTGTATATTACTAGGATGTGTTATGATGTTATATCACCTCATATTATGATAAATAAAACATACAATATGATAAACGTGTCCTAGCTAGATATGTAAATAACCTCTCACTAAAAGCAAGAAGAGAGAAAACTGACTTTTTATTTAGGCAAGTTTTTATCTGGAAGGCTGTTCATTTTCACTGAACATTAAAAGAGGATTTCTCAGATCTGGATTAACTCTGTGTGGCAACAGATGATAGGAAATCTTATACTCTACATTGTGACATAAAAAAAAAATGGGGGGGTTTACATCCACTTTAAGTGTATATTCAAAACTTTTTTGGAGTTTTGGATGGAGTGGAAAAGTGTTAATATCAGTCAGTTTGTTTTCTGCTGTTTTTGTATGATTGGGAAAAGTTCATTTTACTTCCTATTCTAGAGATGCAAGGAAGTTGGAGGTAATCTCCCAAAATGAGGGTTATGTCCCCGGAATATGTGTCCCCATTGGAACATTTCCCCTCTCTTTTGGGAGCAACTCTAAAATGTTGAATTGTATTTATTTTATTTCTATTTGACAATGGTCATGATGTACAAGACAATGAGCGGACTTTCCCAATGGGACACCAATAAAAAATACAATGGCTGTAATCCTTCCCTAGGCTATCTAAAACTAAAAAAATGGGCTTAGATAGAGATACACTTTAATGACTGTAGACAGTTGTATTCAAATAAAGCAAATAAGCTGTATTCACATCTAAGGCTGCATTCACATCAGAGTGTATCATTTTGCCGTGATTTTGCTGTGTTTTTTACTGCGATTTTGGACAGGTCTAGGGTCACCAATGTTAAAAACAGAAAAACGCCCAAATATGCTCAATTCGAGCGACAAAAAATGGTCCAGAACTTGTTTGAGCTTCAGGCGTTCGGCGTCAGGCGTTTTGGAGTGGAGATGTGAACCATCTCCATTGAGAATAATATATTTTTTCCCCTCTAGCGTTTTGGAGCTTCATATATATATATATATGTGCAGTATACTGTATATATGCAGTATGCAGTATGTATCCTTCAGATTGATTGGATTGTAACTACTACCTTCCTTTATGTTGTAAAGTGCTTCACAAATTGTTGGCACTATCTATATAAATCCTGTATACTTATATTAATAAATATACACGAATATATGCTTTCTTTTTACATTTTTTTTATACCTTTCTCAATGCAAGTTTTCAAATCAAACTTTTATAGATTATTAGAGAAAAACAGATCAAACTTCTTAGTGGAGTACAGCAAAGTGAAGAGAAATTAATTATTGGCAATTAAGTTTATGAACAGACAGCCATGTTGTTTTATTATGTTTTGCGTTCATTGGTGTTTTTCAGTCTTTCTGACAATCACTCAATCACTTCATACACTATTCCAATACATAAGCTGTACATGAATGTCAAGACCTTTAGGTTCTGCCCTTATTAAAGTAAAAATTTAAAGCCTTTGGACATTATCCATCAGTTTTCCATCATGGGGGAATTTCCTTGAGCAAGTAGCAGGGGAATGGCACTTCTATGCACATCAAAAGATATTCTGTTCTGGAAAGTATTTGTACTGTTTTTATATACCGTATATATATTTTTAGCAACTTAATACAATATACGTTTTATACAATAAAGTTTGAATTGTCTTAAACATCTCACCAATTGAGGATATGCTTTGAGACCATGCCTATGCTTACTTTGCTGCTATAATTAGAACCTATATTAGAACCTCTAATTTTAACTGGATGCTGCGCAATGATTTTCTTTCTCTCATTGTCATACTGCATGATTGGTTCCTATGGACACCTTGAGGCTGGGTTCAACTTCACACTATTGAGAATTAGTTGCGGGTTCGCAATAGCAGGAAATTTTGACTGGCTCCATAAGGAGCTAGTTCACATATCTCCACTGCAGCTCCGATGTGGATTTTGCACAGGAGCCCTGTGCATCTTTTGGTCCGTTTCCGGTCTAAATTCAGCCAAAAATTCAGGCTGAAATTGGACCTGAAATGGCGAACGAGGACACACCAGACCCCTGCTGTGAGCCACATGTGAAGATAGTGTGAACCAAGACTTAGGCCGCGTACACACGATCAAATCTGTCTGCTGGAAACGGTCTGCTAGACCGTCCCAGCAGACAGATTCGATCGTGTGTACGGGCGAGCCGACGGATTTGGACACCCGACAGATTTCAAAGCATGCTTTGAAATCTATCGGGTGGGAACCCGTCCGCCCGACATGTCTGCTGGTTAGTACACTTACCAGCAGACATGTCGTCTCGCACCGGCGCCGAATGGATTCGGCGCATGCGCGGAAGTGTTTTACTTCCTGGTGCGGTGACGTGGCGGCGTCAACGTCACCGCCACGTCACCGACACGTCAGCGCGCCGTCTGCTGGCGGGGATTTTGGTTTGCTCGTGTGTACACGCGAGCAAACCAAAATCCAAAGAGACAGATTTGTTCAAATCGGTCGGTCCGACCGATTTGAACAAATGAATTGCCTCGTGTGTACGAGGCCTTAGGGTTCATTTCTTTGATGGTTTTCATCATCGGGTTCCATATTAAAGCAGAGTTCCACCCAGAAATGGAACTTCCACTTTTCCGTTTCCTCCCCCTTCTGGTGTCACATTTGGGACCTTTAAGGGAGGAGGTGGGAGCATATACCTGTATAATACTTCCGCTGCGATCTACGCCATGTCTGGCCCCTTTAATCCCCCCCTTGCTGTCTTCTGAGAGTCACACAGGTCCCATTAGATAGTAGGGACCAGTGGGGACACGCAGAGCGACTCAAGCATCTGCAGTAGGGAACCAGGCTGTGAAGCTGCAAGGCTTCACTTACCGATTCCCTTACTGAAATGCCGGCGCCTGCACCCAAGAGCTGAGGGACAGATCGGCTTCGGGTAAAGACATTGCGGGCATCCTAAACAGGTAAGTGTCCTAATATTAAAAGTCATCAGCTACAGTATTTGTAGCTGCTGACTTTAATGTTTATTTTTTTTGGTGGCACTCCGCTTTAAGACTGGATTGGCTGATATAGCCTGCACCCAGTGTGAGGAGTAATAAAGCTCACAGATGTGAGTATGGACTTGAAAAAGGTCTATTGACCTGGTAAGCGGATATTTTTGTGCTATCTTTCTGAGCACTGGGTGACACATTGAATAAGAATTGGAGGACATTGCACCCTTTTCATGTCACCCTATGGCCGTTTGGCGTCTCTATATACTAATTAATTTTGGTGTTATGTCAATTTGTCTCATTAAGTTATGGTAATTATTATTATTCACGATTATTATTGCACTATTTGTTTAACAGCGCCACATTTTTAATCTCATATTTAACTTTAACACGAGTTTGGTGTCTTTGACAGATGCAGTATTATCGTCTCTGTTGGGTCTTTAGCCTTGTTTTTATTAGAAAACTTTTCAGGCCTTATCCTTTGAACACAAATCCCCCTCCCCCAATGTTGTATCAGTAGTATACAATAGAAGAGATTATTTATACAAACAACATACTATATATCATTTTTGTAACCTGCATCCCAGTAATGTCATTCAATTTATCAGTAAAACTCAGAAAATGATATTTTCTTTTGCCCTGTTTTGTTGAATAATAAATCCAGAGCTGATTTAGCCCAAGTGTGGGAGATTAAGGGTTAATACTAATCCTGCTCATATTATTGTTTGCTGACCCATTTAGACCTCCATCTGCTGTGGATTGGAGTGCACCGGGAGGTGAGATACATAACTGTGACTGTGATGGGTACTCCACACAGGCATGTCAAAACTCAGACTACGTTATGATTTGAATGCAATTAAAACTCATCATAAAGGACCACAATCACAAACAATATTGTATTCAGATAACTGCATGTGATTCATAAATGTAATGGGTGCAATCAGTATATGAATTACATTACATGTATTAGCTGCCCACAGTTTCCAGAATATATATTATTTTTGCTAAGCATGTTGGGCTTCACTTAAAATTTGATCGTTGTATATGATATTGCACCTTTTAAAACAAAATGTCAATGTTGTTTGCGCCTACATCAGATTTTAATTGAAATCACTCTTGCCTCTACACATTAACAAGGAGGTGGGACCATTTTCTCTAGAAAGCAATGCATTTAATAATTACCAAAGCAAAAATGAGAGTGTCAAAAACGCCCCCTTGTTATTTCCTGAAGGCATAAGCCTGGTACACACAATCGGATTTTCAGCGGACAAAGCGTAGGACTTTTGTCCGAAGCGAGTTGCCCGTGAACTTGTCTTGCATACAAGCGGCAACGAATTATCGGCCAACAAACACAAAACTACGTGTTTTTCAGCTCTTTAGCGCCACCCTTTGGGCAACTTCTGCTAATGTTGTGTTATGGTGAGCATTGCTTCTGAGAATGCGTGTTTGTACTTTGGAGTCTTGTCCGAAGGACTTGTGTACACACGATCGGATATCCCAACAACACAAATTTGTTGGCGGACAATTTTATAGCATGCTATTCCACATTTGTCCACAGATAATCTGATAATTGTCCGATGGAGCATACAAACGATCGGATTTTCCGACAACAGCCTGTCATCGCACAATTCCGTCGGATAATCGGATCGTGTGTACGACGCTTTAAGCCGTGTACACGCGATCGGTCAAACCGATGAGAAAGGTCTGAAGGACAGGTGTCTTAGGCCGCGTACACACGATCGGTCCAACGTCCAGTTTTATCGTTCCAAACCGACCGTGTGTACAGCCCATCGGTCTGTCGTCCTTCGGACCAAAGTTTTAAAACTTGCTTTAAAATCGCACTGATGGACGCCTGACCATCGGTCCAAACTGATCGTTTGTATGCAAAAGCTTCAGTTCAAAAACCCGCGCATGCTCAGAATCAAGTCGACGCATGCTTGGAAGCATTGAAGTTCTTTTTTTTTGTGTTTTACGTCACCGCGTTCTGACACAATCGGTTTTTGAACTGATGGTGTGTACGCACATGGGACCATCAGACCATCAGTCTGTGAACCGATGAAACTGAACTTCAGTCCGTTTTCATTGGTTTGGACTGATCGTGTGTACAAGGCCTTGGGTTAACCGATGAAGCTGACTGATGGTCTGATGTGCCTACACACCATCAGTTAAAAAAATGATTGTATCAGAACGCGGTGAGGTAAAACACAATGACGTGCTGAAAAAACTGAAGTTCAATGCTCCAAGCATGCGTCGACT
Source organism: Rana kukunoris (assembly GCA_029574335.1). Taxonomy (NCBI): domain Eukaryota; kingdom Metazoa; phylum Chordata; class Amphibia; order Anura; family Ranidae; genus Rana; species Rana kukunoris. The sequence goes on from CM056049.1 coordinate 174,870,003, forward strand.
TGATTCTGAGCATGCGCGGGTTTTTGAACAGTTACATTTTAAAGCAAGTTGGCTTTTTTTTAACCGATGGTTAAATAACCTATGGGCCCCACACACGATCGGTTTTGACCGATGAAAACGGTCCTTCAGACCGTTGTCCTCTGGTTAAACTAACATGTGTATGCGGCTTTAGATGTTGCAGCAGTAATCTACCCAACATCACTACTACCTGCAGCTTGATGGAGAAAGGTTTAAATGCAAATGGAAACATTTGCTGTGTTCAATCCATGTGACCTTTTTATCCCATATAATCTTGGTGCAAGTATCTGCAGATTATTGCATGCATGGCTTGATCCCACCTGTGATTAAACACAGATTCTGTGGACCGTTAAACAGTTTTTATTAAAAAAAAAAATGAACGTAGAAAAGGGATAAAATCTAAATCTCATAAAAATGGTGCCAGATGTGGGTTATTTTGATAACCTCTATTATTCAGGCCAAACTAAACATAATATTCAGAATTCAGTACCGCAGTCTTGCCCTAAAGTGTATATGAGAGCCACAGGTATAATTCTCATTAGTTAAAAAGCACAGGAAGTACCAGATGAGTTAACCTCTACCAAAGTATCATAATATCTATGGCCAAAAATATCTCTTGTGGTTCACAGGTGCGCGCTTACTTTTGCTCTCCTGTGACACATACTCAGACTCAGCTGATAGCAAGCTATTGCCCAGTATCAGCTGACAAGGCAGAGTCACTCCAGGCTTGAAAACGATCCAGACAAATTTGTCGGGATCCATCCAGCTGACTGATTGATAACTGTCTTTGCCTCTCAGCGTACAGCAGAGATCCAAAGCCAGCTGCACCCATCCCCTCCCCTGTCCAGTGTTTCAGTGAGCACTTGAGGGGAAAGCAGAGAGCGATGACTGACAATCACCGCTGTTCACTTCAAACAGAGCAAGAACTGAGCAATCTGTGGTCATGTGATCGCTTAGAGCTGATGTAGGACAACTGCAGCATCACACGAAAGTTGCACCACAGAGGTGAGTGTGGATTTTCTTTTACAAACACATACTTCTTTTTTAGACTGGGTTCACACCAGGGGGTCCAGTACGTCCCTGTTCACCATTTCAGGTCTGATTTTAGCCCGAATGTTTGGCAAATGCACTGGAGCTGCTGTGGAGATCTGCTGTGGAGATCTGTGAACCAGCACCAGCACCAGCCACAATCTTCTGACATGTGAATTGGATGCGGGGAAACCCACATCCAATTCGCACAGGTGTAAAACCCAGCCTTAAAGGGTCAGTAAAGGAAAAAAATGTAATGCTAAATAGCTTGCTTTACATTATAGCAGTCCTGCTTTCATGTCCTCCATGTCCGTTTTTGCTTAGAAGTTGCTGTAATCCCTTGCTGAACTCCACACTTCCTGCTTGTCTGGCTCCTTATGAAAAAACTCATGGTAGCTTTTCATTGTGGTCCATGATCAAGAAGATGTGATTACTATGGGCCAGATTCAGGTAGATGGGAGCATCTTTGCTCCGGAGTAACGGTTCTCATTTGCGTTACGCTGCAGAAATTTTAGGAGCAAGTGCTGTCATTCACGAAGCACTTGCTCCTAAAGTTGTGGCAGCGCATCGCAAATGAGCCGGCGGAATTCAAATTGGGCGGGTACGGGGCGTGTAGTATTTAAACAAAGCGCGTTCCCGCCGCGAACGTACTGCGCATGCGTCGAGTGTTAAAACATCCCCGTGCGCATGCTCCAAATTTTGTGAATGAACGTCAATGACGTCACATTCCCATTCATGAACGTTTTACGCAAGCAACGTTTTTTTTTTTTTTTTTCGACGCGATGACGACGCCTATACCTAACATAGGATATTCCAACCCCATGTAGGTATAACTATGCGCCGCGTATCCCGTCCGGAAACGTCGTAACGTCACTGCGTCGCGCCGGAATGCGATCGTGAATTGCCGATTTCCGCTCATTAACATATTTTTTGAGCGGAAATCGGCGGGAACGCCCCCGGCGCCATTTTTAAGTTGAAGTAACGATGCGATGGCGAAACTCAGTTACGCTGCTCGCATCGGAGCTTCAACCCGGCGTTTCTTGTTTTCTGGTTACAGAAAACAGAAACGCCGGCTTAAAGTCACAGTTAGGCTGGCGGATCACTGGATCCGCCAGCCTAACTGTTCCTGAATCTGGCCCAATGTGTCTAAAACTCCTCAGATTCATTTTAAAAACAAACACTGCCCTGTGTTTGTTTTTGTTCTGTGTGTCTCTGTACACACAGAACAAACTGAAACTAGTCTAAAAACGAAACTAAACTGCAGGCACATTATATGATTGATTTTTTATCTATTTTTTAATCGTTTTTAAAAGATTTCAGTTAACTATTATGTCTCTATACCCTCTAAACAGTCATAATAGTAAAAAAAAAAAAATCCTTTACTACTCCTTTAAAGTCAGCCTTAAGGTCAGCATACAGAAAGTTGAACTCAAAGCATACAGAAAGCTTGAAAAAACAAAAACAAATGAAGCTTCCTTCAATATACTGCATGCCAGTTCTCATGCTTAGTACACACGTACGGGATTCCCGGTGGTAAAAGCTCCGCCAGGACTCCTGAGGGGAAAACCGAGAACCAGCTCGATAAGTTTTTCCCCCTACACATGAGAGGTTTTCCCAACAGAAGAACTGCGATGGAGCTTTGGTCGGGTATACCGGCCATCACAGTTTTTGACATGTGAAAACCGGCGGGAAAAAAAAGAGCTGGTTTTCTCTTTTTTTCTGTCAGTTTTCCTGTCGGGAAAACTGCGATGGAGCATACACACAGGCCGGTTTTCCCGGCCAATAGCTCTCATGGCAGTTTTTCAGATGGGCATAAGAGTGTAACATGATGGACAGCACTATGAGCCAATAAGGTTTACCTGTTGTACACAAGTGCCAATGGGACACAAGCTGACAGGAGGAGACAACAGTGAGCTGCTTCTCTATTGACCTATGAGAAGACTGCAATGGGTGTTCTCAACCGAACTATGATGCTGAAATTGTATAATGAGGATCTTGGTTGAGCTTTCTGGCATGAGTGACTAATGCAGAAGACAGGCTGAACAGATTTAAAAATATTTTACTGTGTATAACTGTTTCCATATATGTATTATAAGTGTGTATTTAAATGCTAGCCTGCCATTCAGCTATAATGGTTTTCAGACATTAAAAGGAAAGAAAGTCCTTAATCAACTTACATGAACTATTCTGCTACCAACCCCTAGTCATATAATGACCACTGTGAGTCTGTGTACAGATATTGACAAAACAAAAATGACATATTTAGTTCCTTCTGCTGTGCTTTTTAGTACCACGTTTTATACACGTTTTTCCATTTCTTTGATCATTGCAGCATTCCAGGTGCTCTTCATAACTGTTTTTTTAATGGCAGCTCATTAATGCACCTCCACTTCCTTGTGCTGTAAAACCCTTTTATCTGGTGAACTGAAAAAACTCAACCTTTGCTAAATAGCGATGTGTGTATTTATGTAACTTTAATGGAATTGCTGTTCTCGGTCTATTCAATTACATTTCAATTGAACTGGTAAGAGATGTGATGCATGCTGACTTAGCAGATTGTGCAGCAGGATACATCAAAGCACCATGGTACAATGTCATTGCTCTGCCATCTTCATCTTGGAGTTCCATAAAGACTTAAAGAGTAAGTCCACATTTGTTGAGAAAAAAACATTTCCTTCCGGGTGATCTATGAACACTGCAAGGATTTTACCAAACGTTATTGCATATTCCAACATTTTGTTATTCTGTAGAAATAGCTGTTTGCCTGTGTCCATGTGCAAAGTAAATGGGAGTAACTTTAGAATTATCAATCAGCTGCTGCACATGCAAGGTTCTAATGAGGAAAGTTTCAGGGTCTGCATCCCTTTAGATGTGATTTCCTTTTGGGAGTATCTTTGGGAGTATCTCACCAAAAATTACATTTATGTTGCCGAAGATACCCAAAATCTGACTTGTATCTTAGTGCAGACTTCTGAGAAAATAAGGCAAACACCCAAGCAGGAAATTACATTTCTGGGGAATGTTCTATGCACAATCTGTGTATAAAATGCCCCCAGGTTGCCATAAAAGATTTCATTTTACAGAAAATTACAGATTGAAACGGAAAGGTCCTTTTTAATAACATTTATGGCCCATGCACATTGCAGCTCAAAGAACCGGCCTCTACAGGCTTTTGAGCTCTTTAGAGCTCTTATTTTATCTGCCTGGAAACTCCCCTCCATGTTCGCCAGTGTGTCCTCTATGGCTTTTTCAGTCATTTTCAGGCATATACTCTTACAGGTAGAAATCCTATCAAACTCGTATTTTTGAGAGGAGCTAGTGCCCCAAAGGAGTTTAAAAAAGCTAAAAAATGCACGAAAAAAATTTTGCCAGCTTTTCGTTTTGTTTATACAGTGGTTAAGAATATAAGATCTAGGGTTTGTGAGAAAAAAAAATGCCTATGCTCAAAAAAGCTCAAAGAAGCTCAAAAGAGCTCAAAGGAGCTTGAAGAAGCTCAATAAACGAGCACACAAAAGCACAAGCTTCTTCAAGCTGAACTAAAAGCTCAAATGCCTGTAAAGCCTCGTAAGCAATGACGGGCTGTCTCCTGAGGGCTAACGCTGTTCTCCGACCTGCCATATTGTGTGGGCTATACCAACGTACAAGGTCTGCTATAGTCTTTTGATAGGAGCCTGCATTCAGGACTTATGAGTTTCTGTGATCCCAATTCTTGGACTGCCCTCCGACCTTTACATCTCTGCTTTTAGCCGAATCTGTATTTCCACACTGGATTTGAAGTATCTCCTCACAGCAAATATTTCTCCTTATAGACAGAACGTGTCATTACTACCTAACACTTCTTTGATATTGGAGCTATCTTCTTTGGATACGTGCTTCTCTGTTTTTTCCATGGAATTTCCCTACCTATAAAGTTCCCGACATGTGGACATACTTATACTTATGTGATTCGGATGATCTTTTAGATAGTGAAATTAATTTTTCTACTATTTCCCCCTCTTGTCCGTCCTGAAGAAGCCTCACGGCGAAACGCGTAGACACATAGAGGACATTGTTTCATACCTGACATCTTGTATGGTTTTCTTTTATGTTGTTTTATGTAACTATTTTGTAATAAAATTATATATTTTTGTTATTCCTGTCTGTGTCCATTGCTTACCTCTCTTGAGCAATTTTTTCTTTATTCTCAAGTTTCCTTACTAATAGGCATGACAGTCATTCTCCAGGTATATTCTTCATTTTAGAAAGTAAAAGAGGGGGGCAGGGGGGGTGGAGACACATCTGCTGTCATCTTTTCTTGACTGTGTCTCTTTAGGGAGATTTCACTTCACTTCATTTCACGTTCTGTGCGCTCAACAGGTAGTAAAAGGATATCCTTCCAATGCGAGTGGAACCCCCTCTAAGCCCTGATCAACACTGAATGCGGCTTTGAAACTGTGTGACTTCATTTGAAATTGACATAAAAAATAAAAAGGAATGCAGCGCTAAAATGACTTATTGTATACAATAAGTCATTTTAGCGCTGCATTCCTTTTTATTTTTTATGTCTTTTTGATTGTTGTACACTATTCTTGTGCCAGCTGCTTATTTTCAACCTTATCATTGGTAACCAATTTTGATTAGCGCAGTGTCAGCCCCTTGTGGGTTTCTTTTTCCTTTGAAATTGCACATTTTCTGCGTGTCAGTGTGACTTCAGATGTGACTTGGCTGACATTTGTGACATTTGTGCACTTCATGCAGGAACTAACATCGGCGGCGCACCAATTTGAACAGTTTCATTGTCAACAATGGGGTTTGACTTGTCATGCAATTTGACCTGTCAAATCGGATGACAAGTCACACTGTGTGAACATGGGCTTAGACTACTGTCACTAAGGATGAGCTCAGTCGTGTTCGCAAGCCCCACATGCCAAGCCCGCCAGGAAGTCAGTGCAGTGCTGTGCTAATCACAAGCAGTGAGACATTGTCCCGATTAGCGGCTGCAGAGATCGGGAAATGTCTCACTGCCTGTGATTAGCTCAGCGTAGTGCCGACTTCCTGGCGGGCTCTGCATGTGGGGGTTGACTAAGCTCATCCTTAGTTGTCACAAGTGATCCCATTGGAAGGTATCACTCTATTCATGTTGTGGTGGCAACTTTGGATTTATCTTTTATTCTGGATGACATTGGCAATTAGGATGATTAGAGAAAGTAAATACCCCCTACAGGGATACAAAGATCATTTAAAAGTATGACAGTGGTTCTAAAACTTCACCACCATCTAAATATAAAACAAAAAGTTTTGCCCTTGATTATACTTCACCTATTACCATATGATCAAATTAGTATTTACTAGGTTAGCCTTCATCCCTTTTCGGGTGCTTGGAAACAACATGCATGTGCTCCAACATGGCATTTCTCAGGAAGGACTTCCAAATGGTGGCAACTGTGGACCATGCTTTAGCACTGATATTAGGGCAATTAAAATGCAGTTCTAAAAATTCTAGATAGCTCTCTTTGCGTTACGTGAGGTCGTATAATTCACATAAGTGGATAGGCTGTTCCTGCTGTACAGCACTGCATGGACATTATGCATCATCCTTATCGTTATATGGTTTAATGTATTGACGTATATCTCATTAAATTGACTTGTATCTTATTACGAGTCTTGATACACCTTTCCCTTGGTGGATATTAGACTCCCACAGGCTAGTATTGACACGTATTATAGTCATAAAGAATAATGAGAGTGTAAAAGGCTAAAATAACCAATCATATAAAGGCTGGCACTCTATCCATGACTAGATATTGGGGTACAGCCCTAAAGTGTATGTTACTCCAACATTTCATATCCCTGTTACGTGTCTGTGTTACCATGTCCTTGTATGAAAAAGTATCATGGTCTGTTTACATTGCTTTTTTTGTGTGAAATACCCTGTTATCCTGCTAGTCCCATAATTTACTATTTCAGATTGACCACACCAGGACTCCAATGGTTCACTCCAATAGTCATATTTCTGCTGACTATCCCCCCCCACCCCCCTGCACAGCTAATCCCTGGGAAGATCACTGTACTACTGTTTCACTTCCTCTTATAAAACCTCCAACAAGTCTCCACCCTCATCTCTCTAAGCATGCAGTTGAGAACAGAGGTCATGTGATCACATATAAAACAAAAGGATATTCAGGTATTTTTTTTATATAGATATACAAATTAGTTGCCTTGCATTTCAATTTAAAATGGCAAAGGTTGTTTTAAATCAGGGGTCTCCAAACTTTCTAAAAAAAGGGGCCAGGTTATTGTCCTTCAGACTTTAGGGGGGCCGGACTGTTGCCAGAAGGAGTGGAAATGTTCCTTGCATCAGTGGGAGTAAACATTGCCACATTTGGTATAAGGTAGAGGAATAGTACCCCACCACTGGGACGCCCATTGTTGGTGTCAATGAGAGAAATGGTGCCCAATTTTGGTTGTCAGTTGGCAGAATAGTGTCTCATATCAGTGGGAGAACAGTGTTTTAAAGGCCGGATAACGGCAAGCAAAGGGCCACATTCGGCCCCTGGGCCGCAGTTTGGAGACCACTGTTTTAAATGATAAGGGTTCACATATACAGTACTTTAAATCACACCTTTCATGAGAAAACTTGGGGGGCTGACCCTACTGGCTTTTTCTGAAAACACTAGTTGTTTGGTTGTGTCAAGAGCTTCAAGTATAACTAAAGGCAAAACTTTTTTTAGTTTTGGAGAGGGTGGAGATGGATAAGAACCCCTGTCAGTTTTTATTGCTGTCTGTGACCCGTTATGGAGATGCACCCTCTCTATTTGTCTTGTTTGTCATTATCATTGAACGTGAAAGTAAAAGAAAATCACACATTTGGGTCATCCTCAGAAAAGTAATAGAGGGCAAATCTTCCAATGGGGTCACTAGTTCTAGTGAGCTGAGGTTTCTATAATTTGCTGGAATTTCATCTCACTTCACTCATTGTTTGGCTATGGGATGGGATTATAAGGCAAATCTCATCTCACTTCACTCATTGTTTGGCTATGGGACAGGATGATAAGGGAAATCTCCCCAATGGCGAAAAAAAATCTGACAGAGGATATAACCCTCCTTTGCTTCATGCAATACAACAAAAAAAAGTTTTTCCTATAGTTCTACTTTCAGTACATCACAGACCACTGGAAAGCATGAAAGGATAAATATAAATTCCATCAATGGCAGCCTAATGGCATTTTTAAGGATTTTTCTTCATACATCTACATGCTGTTGACCTTTCTGGAAATCCTGCATCTAATTTCAGATTATGTGGAAGACACGATCATTACAGTAGATAATTGCTTGTAAAATGGCAATAATGGCAAAACACATATATGACCATTGCAATATGAATAATTCAGCCCATCGTTGCAATTCAAAGAACAATTTTATTGGGCAGAATAAAAAAAAATTTCTCCATAATTTTTTTTATAATTAACATGCTAGGTCTAAAACAGTCTAACTCATGGGTCTTTAAACTACGGCCCTCCAGTTGTTTAGGAACTACAATTCCCATCATGCGTAGTCATGTCTGTGAATGTCAGTGTGTTACAGCTGGAGGGCCGTAGTTTGAGGATCCCTGGTCTAACTTAACTGTTTATAAGGCCTTGTATAATCACCTAATGTTAGAAAGTTTCAGGTTCAACTGAACTAAAACAACTACAACAGTGGTTCTCAACCTGGGGGTCGGAAAACCCCTCGGGGGGTCGAATGACGACTTGCCAGGGGTCACCGAATCCTGGGCTGTTCCTGAACCCGCACCAATCTTTCAGCCTTTTGAGGCCGCCCATCAGGGCAGCCCCTGGAGACTGTGGACACCCAGCTGGGCTGTTCCAGGAGCCTGCGGCCGCCCATTCATTCTCTTTGCAGCCGCCCATTCAGTTCACGGCATGGCTGCGGGGTAGAGACTAGAGGTCAGCTGACTGGTGAGGAATGTAAAGTGGGAGGGGCTGGAGGAGACCCTATCTCCTGATTTTGGCATAGGTGTCACTGCTACAAAACACCACAAAGTCGGCGACACAGTAAGTAACACTACCTGTGATCATAGTTGCCATTAAAAGTCCCCACTACAGTTCTCAGATCAACAGATGACCTAGATCAAGAGCACCCAAGTTGGCTGTTTAGAACTCCCCCCAGCATTGCCACTCATCCCAACTCCCCGCCAGCACTGCCACTCATCCCATTCCCCCCACCCCCCATCAAGGAGTAAGAGAAGTAATAAAAATAGAGAATACATGGAAGGGAGAGGAAAAGATGAGGATCAACAAAGGAAAAGGGAGAGAAAGAATAAGAGAAAGAACAAGAAAGGTTCTAAAGAAATTAGGATAGAAAGAGATAAAAGAGAAAGAAAGGAGAACAAGGAGAAAGAGTGGTACATCCTAAAATGTACCACAAGGGGTTTTAAATACTGTACGAGTGGAGGGGACTCAGGGAGCCCTAAATGTCCATGGGTTAGGGGCACAAATTACTTGTCTTGCCTTGGGTGCTAATAACACACGCTAATAATTTTTTTTTATTGTTAGGCCCCATACACACGAGCAAATCTGTCTGCTGGGATTTTGGTTTGCTCGCGTGTACACACGAGCAAACCAAAATCCCCGCCAGCAGAAAGCGCGCTGACGTGTCGGTGACGTGGCGGTGACGTTGACGCCGCCACGTCACCGCACCAGGAAGTAAAACACTTCCGCGCATGCGCCGAATCCATTCGGCGGCTGTGCGGCGGCAGAGCGGGACGACATGTCTGCTGGTAAGTGTACTAACCAGCAGACAAGTCGGGCGGACAGATTCCCACCGGATAGATTTCAAAGCATGCTTTGAAATCTGTCGGGTGGACAAATCTGTCCGCTAGCCCATACACACGATCGGAGATGTCTGCTGCAACGGTCCATCGGACCGTTTTCAGCGGACAAATTCGATCGTGTGTACGAGGCCTTAGGGGTCCCCACAACTTGGCAAATTTTATTAAGGGGTCTCGGGACTATAAGGTTGAAAACCATTGATCTACAATGAATAAAGCCAATCACATCATTACTGTCTTGAAAGACAATACTATTTTTTTTACAAGACTAAAATATGTACTTGGAAAAAAATAAAATCAGATTGTGATATGTAAAGTACAGTATTAAAAAAAACAAATAATCCAACGGAATAGGCAAATTGGTAAAATAAGAATTCTGATTGGTTGTTATAAGTTATTGGCTGTTTCTGTTAGCCTTAGGCCGCGTACACACGGCAGAGAACCTCGACGTGCAGAACACATCGTTCCGCCCGTCGAGGTTCCCTGCCGGCCGCCGAAATCGGCGACCCGCCCGTGTGGCAACCAGCCATTCTTCCAGGTCGAGCAAATAGAGAGCGTGCTCTCTATTTCTGCTCGACGGGCTTCCCGACGGGAAGCTCGCCGAGAGTGTACACACGGCCGAGGTCCTCGCTGGAATGCAGCTTCCAGCGAGGTTCTCGCTGGTTTCCAGCGAGAACCTCGGTCGTGTGTACGCCGCCTTACTGAGTAAGCCCATACATGTTCTAGGTACAGGTGCGTGTTGATAATTACCAGGTGTATAAAGTGCAGAACTGTCTATTCAGGTTTGCAGACTTCGGCATTAAAAAATGCTGAAAACAATATATAGATTACATCGTTTTCATTCGCTAGAATTTCTGGCAGCTGGCAGATATTCATTGTTGAGTTACCATATGGACTAGGGTGAGCAGGCTGCAAGGGGCCATATGCTACTTGTGTAATTCTATTCCTGTGTTACACTGTGGGTTAGGGTTACAGGCTGCAGGGCTTGGTCTTTTTTCTGAATATTGCTGTGTTAGGACATGTGGGGTTAACTCTGCAAGCTGGACGGGGAGCTCTGCTTATGCTTTGCACTTTTACTGGAGTAAATTGGCTCACACCTTATGTATGATTTATTCACTGCTGACACCTTGCTTTCCTTTTACAGATGTGATCTTTTATTTTAACGCTGCTTAAGTATGTTGAGAAAATCAAAGTCACTGAAGCACGGCTACCCAGCGCGTTTATGACAACATTCCTGCTGTTAATCTAGAAATTCATTAGCTCACCTAATATATGTAGAAAAGAAAAAGTAACAAATAGAGAAGAGTAAAGATTCTATCAAAAACCTCTTATCTGTAAATATCTACCTTAAGGCCTTAAATATGCAAGTGGTGACTGCTATTGTAAAGCCAGCTCTGAGGCCGCGTACACACGATCGAATCTATCTGCTGGAAACGGTCTGACAGACCGTTTCAGCAGACAAATTCGATCGTGTGTACGGGCGGACAGACAGATTTTGCCAGCAGACAGATTTTAAAGCCTGCTTTAAAATCTGTCTGCTGGGAATCCGTCAGTCTAATATGTCTGCTGGTTAGTACGCTAACCAGCAGACATATCTGCCTGCAAATGCGTCGAATGGATTTGAGGCATGCGCGGAAGTGTTTTACTTCCTGGTGCGGTGACGTGGCGGCGTCAACGTCATCGCCACGTCACCACGCTGTCTGCCGGCGGGGATTTTGGTTTGATCGTGTGTACAGCGATCAAACCAAAATAGCCCAGCAGACAAATCTGATCAAATCGGTCTGTCAGACCGATTTGAACAGATTTATTTAATGGTGTGTACAGGGCCTGAGAAAGAAAAGCAAGATCACTAAACTGCACCACAAACTGAAAATACTATTTATTTCATTCTAATTTTCAAAGCAAACTCCCTCATCCATCCATGTCTCCATGCTTTATTTTATTTTTTTAATTACTTTGAACCCCCCCCGCATTTTGTGGATGAACCCTTGAGCAAAAGTAGGTGATTCATGTAGAATTTACTTTCTGGAATCCATCTGTCTTTAGATCAGGCATTCAGGCAGGAGGGTGTGCCTACCTGAGAAAGCCCCTCGTCCCTTCATGAGGATACATGGGGTGTATGACATCATTTTGGGCTAGGCAAGAAACCAGAAAGCAACTGAGATTTTTTTTTAAAACAAGTGAATGCAATATACCTTCATATCTATTTACTAATGATAGCAGCATAAGGATTACAAATAGTTAATGTTCATTGAGAGAGCCTCAGTGGTTTTGCACAGAGCAGCCCAGATCCTCTACTTCTTGGGTACCTCTTTGGCTGTCCTGGCCCCTTCCTCCTGCCGAGTGATCCACATTAAGCAGATTGCTATGGGGGCACCCAAGCCCCACCCCACCCCTCTCTCTCTCCTAATTGGCTAAACGACTTTGATTGGCACCAATGTTGTTTCTCAGCCAATCAGGAGGGAGAGTACGGAAGTCCGAGGCACTTGTGGACATCACTGGACCAGAGATGGGGCTCAGGTAAGTATTAGGGGGGTGCTGGGGCAGTTGCTGCACACAGAAAGTTTGTTATCTTAAAGTGGATGTAAACTCGAAATGATTTATTTATTTATTTGCTGTCACAATGTAGAGTATAAGATTTCCTATAATCTGTGCCCAGTCTTGCCACACAGAGTTAATCCAGCTCTGATCAATTCTCTTTTATTGTTGAGTGAAATAAAACAGACTTACAGAGAAAAACCTTAGTCCGTTTCGCCCCCTTGCCGTGAGTGACAGGTGATTTACATATCTCGTGCACTAGCCTGGAGACAGGCATTATTTTTTAATTCCCACCCCCACTCCTTTTCTAAAGTCATGTGGTTACTTTTCTGGATTTTGACTGAATGTTAGTGATCATAGCAGAATTCAGTGTAAGGGGAGTGTAGAGGTGGGCGGGCAGTCTACTGACATCACAACTCCACCTACAGAGCTCCAGACAACAGATCCACCCACGGAATCTGCAGTTTTTCAGTTCTTATAACAGAAAGAGGGGAAACATTTGACAGGTAAGGATACATGCAGGAGGCATGTATATCCTTATAGATCAGCACTATGGCAGTAGTTTAGAAAGGATAAGAGTGGCTTTACATCCACTTTAATACATAGAATTCATAAAAAAAACTTCTGCTTTTACAACCCTTTTAAGGATCAACTTAATAATCATGCTGCTATACTTCCATTAGCTGGGGCTTCTTTTCACATAGGCCCCATTCACACCTGAGCAATTTTCTGCTTTAAATTTTGTAGCTTTAAAACACTCAACAACCCAAATCCTATTCATTTTAATGACCCCTGTTCATCTATGAGCGTTATGTCCCCTGAAGCAAAACACCTGTTGCTCAAAAAAGTACACAAGCTTCTTTTTGGCAGATTACAAGCGTTTTTGGCTCCATAGACTTCTATAGAAATGCCTGAATTGAGTGTTTAAAGCGGAGTTCCACCCAAAATTGGAACTTCCGCTCATTGTACCCCCCCTCCGGTGTCACAATTGGCACCTTTCGGGGGAGGGGGGACAGGATAACTGTCTGGGACAGGTATTCTTTCCCACTTCCAGGAGTCCAGGCTGTGGCCTTTGACGTCAGCGCGAGGCTCCCTACTCCTCCCTCCCCGGCCACCAAGCCAGTAGGAGAGAGGAGCAAAGCCTCGCTCAAGCACAGTAAGGTTCCCGGCATGAATTTAAAAGGCTACACTGCCAGTTAACTTTAAAGCAGAGGTTTACCCTAAAAATAAACTTCATAGCAATAGGTTCCCTTTAATCTAAAAAAAAAAAACATTTTCCCAAAAACTTTTTTTACTTGCTTTTAAAGGGCTGTTACTAGGCAGATTTCCTAATCTGCCTAGTTCCTAGTCCGCAGTCCTAGTCCTACTTTCCTTCCTTATTCGCCTGCCCTTCTGGGAAATGAGTGTCATCATTTCCCAGGAGTCTGTGGGCTTTACACTGCCAAAAAATATGAGCGCCGTTTAACTGCGCATGCGCGAGATTGAGAGGTGCATGCTGGGTCTCTCGGGAAAAACAGGAAGAGAAATGAACTGGGCTTCAGATGCCCACAGCTATCATGGAAATGGCCACAAGATAGCTGAGAAGATAAGATGTAGGTTTTTGAACAGATTTATGAACCGATTGGGAAATATTGATATGTTCAGAAGACTATTCAGTGTAATGATGTTGAGATTGCTTAAAAAAATTAAAAAAATAATGATCAGAGCACCGCTTTAACCGCAATGGCGGTGGCAGCACCCGACAGCTGATGGTAACATCAGCTGCAGGTGCCGACATCGCTGGACTCCAGGACAGGTAAGTGTCCACTTATTAAAAGCCAACAGCTGCAGTATGTGTAGCTGCTGGTTTTAAAATTATTATTTTTTGGGAGGAACACCGCTAACAAGCATTTTGTTGCTTGTTTTCTGCTCAAACAGCAGCTCTCCGCCCCTAATTCCTTTCTCTCTCCTTTCACTCCTAGTGCTTTCTATTGGCTAAAGGAAATGCCTGAAATTGTAACACAAAAACTGCAAAAAAAAATAAAAAAATCCACCCGGAAAAACACCAGCAAATTGCTACGCTTAGGTGTGACTGGAGCCTAAGGCTCAAGAGGTGTTGATAATTCACACCAAAACTCTTGTAATATGCAATAATCACTACCCATAATGTATGTGGCCTCATTAACCACTTAAGGACCCCCACACGCACATATACGGCCATAGAATGGCTCGTACAGGCACAAGGGCGTAAATTTACGTCCCCGCCTTCGTGCGGTTCGGGGGTCCCATCGGGACCCCCTCCGCGGTGTGCGGGGGTCCCCCTGGCTCCAGGAGCGATCCGGGACGAGCGGGCGGATGTCGGCGTTTACCCGCCCCCCCGCGATCGCTCCCAGCCAATGCGCGCGCTCCCAGTCTCCTGTCACTTCCTCCTCCTGTGTAAACACAGGAAGGGGGAAGTGATGTAATCTCCCATCGCAGCGGTATTTCCAACCGCTGCGATGGGAGAAACACCTAACAGTAAGTGTGCACCAACATTACACTGACACACACTCACATAGGCATACTTAACCCCTTGCGATCTGCCCCCCCACCCCCCCTGTCACAGTGTCACTGAATGCAGTGATCTAATCACTGCATTTAGTGTCAGTGTGACAGGCAGTGTAAAATCAGTTAGTGTTAGGTTCAGGATAGCCCCCCCACCCCCCCTAATAAAGTTTTAACCCCCTGATCACCGCCCTAGTTAACCCTTTCACTCCCTATTGCCAGCGTCACTAAGCGATCATTTTTCTGATCGCTGTATTAGTGTCGCTGTTCCCGCTAGGTAGCTATTTTTTTTTTATCACAATTTTTTTTTTTTACTAAAGACATGTGGCTAAATAAATTTTGGCCTAAATGTTTGACTAAAATTTAGTTTATTTGATTTTTTTTTTAACAAAAAGTAAAAAATTGTGGTTTTTTTTCAAAAATGTCGCTCTATTTTTGTATATAGCGCAAAAAATAAAAATCGCAGAGGTGATCAAATACCACCAAAAGAAAGCTCTATTTGTGGGAAGAAAAGGACGCAAATTTTGTTTGGGAGCCACGTCGCACGACAGTTAAAGCGACGCAGTGCAGAATCGCAAAAACACCTTGGGTCATTTACCAGCGTATTGGTCCGGGTCTTAAGTGGTTAAAATGTTATGTAAAATATAAAAATTAACTTATTTGGTCTTTTAAATATGCCGGTGAAAGAGTTGCATTATATTGCTTTAATAACTGCAAACAATGCCTGGTAATCCTGCCAAACCTCCTGATAATTGGGTGTCAGTCTGCAGGAGTTTGCATTCCTAGGCATGCAGACTGCCTAGGTAACGTCCATGCTAGATGGTGCTGGATGTCTTCCAGCTCACAGTGTGCAGGGAAATCAGAGTTATGCCTAGGGCCACGTACACACAATCAGACCAAACCGATGAGAATGGTCCGACTGACCGTTTTCATCGGACCACCGCTGAAGTGGTCTGATGGTCTGATGTGCGTACACGCCATCAGTCCAAAATCCAATCGGGCCAGAACGCGGTGACGAAGAAAACAACGTGCTTAAAAAACAAAGTTCAATGCTTCCAAGCATGCGTCGACTTGATTCTGAGCATGCGTGGGTTTTTGGTCCGATGCTTTTGTGTACTAACCATCGTTTTGGTCCGACGGACAGGTGTCCATCGGCAGTGTTGTAAGTAACGGAGTTACAATAAACGCAGTTACCTAACGCAGCCCCTTTTGAGGGTAACGAGTAATCTACCTGATTACTCTTCCCCCTCACAGTAACGCAGTTCCCATTACTTGGGCAGCATTACTGCAATTACATCTACCGCCACTAGATGGCAGCAGAGTAATTGCTTCTGCCGGCGCTGTGAACATAAATATGGGTGGAACTCCGCTTTAGAATCATGTGACCGCTGTGATGGCCTGTCACAGCAGTCTGAAAACTCCCAATCGCAAGGAGCCCTGGATACAATGAGCCCCATTCGCCTCACACTGACCTATCACCGGGGAACAACTCACATCGATCACACACACTGTGTGCGCAACCTGATCAATGAACCGGGGAACACATGCCTGGAACAAAATGTGTACACAGCGACATCTAGTGGTCAACATGGTAAGTGCAGGACACCTATACAGACCAAGGTTCAGCAGGTTATTTTTGGTCAGTGATTTCATCTCTTCATCAGACAACAAAGAAAAATCTGACATCCCCATTCCAGATCCCTTGCATCTAATAAAGCTTATATAAGATAAATAAAATAATAAACTATAGAAAATTCTAATAAAGCCTAATATAAGATTTTAAATTACAGACTCTGTAAAAGTCAAGGGAATGTATATTATAAACATACATTGTAATCCAGCTTATCATTTGGATGGAATATGTAGCAGATGGATAAGGGTTTTAAGTCCTATTAGCTGCACATACATGGTGGGACGGATACACCTAGGCTGGGATATACACGAGATCACCATTTGTTTCCGGTTTTCTTCTCTCAAGGATCTGCCATTCTTTTGTCTTGGAGTAAAAACTCACTGCTCCCTGGCAAGCACCCATCATCTGCTTCTCAACAAAGCATTGTAGAATATAAAAAAAAAATTCAGTTACTTTGCTGAGTAACTAACGCAATTACTTTTTCGGAGAAGTAATTTGTAACTGTAACTAATTACTTTTTTAAAGTAAGATGAGCAACACTGTCCATCGGACAGATTTTAAAGCAAGTTTTAAAACTTTGGTCCGATGGACAACGGTCCGATGGGCCGAACACACGATCAATTTGGTCCGGTCTGATCATGTGTACGTGGCCTAGTACACACGATTTGTTTTCACAACGGTCAAAAGACCGTCTCGGTCCCTTTTCCCCTGTACACACGGACAGTTTTCCTGACAGGAAAACTGCCAGGAGAACTTTGGTTGTTTATGCTCCCTCGCAGTGTTTCCCATAGGAAAACTGCGAGAAAAAAGAGAACATATTATCATTTTTTACCCGCAGTTTTCCTTTTGGGAAAACTGCTAAGAAGCATACACAATATAAAAAGGAATAAATTTTGCGCATACCCAAAAAAATATGTAAGTGACAGCTGCGACTCAAAAATGTTATACAACATAAAACAATAATATAGAAAGGATTGGAATCGCGCTAATCGTGAATGTATGTCCCATGAAGGACACAGGACGTGCTGTGAATCTTAAACAAAAGTGAATAACCTGTGAACACATATGGTCAATCAATAATAATAAGTACCATACAGGTGTGGATACAAGTATGGGTCCACAAAAATTACTATTAGGTAACCGTGTGCATTGTTGCCACAGTATAGATGTAATGTCAATGAAAACAACATCAACTAATAAAGCCACACAAATAAAAAATTAGGTGAACTTAAAAGATGTACACTCCACCTGATGATCAGGGAGAAAAAAAACAAAATCAATATTGTGTCAAAAATAGTCAATGTGATAAAGAGCACAAAAGAGTATAGATGTCTCTGTCCTTTTAACCTGTAAATACACAGAAGAGAAGGGAAATCCCAAGCTGTTGTAGATGTGTCAGTCTCCTGGATATCGGTCACAAATGAACTTGCACAGATCTGAAGCCGCAGGATCTCAGCGACATAAAGACACACAAAGAAAAGAACAAAAAGACTCGCATAGTGTAAAACTTTGGGAAAACTGAAAGCACTACACCCGTGTGGAACAGTCTTGCGACCGGGGGAGGGAATGGTGCGAACCCACCACCTTTGCACACACTGACCCTTACCAGATCTGGACCCCACAGGGTAGTATCAGGCACTCAGAGAAGGGATCGTGATTCAGCAACCATAGGACATCAACCGATGACAGTGTTGGTGATACCATGTAATATAAAACCGCACATAGTGTAAAATCGAATGATATTTAATGTAGAAAAAATTAAAGGTTGCACTTACAAGGATAAGAATCAGTAGGGCATTTAAAAACAAACAAAGTGCCGGCCGGCTGGATGGTACGCGTGCGTCCTTCCGTCTGGATGTGGTGACGTGGGAACGTCTCCTCCCAACGTTTCGTCTTCGTAAGACTTGGTCACGGGATCTTACGAAGACGAAACGTTGGGAGGAGACGTTCCCACGTCACCACATCCAGACGGAAGGACGCACGCGTACCATCCAGCCGGCCGGCACTTTGTTTGTTTTTAAATGCCCTACTGATTCTTATCCTTGTAAGTGCAACCTTTAATTTTTTCTACATTAAATATCATTCGATTTTACACTATGTGCGGTTTTATATTACATGGTATCACCAACACTGTCATCGGTTGATGTCCTATGGTTGCTGAATCACGATCCCTTCTCTGAGTGCCTGATACTACCCTGTGGGGTCCAGATCTGGTAAGGGTCAGTGTGTGCAAAGGTGGTGGGTTCGCACCATTCCCTCCCCCGGTCGCAAGACTGTTCCACACGGGTGTAGTGCTTTCAGTTTTCCCAAGGTTTTACACTATGCGAGTCTTTTTGTTCTTTTCTTTGTGTGTCTTTATGTCGCTGAGATCCTGCGGCTTCAGATCTGTGCAAGTTCATTTGTGACCGATATCCAGGAGACTGACACATCTACAACAGCTTGGGATTTCCCTTCTCTTCTGTGTATTTACAGGTTAAAAGGACAGAGACATCTATACTCTTTTGTGCTCTTTATCACATTGACTATTTTTGACACAATATTGATTTTGTTTTTTTTCTCCCTGATCATCAGGTGGAGTGTACATCTTTTAAGTTCACCTAATTTTTTATTTGTGTGGCTTTATTAGTTGATGTTGTTTTCATTGACATTACATCTATACTGTGGCAACAATGCACACGGTTACCTAATAGTAATTTTTGTGGACCCATACTTGTATCCACACCTGTATGGTACTTATTATTATTGATTGACCATATGTGTTCACAGGTTATTCACTTTTGTTTAAGATTCACAGCACGTCCTGTGTCCTTCATGGGACATACATTCACGATTAGCGCGATTCCAATCCTTTCTATAAGAAGCATACACACGCCCGGCCAAAGGAAACCACTGCAGTTTTCCAGACGGGAAAAACGATTGTGTGTACGAGACATAAGGGCCCGTACACAGGATCAGATTTTCTGACGGGAATTGCGTGATGACAGGCAGGAAAATCTGACTGTTTGTATGCTCCATCCGACAATTGTTGTTGGATTTTCCGCCAACAAATGTCGGATTGCATGTTTTAAAATTTTCCACCAACAAATGTGTGTTGTCGGATTATCCGATCGTGTGTACAGAAGTCCTTCGGACAAAACTCCAAAGTACAAACACGCATGCTCGGAAGCAATACTAACCATAACACAACATTAGCAGAAGTTGCCCAAAGGGTGGTGCTAAAGAGCTTCATGCTTGTTGGCTGACAATTCTTTGCTGTTTGTATGCAATACAAGTTCCTGGCCAACGCCCTTCAGACAAAAGTCCTACGCTGATTAAAATCTGATCGTGTGTACGAGGCTTAAGCAGTTTCAGTACTGGAGAGGAATCTGTACAACCGTGCAAGACTGGAGGTAAGGCTGGGGTTCCATTTCATAACTTTATTCTTGGAGTTTAGACACACTTTAATAATATTCATAGTTTATTATGTGAAAGTTTCTCAACTTTCGAAAGATTTGCAATATTTCACATTGTAGTAGTCCAACATGGCAATACAAAATACAACAACAACAAGCAACAAGCCGCAACGGGGATGTGAATGAGAGTTCAATGTACTAATAAGTGTCATTTAACTGAACACTAATGAGCAGTACACAAGGAGGAGGCTCAGCGCATTCAATGTGGAATATGGCTTGTCTAACACCTTAGGTTGTTGGTGACTTTCCAGAAGCATAATGAGGTCTTCTACACTGTTTACAGAATATGTCACTAATCAGCTTGGGAAAAGGAAGAAGTAAATGAAAGCAATACTTTGTATGTTCTGTAATATGATGTTGTATTTTTTTTTTTTGGGGGGGGGGGGGGGTTTGTAGAAACCATAGCAAATCTATTAAATCTATTTTAAATTATGCAACAACAACTAAAGCAGGAGAGCTGAGCATGCATGACTGATCAGATTACTGCAGCTCTACTTCATGCTGCTAAGTCAAACTGTAGCTTTAACAAGGAGCACAAACACTAAGAGGATTTCACCGGAGAAGCAAACGACAATTGTCCTAATGCTCTGCTGAAATTGGATACCAGAAACAATAAGAGCCCACAGCTAGTAGCAAAATGACTGCAGCCCAGATGGCCCTGCCTAGGGGAATATACAAACTGCAACCCACTTGTCTCTCTCTGTCCTAAACTCTTATGTTTTTCAGTCTGTGCGTGTTTTGTATAGTCTTACACTTGTGAGCTCCTTGCCCACAAACAGACAAATGTTGACATACATAAAGATTATATGTGGGCTGATATAAAAAGCACAGTTGTGTTTTCATTAAATAAAGAATTTAAATGTATTTTCAAATGCAACAAGTGCAAATGTTTGCATTTATGTGATATAAACTGTAATCTATACAAAATGGACTCAAACTGAGAAAGGGGGGGTAAGCAGTAGTAACCAATCATGCTGTGCTGTAATGCACATGTGCTAATAGGAGAAGAATCAGCAATATGATTATTCCTAAAGGGGATTGTTATCTGGGAGATAACCTTAAAAGAGAAGTATGAACTTTTAATTTCAGAATCATACTTACCTAGGTGGATTAGGCATTGCTCCGACGCTGCATCTGTCCCCCGCTGGCTCTAAGGCTGAAAACCAAGCGATCAAACATCGCCGATTGCTTGGTTCTCATGGGTCCCTGAACAGAAAGCTGGTGACTCTCAGTTAGGCCTCGTACACGCGACCGAGGAACTCCTCGGGCGAAACACATCCTTTTCCTCGTCGAGTTCCTTGTTAGGCTTGTCGAGGAACTCGACAAGCTTGCTCTGCGTACACACGTTAAAGACCAAATTTCCTCGTTCTCAAATGCTGTGACTTCAACACATACAACGGCAGGGGCTGCTTTTGCTAATCTCATGTTACTGCGTGTTAGGAAAAAGTTTGGTAAGAGACATTTGCACTTTTCAGTCTGTTACAGCGTGACAAATGTGCTATTCCTATAACAAATGCTACTTTTACCAAAGGTGCACGGGTTTCTTAGCATACACACGCTTGAGTTTCTTGTCGAAAAGCAGCCCGCCGAGGAACACGACGAGCCAATTTGACTCCCATCGAGGAAAAAGAGAACTTGCTCTCTTTTTTGCTCGTCGAGTTCCTCGACAGTTTCCTCGATGAAAAACGTACACACGACCGGTTTCCTCGGCAAAGAAGCTCTCCCACCGAGTTTCTTGATGGATTCTGCCGAGGAAACCGGTCGAGTGTACGAGGCCTTACTGTTGTTTGCTCTGCCCCATCACTGGAGTGTTGGGCTGTGGAGGGGGCAGGAGCGGCCGGCTCAGCCTTTCAGCGGCTCACTGACAGGCTGAGCCGGGTGCCAGTCCAGGCCTGTGGGTGTATCTCGAACCATATGATGGCAAGATTTGCCAAACTTGGACCGGCTCTGTGATTTCAGCCTGCTGTCTGCTTAAAATAGGTCACAGGAATGGAGAACGATCTGCACTCCTGTGATTCACAGGAGAAGTACAGCCAAACGAGCTTTGGCTGTACTTTTTCTTTAACCACTTCAGCCCCGGACCATATTGCTGGTCAATGACCGGGCCCCTTTTTGCGATTCGGCACTGCGTCGCTTTAACTGACAATTGCGCGGTCGTGCGACGTGGCTCCCATGGCTTTGCCACAAATAGAGCTTTCTTTTGGTGGTATTTGATCACCTCTGCGGTTTTTATTTTTTGAGATATAAACAAAAATAGAGCAACAATTTAAAAAAAAATTTTTTTTACTTTTTGCTGTAATATACCCAAAATTATATAAAAAAACATTTGTTTTCCTCAGTTTAGGCTGATACGTTTTCTTCTACATATTTTTCGTTAAAAAATCGCAATAATCGTTTATTGATTGGTTTGCGCAAAAGTTATAGCGTCTACAAAATAAGGGATAGTTTTATGGCATTTTTATTTATTTATTTTTTTTATCGGTACTGCGACCTAATGGCAGACACTTCGGACGCTTTTGACACATTTTTGGGACCATTGCCATTTTTATAGCGATCAGTGCTATAAAAATGCATTGATTACTATAAAAATGCCACTGGCAGGGAAGGGGTTAACACTAGGGGGCGAGAAAGGGGTTAATTATGTTCCCTGTGTGTGTTCTAACTGAAGGGGGGGTGGGACTGACAAGGGGAAATGACTGACCGCTGTTCATACATTGTATGAACAGAAGATCAGTCATTTCTCCCCCTGACAGGACCAGGAGCTGTGTGTTTACACACACAGCTCCCGGTTCTCGCTCTGTAACGAGCGATCGTGGGTGTCCGGCGGTGATTGGCTGAAATGCGACATGACGTATAGCTACGTGATCTCGTGCAGTTGAGCCGACCTGCCATCGTATAACTGCGGCGGCTGGCCGGTTAGTGGTAAAGTGTATTTCCACTTTGGCAGTCAAATGTAGGAAAACCCCAACTATATGTTTTTTATGTGTTCCCATTCACACAGCATGCCTAAAAAAATGTTTTGTTTTGTTTATTTATATTTTTTTACCTTTTTTAGTGTTTCTCAGAAGCAGTTGTCATGTCTGACTGCAAGATTTTTCGAATGATGTTGCAGTGAGTCTGTCCCAGGTCTGTCCTCAATAACATGCAATGCAAAAAACCCAGATTATTCATCTTTAACTATTTGTTAAGACAAATCGAGTTACAATTGATAATGAAGATCTGCCTGCACATTAGAGATAGGATTAATTGTGGCAAACAGCTGCCATGCCCCCTCATAAACAAAGACTACCTAGGATTTTTTTTTTCCTCGCAGAAGGGTCCAGAATAGAGCATTACAAAAAGTTGTGTCAATGTAACAAATACAATGCAACAAATACAATGTAAATAAATATAATGTTATACTGATTTGGTTGCAAAAGTGGAAATACACAGCAGTGGGGATCAACCTGGAAATTATTGAAGGCCTCAATTGTGGCCCCTGACACTTCCAGGGGCCAAACAGCACTTGTATTATCCATGGTTCTGTCAGCACTCACCTAAGGATGTATGAGCGCTAAACACTAGAAGTCCTTAAAGCACCCCCAAACAGTAAAAGCTGCTCCCAAAGCAACTCACAGACATCAGACCATCATACATTTAGAAATTATACAACTGTCCTTAGGGCAGGGAATCCCAGGAGTGTTGTACTCCATTGATTTGTAGCATTATCTCTACAAGAAGCTTAGCACTTTTATGAATGAATGAATGAATGAATGAATGAATGAATGAAACTTGTATAGCGCGGCACATGCGAACTGAATCGCCTCTATGTGAACAGAGAGGGAAGGGGAGCTGAAGTGAGCAACGCAGGCAAACACTGGCGATGTTAAAGTGATTGCAGCGGCACATGCGCAGGGGGGAATCCACGGCGAAAGGACCGGCCGCCGCCGTACCGTGCCAGTTTTTAAATCTCCCGCGCACATGCGCGGGAGTGACGTTATCGCCGCTTCAGCCGATCAGAGCGCTGGAGCGGCGATACCCGGAAGACATACCCGAGATCTCGCTCGGCGTGGACCAGGTAAGTTCCCTACACCTCTTTCCGATGTAAGTATTTCATAATGAGCTAATATGCGGCGCATACTAGCTCATTATGACTTTTGCCTTGCAGGTCTAAAAGAACAACCGCTTTAAGTAGCTCAGGGGATAAGTAAAGATTAGGATAGGATTTATAAACTTGACTGTTTCTCACCTGTCCCAAAGTTCAGCGATGCGGCCGCACGGAGCCTCGCTCCTCTCCCCCTCCTCTCCGCGGTGCCTCCATTGAAACTGTGGGCAACTTGCGGCTTCATGATCTGGCGCGCACTGCACATGCACGAGTCATGCTATGCTCTCCCAGTGGACAGGCAATCTTCTGGGATGACGTGTCCCAGAGGATTACCGAGAGGGAAAGGCCGCCTAGGGGGAGAGGAGGAGTCACCTAGGCAGCCCATACTCAGAAGGAGGAAGTGGGACAGGAAGTCCCACTCAAAACTAAGCACCCACTCCCCCCCCCCCCCCAAAAAAAAATTACATGCCAAATGTGGCATGTCAGGGGGAGAGGAGTGCTTAAAGTGGAAGTTCCACTTTTGGGTGGAACTCCGCTTTAGTATTATTTATTATTATTATTATTAAATTTATTCTAATTCATCCCTGAAGCCCTACAGAAAGAAGAGGGAGGTGAGCGTGGATTTCAAATCATCAGACCGCTACACTGACTTCAATGGCACAGACAGCTCATCACCCACAGAGGTAAGTACAGGGGGGACTAAGGAATGGGAAGGGGTGCAGGGTGTTAGTCCACCATTTCATTTTTTCATCATCACTGGGTTCCTGTACTTTCTTATGCCATGCAGGCAGATCATGGGTGGTGGGATGGGCCAAGAGGGTGTAGTACATAACTTTCTGAAAACAACACAGTACTCTGCTTCAGTTTTTCCAATCAAGAGTAAGTCCTGATGCAAGCAGTGGGCTGGCTTTTAGAAGGAGTTATGCACATATACAAAATGCATTGATAGGTCGTTCTGGTTCTGGCACATTGTAAGATGCTAACAGTGTGCAGTAAAATCAAAGTACACAATTTTAGTACAGGAGAAGAGCCTGTACATCTGTGCAAGACTGAATGTAAAGCTTTAAGAATTCTGCAGATCAGGAAACCATAACTGTAAGAGAGCTAGCATTTTATAGGGAGGCTGCAATGACAGTCCCATATTTCTTCAATGACAGATTAACTATAACATTTAGATTTTGACCTTCATGATCAAACACGCCATAAAATAAAGCCACAAAAAGCACAGACCATTCTAACTGATTATAATTGTCATTTTAAAGGACTATATGTTTAACACAAGTCTGCAACCCCATTACATATAGCAAGTCATTTTCCAGTTCATCCACCATTCAAATGTATCATGTGTCCACTCACCCTGACATGACTAAGTGATTTGTAAGGTACGCTTAACGTGTGTTGCTGCTTTAGGAATATGTATTTCTAACATGTTATACAATACTATAATTACATTACTGATATTTACAACTCCGGCTTTAACGTCTATGAGGCCCCTGAATGTACCTCTGCTATTTTGGTTATTTGTGGTTATTATTGTGATTTATTGATCACTTCTATGAGATCTGTTAATATGTTGATCACAGCCCAGTGAACACAGAATAAAGCACCCCTACAGCCATCACTTCCAGTCCACCAGATTTTACCGTTTGTGACTATGGCCCAATCAGAACATTGAAATATGAATGTTGATTGATAGTTGTTACTGCATTTTTTACACTGCTCATTTGATTTATTTTCAGATGAGCATTACAAACACTACCAAGCGTTTGTCCTTTTTTCTTATGTTGTTGGGAATTCTGAACTGACCTTGGTGCTGAATATATGTATGTTATTCCCGAGAAAGCTACAGCCTGTAGTTCTCTTATCGGGCTATGCAATGCCTAATACTGCTATAAAGCTCACAAGGTCAAAGACTGCTACGCTTCAATAAAGTTATTTGATTGTACACCTATAAGCTGGTATTTCTGATCCCTGTACCAAACCAAATTCAGTTCTGCGAAGAAAGCAAGAGACAGCCGTAAACTATATTTGTTGTATTATCCTACTGCCTGCTGTTCAAGATTGAAATGGCAGTTTTCCAACGTTGGCATCTGCCAGAACACTTGCCTTGTCTGTAACTCTTAACAGATTGGTTTGAACTTTCCTTTATTAGAAAAATACCAATATTCATCCTAATTATTGCACATTCCACTCTCTACTCCAATGCAACAGAAGGGGGAATTCATAAGAAAAAAGTGTCTGCGACAAACTTTGTCTCAACTGGAACACAGCCAATCAACATTTACATTTTCATTTCCTACGTTGTACAGAGATCATGAGATATATTCAGAAGAACTGACTGTGTGTTATGGGCAATGGCACCAGATGAGCTAGAATGTGTCTTAGACACTTTTTAATTATCTGCTCTTATATGTTAGGTTCACACCTGAGAAGCTTGAGCTTCCTTTAGCATTCTTGGGATTGTTTTTTTTAATGTGCGTTTCTACACCTAGTTTTCAGTCATTTTCAGCAGTTTTGTTTTAGCCAATGGAAAGCTAGTTACTAGGAAAAGGAGAATAAAACAAGAAATTGGTCGCACACTGGAACTCCAACTTTACTTGATGCAATCTTTATTGTCAAAAGGGTCAGACAGATACAGGCAATGGTAGACACGTTTCACCAAGGTTGTTAACAAGCAAGCTATCACTTGTGAAATGCGTCTACCATTGCCTGTATCTGTCTGACCCTTTTGACAATAAAGATGACATCAAGATAAGTTGGAGTTCCAGTGTGCGACCAATTTCTTGTTTTATTCGTCTTCCACGGTGGTAAGCCGAAGGTCTGCACCTGTAACCTACCTTGCACCTGATTCTGCCTGGAGCTGTGTGCTTCTCATTGTTCTTTACTAGGAAAAGGAGAGGCAAGAAATTGCTCAACAATTGGGGGTTATATTCAATTTCATGAATTTTCAGGTTGCCTTTGATGTATATAGGGACTATAAATGCATCACTCTGCTCAAAGGAGCTCAGTACTTTTTGGAGCTTCAAGTGACAAGCTTCAAGCAACATGACACACAGGTATGAAGGGGCATAATTTTTTCTAGAGAAGCAGTAATGGTGCGAATAAGTAGTTACAGGCATACCTCGCTTTTAAGTACACAATGGGGTTTATTTACTAACGCTAAAAATCGCAATATCAGGCTCATTGCTGCATAGAAACCAATAAACTTCTAACTCCAGCTTGTTCAGTTAAGCCTGGTAATAAAACCTGGAAGCTCATTGGTTTCTATGCAGAAGTGAGCCTTATGTTGCGCTTTCCAGCTTTTGTAAATGAACCCCATTGTGTACTTAAAAGTGGGGTATGCCTGTATTTCTTTGGGCTTAGCAAGGTTTGGCTATGCGCACTGTTGTCTGTTCAAACCTTCAAGCATACCGCACTGCTCCAGACCTGCAGTCCAGGCTCTGTGGGACTCTAGGGTGCTGGCTCAAAAAGCTCATCTCCATTTGCAATTTGTACACATAGATTGATAAAAGCTTCACACCAAATGTCTCTATCTAAAAATCTTTTATTGAGTCATCAATGTTAAAGCTGCTTCCATATTGTCCCTTGTGCAAGGATGACCTTCCCTTGATGCATTTCATCTGTGAAACGCGTCACGGCAAGGTGATCCTTGTACTATGGAAGTAGCTTTACCACCGGTTATTTAAAAAAATCTTTCGAAGGAAGAGGCATTTGGTGTTTGCTGTTGAAGGATGGCTTTCTAGTCTAATGGCAGCTCCCTGGTTAGGACAGTGGCTTTCTTTAAGTACTGTACTTAAGTATGATGGAAGAAATTGATATATATGCTATCACTGCAGAATTCTGTTTAGGTACCATACTGAAACAACATAAGGAAACATTTAAATATGTCTTTTGACTTAGCTGCTGCACTATTCTAAAATAAACAAAAACTCATAGGGGCTGATTTACTAAGGGCAAATAGAGTGTCGTTGCTCCAGAGCTTAGTAAATAAGGTAAGTCTTCACTTTGCAAAGAAAAACCAATCACGTGTAAGGAAAAAAAAAAAAAAAAAACAGCAATATTGCTTGCACATGATTGGATGACGGAAGTCAGCAGAGCTTTTGTTCATTTAGTAAGCTCTGGCGCAACTGCTCTTGCAGCGTGCAACTGCAACTATCTGCCTTTAGTAAACCAGCCCCAGAAAGTGCAATGTCTATGGTTAAAAAGACAGTAGTAGAAAGTGTTAAATAAACAGTGAGGGATGTTGTCACAAAAATAAACACAAAAAGCCAGGCAGCTTGTACAAACAATTAGAATCTGAGCAATTGGAGTGTCTATCTAAAACTCTGACTTATTACGCACTGTACTTCATAAATGACTTGTCCAAACATTTTACTTGGCGTAGATGGTGAGTAGTGATTCATCAGGCTCTTTAAATGGACTGCTTCTGGGCATTTTCTTTCTACTACAAGGTCAAATCTCCAATGGAATACTGTATATTTAAAGACCTGGTTCATTCTTGCAAGTACAAGCTTTTTTGTTTTTCAATGTTCATATCAAGTTTATTGTGACCTGTCCTTAAACGAGTTTTGATAGTTTCAAACATAAAGTAGAACATGTAATCCAAAGATTTGCCCAAAATAGGTATGCATCTTTTTAGTTAGCACTAATGTGTGCACACCAATGCAGGCGCACTGTTTGGTAGCCCCATTGTATTTAGAATTTTGGCTAGCCCTGTTGTACGCACACTTTTTCCATTGTACCACTGTTTAGGGGAGCACCAATATGAAAACATTTTTGGTATTGCATTATGGTGCATGTACAGCCTAGCCTAGTAAATCATCTTTAAGGTGTCTTCTAATGTCTCTAGTTATGTGAAAATGTACAAAAATTCTCTGTACACAATGCAATAATTTTTAGAGTTGCCCACAAAATGGATCTTCACTCATATTTTAGCTTGGTCCAGTTCTTTATGTACGTGACTACACTTTTAGTGACTACATAAATATCACCAATAAGGCAATGCTTGAGGATACTTATTTTCATGGATTAATATGACATTAAAGCAGAACTCCACACAGATATAAAAGACACAAATTAATGCAGCTTTGTATTCATTAAAGCATGCCTTTTTTGCTATTTTTTTTTAAAATTTGAGCTCCACACCCTATCACTATTGTAACCGAGGTGATAATGACATGTAATAATGATGCAGTCACCTGGGATATCTATGTCAGATAACCCAGGTGCCATCAGTGTCTATTGAGCACCAGAATGAGAGTTAACCTGGCAGTGGGTCTTCAGGGGGCATCTCCTCCAAGCACCTGGAAGAGATAGCCAAAACCAAATCGAAATCAGAGAAAAGGAAATCAGTGCGGGAACGTTTGTGTGGTGGGTTACTGCAAGACAATGCTAAATTTGCAGGGCGGATGAGTATGGAAACTAAGCACAACTCAGCGTGACATGGAAGAGGAGGTTAGAAAGAAAATTGATCAGGAGGTAGTGAAATGCCTCTTTAATAAATCATTAAATGTATTTTTTAAATGAAAATAATACCTAATTTGGTATCATCCTCCTGCAGCTCTCTATTGAGCAGAGCTTAAACTGAGAAGAAGGATGCAACACACTGAAGAGAGACAAACTCAGTGTTTGGTCCAAGCACTGGTTATTTGTCCAAACATTGAACAATTAAGACATTCAGTGTGACGGAACATGACAAGCTTCTGGCTGTGCGACTTGCACCCACTGCATCTTTACCAATCACTGATGTCATCCTGCTTATTCACTTACATGGCCTAAAATCCCCCGCCAAGGAAGCAAATGAGTGGAGATCGGAGGGGTTACGTCATGGCCATACTTAAGCAATAACATTGCCCAAATATGGCCACGGGCAATGATTTCCCCACTATCCCCGCCCCTTCCCGCATACATAGCTTTTGAGGTGCTGTCATTTCGTTAGTGGTTCCATCGGATCAGTCCTGTGCACCGGGTCTTTGGGTGATTGACAATGGATTTACAATAAGGGACCTTTCATTTTTTGGGGCTTTTTTTTAAATTAAGGGACTTTATCTCTGGGTGACATCTTTTATTTTTCTTAATGAATGACAAGGTGCTTTGGAAGAGAGGAACCTGTTGAGAGCATGCAGCCTGGTATGGTCTGGGAGGAGAACACGTGCTTGCTACACCAACCCCCCCCCCCCCAAGTCTGGTATGAATTTTTAGGGTAACTTTATGCTTTTTTTTTGAGGTGAGGTACCCCCTTAAAATCCATACCTGACTCATAGGGTTTATTATTTATTTATTTTCATTCTTGTCGTAGGACATGCTACAGCAAAAGTGTAATTTCCAAAAGGGAAAAGAAAAAAAAAACACATACACTTGGAAAGGTTCGCCAAAATACATAGCAGACCATTGGAATGGTCTGTGTGCTGTTTTTCTTAAAAAAAAAAAAAAGAATTTAACAATCACATGTAATGTAAAAGACCTTTCTTCTTCCAAAATGTCAACACTTTCAAGCAATTTCTGTACATCATAGATGTGCACCCCTTCACAGGAAGGATTAGGACACCCCCCCCCCCCAATGTTATTTAAAGAACATTGGCTTTTTTTTACTTTAAACATTTAAAAAAAGTGTTGCCTGCCCCATACTGTTTTCTTTTTTACACTGCCTTGCCTATTAGCCCCAAAATTGGCATTTTTTATTTGCCAGATTCGTCTCCTAATGATTTTAGTGGGATTCAGGTTCAGCATGTAAACTTTGAGGTTTGCCAAACCCTGCTTAATCCGAAACCCGGGGTAGTTTGGCTCATCCGTAGAGCTGAACAGTTGTGCTGCAGTGTTCATACATGCTTATAGAAGTACATGCTTATAGAATAAGAGAGGAGAGAGACAGAGAGATAAGCTCTTAAGAGTGCTGCTTCTCCCTTACTGACTAATTACAGGCTGGGAATAGGGACAAAACTGATTTTATTATATAACTGAAGTAGAAAAATATCAGGTCTCCTATATTTCTAAACAGGCTGTTCTTTTCCCACAACTCAAAAGACAAAAATACAAATCCTTTGGCAGGTTAAACAGCTCCCATATATGTATTTTGTGTTTGTATTTTGCTTGAAGATCAATTTTAATGTACTTTGATTTTTGCAGTTTGCGTTCTTCCTTATTTGAAAAATCAAGGTACCCATAAATGTTTTTTTCATCTTTGGCTCAGCGATTTGACACTGCAGCTACAATAAAACAATGGTATGCCTTTGATAACACTTCATATGTGGCAGGCGTTTTCTGAGAAGTGAAAGGTGGAAGCTTAAACTATTTGGCATTTGTTGCTTTTAATTTTAGACCATTCTGAC
Source organism: Rana kukunoris (assembly GCA_029574335.1). NCBI lineage: Eukaryota > Metazoa > Chordata > Amphibia > Anura > Ranidae > Rana > Rana kukunoris. Next base: position 174,901,414 of record CM056049.1, read on the forward strand.
ACTGGCTAATTTACAGCAGACATAGACTTTCTGTAACCATAGCTTGAGAACAGTAGCCGAGACTGATAAAAAAAAAAATTAACCTGCTTATAGATAAATTCATTTGACCTATATTTCCTTTTTAAGCTGTTGGTCAAGGAAAACTGCCGGGTTAAAAACCGCCAGGAATCTCGGCGAGAAAAAATAGAGCTGGTTCTATTTTTTTCCAGCAGTTTTCCTGTCAGGAAAACTGCGATGGAGCATTCACACGGCCGGTTTCCCTGATTGACAGGATTAAATTGTTAAATTGACATTAAACTGTGCAATTTGTATGATTGTACGCATAATTTCTTCTGTTTAGAGATTTCACTTGACTTTGGAACCTCATCTTACACAGGAGGGCCTTGACTTCCCTCCAGTGCATATGCTCTGTTGCATCCCAGTGCCACCCTAGAATTAACAGTCAAACCACAGAGGTTCTGATATTTGCTAAATGTATCCCAAACAATGAAAACAGTACTTGTCAAAAGCTCCCCAAACCTGTATGAGTCAGAGCAGTATGTAAAAAGACAGACATGATCATTTTTTTTAGGCTCCTGTAGACTTAAAAAAAAATGGCTGCCACCTTCACACAGACATCAACTCCCTGCTGTATGAAAGTGAATAGAATGGGTAAAAGATGGCTTTAGCTCTTTCTCTCCTCAGAACTCCTCAGATGTGTTTTGCCCTTTTCAGGGATTAATCATAGATGCCTCCACGATTAGGCCTCAAAAAGGGCGAAACACGTTTAAAGAGTTCTCTACAAGTAGAGAAGAGGAGCTGAAGCCATCTTTTACCCATTCTTTTCACACTTATACAACAGGGAGTTGGTGTCTGTGTGCAGACAAATGCCATTTTTGTTGAAGTCTGATATTTGAAAGTTGAATAACGATGCTATGACTCAATAATGGGAGAGGGTAGAGCTTTATTTCAACTTAGAGAGGTATCAAATCTTAAGCCTCGTACACACGTATGGGATTCCCAGCGGTAAAAAGTCCACCGGGAAACCCAAGGAGAAAACCGAGAACCTGCTCTGTAACTTTTTCACCCTACACACGACTGGGTTTCCCGACAGGAAAACTGCCATGAGAGCTTTGGTCGTAAATCCTGGCCGTGTATATGCTCCATTGCAGTGTTTCCCATAGGAAAACTGCTGAGTTAAAAAACGCCAGGGAAAAAAAGAGATCTGGTTTTCTTTTTTTTACAGCAGTTTTCCTGGCCGGAAAACTGCGATGAAGCATACACAAGGCCGATTTTCCTGGCCAAAAGCTCTCATGGCAGTTTTCCAGACAGGAAAACCAGTCGTGTGTACGAAGCTTTAAAGTAGTGCTAAAGTTACAAAATAAAAAATTGCAAACAGGCAGGGCATTTATTGCAGAAAAGACTGCTTGTTCGCAGTCCCCTTGTGAATGTACACTAAGCTCCATACATGCATTTCAGTATACTTTCCAGCACACTGCCTAGGTGCCACATGACTGCACATGCACAGGAGCAACACCATCTCACGCTGACCAATCAAGAAGACTTAAGACTGTGGGGAGAAGATGCTGGCACCAACAATGAACTTTGCGGGTGTCGGACCACTGGAATAGAGGTAAGTATTTTTAGTCCTGCTTTGAGCTTCAGCTTAACAGTTATATCCATGTACATTGAAACCAAATTGAAAACAAGCTCAAATTATGTTAGTTTATACACTGTGATGGACATAGCAGGCTCATAAAACTTTGTTTTTTAAAGGATACAGATAACAGCTTGTACCTATCATTGAACACTGAACTACAGAACACACATGAAACATATTCTGGATTGCATTTTGATCATGAATTTGTTTTTTCTTCAGTATTTAAAGTGGATGAAGTAAACCCTTCTTATCATTTTCATCCAAGAAAGCTGCCATCTTGGCCTCTGTTTAATCTTTAACTGCCATGATGCTGCACATGTGGTTAGTTATGATTCCAGCCATTGGATGTTTTGACAGTTTGGTTGAGAGCACAATGTGACCATTACATTCAGGGCACGGTTCGGAAATGTAACTGTTTTTTGAAACTGTTAAATCCTTGAGTTAACTTCCACTAAGGTGAACCCCAGGCAAACAGCTAAATACAGTTACTACACATACAGTATGCAAATTTGTAAGCCAAAGGATTTATAATTCTGTTCAGCCACTTTAATTAATACGCCTCTGCCAAGCAGCACAGCCAGGAGAGTGACACCACTTTTATTGTTAGAGTTAATAATTACAGTGGTGCCACCTACCTTCCTCCAGCCTTCAAACTGGGTAATAAAGCAACATTGACAAACTAATAAATCTTGTTAGGTCTGCTCCCTCCTCCAGCACATGTGAATGCAGCATATACTGCTACCTAGTGGTTCAACCCGTCCCCCCATCCCCCCCCAGTCTGAGTTCTTCTGTACAGAGGATGATAGGAGGCTGATACCAAGACAGATCTGGGTACTTTTTTTAGCTGTATATAAAAAATTATTTTGTTTTTAAAGGAATATAAAACTGCATTAAATGGTGTTTTTATATGTGTAATTACTCCATATAGTTTTTATCCCACAAAATCTCCCTGTGCCTAAGACCAATCTTCCTCCCACCCTCCCACAGCTACCTCTCATGTATAACGTATCCATCTATTTGTTTGTTTATGTGACCTGTCTATCTTCCTCCTAATTTCAGTCATTCAGTGACAAACACATCCGGCATTATATCGTCTCCCAATTTCTCATCTTTTTACTGTAGAGTGTCTCTCCCACACGCTCATTGTACCTGTCATCTTCTTTCTCAATGTGTCTGTCTGCTTTATATATTTTGTCTGTTTGTTGCCAAAAGAGAAGCAGGCATGCATGTATTATTTATATATGAGTCTTTTAGAGATTACTCCTCTTTTTTTTACAGTTTGCAACAGGTAGTCCGCCATGAAGAATCGCACAAAGGAAATTGGAAAGTTATTCATAGCCACTGTACAGAATAATTACACATATATTAATAAAATGTAATAATTCATATTTATATAATCTGAGTAATAAAGGCAAAGATGCCTTAAATGCTGATTTGGTAGCTATCAATGGCTATTGGTAATAAAAGCACATATGAAACGTGTCAAAATTCTTTCAACAAAACTATTTAATCACAATTCAAATTCAGAAATTGTTTTAAATAGTAGTACTGACAGTACTGAGTAGTACTGAGAGTCGAATTATAATAATTTTCTTAGTACGTATAGCAAAAAGTGGTTATCCCTTTCATGCCTAAGCCTATTTCTGACATTTGGTGTTTACAAGTTAAAATCCATTAAAATTCCACTAAAATTACTAAGAGAATCTATAGAATAAAATGGTGATTGTTGCAATATTTTATGTCGGATGGTATTTGTGCAACGGTGTTTTAAACGCAACTTTTGGGGAAAAATTTTATTTCATGAATTTTAAAATAATAAAAAAGTACAGTTAGCCCAATTTTTTTTGTGTAATGTGAAAGATAATGTTACGCCGAGTAAATAGATACCAAACATGTCACGCTTTATAATTGCATGCACTCGTGGAATGGCGACAAACTACGGTACCAAAAAATCTCCATAGGCAACGCTGTAAACATCCCTTGTGACAGTAATAGGTGGTGACAGGTACTTTTTATGGAGGGATCAGGGGTCTAAAAGACCCCCGATCTCTCCTTTGCACTTTAAAGTATTCAGATCACCGAAAAGGCGATTCTGAATACTGTGTATTTTTTTTAATCTGGCGCCACTGGCAGCCGAGAAACCCGGAAGTGACGTCATGACGTCGCTTCTGTGTTTACATTGTGGAGACTGAAGCAAAGCCATTTACGGCTTTGTTTCAGTCTGCGCCTGGACACTGGAGGTGCCGGATCGAGGATCGGGTCTTCCGGTGGGACGGGAGGCCCGGTCAGAGTGGCGAGAGGTAACGGGAGGGGGGTGTCCCCTCCCGCTCCTCCGGCATAACAACTGAACGGCTTTTAGCCTGGATAGCCAATCGCTGGCTCTAAAAAACTGTACCGGGATGATGCTTGCAGCTGCGGGCATCATCCCGGTATAACTCCCGAAAGCCCAGGATGCATATATGCGTACGCTCGGCATGAAAGGGTAATATAGTAGTTGCAGCAGTAGTACTAGAGTATTAGTAATAGTAGTATCTCATTATCTCATTAAATTGTAGACATATGAATCCCCTTAGATTTCCCATTATCACAGACCCCATCAGACCAGGTAAATATTCATACTCTGCTAGACAGCACAAAATAAAATAGAGATATTAATGTAAAATGTACAAACTAGTAGCAAATAATCAGATTTACTGTATGTATACTAAGCTATGTGTAACTTTACTTTAGCAATGAATACTTTTTTTTAACGCTGCTTTATTGAATAAGCTTGGTTAAAATAATGCAGTATGTATTATACATATTTATTAAGGATGCTTGTCTGGATTCTTAATAGCATATTTGATAAGGAAATTCAATTTGTCACTGTCCAGTTAGCAATATAAAAGCCTTCTCTAGGCAGTATAACAATGTTAAAGAGGTCATTATTTCATGGTTGTTGCATCAAATGTCAGGATAAAGGAATACACTTTTAATTTATATAAATAAATACATGACTACTAATATGAGTGCTTGGTGATTATTTTAAGCTATCCTTAAGCTAGGCTATTACTGGCACCATGCCAGTGAAGGAGTTTCCCATCCTTATTTAACATACTGTATATACTCAAGTATAAGCCAACCCGAATATAAGCCGAGGCACCTAATTTTACCCCAAAAAAATGGGAAAAATTATTGACTTGAGTGTAAGCCTAGGGTGTCCATCTGCATGACTCACTGTGCCACACTTTGCCTCCCTGTGTCCATGGGAATGCCTCACTGTGTCCTGTGTCCATGCCTCACTGTGCCCATGCCCACTGTGCCCATGCCCCACTGTGTCCAAGCCCCAATGTGCCTCACTGTGTCCATGCTTTACTGTGCCTATGTCTCACTGTGTCCGTGACTAGACTTACGTTTAACATGGGAGTATATAGAAGGGGTGCCTGGATATGAAAAATTGGTGCTCCCTGGCCATAGGTCCCCCAGACAGCAAACTTTGTAGAGGAGAAGGGGGGATACATGTGTGCCAAGTTTCGGGTCCAGGGGACCTACGGCCAGCCGGTACTGGGTCCCCAAATTTACCGGAGAAATTACCATTTAACATGGGAGTCTATGAAAGGGGTGCCGGGTCCCCAAAGTCCGGGAGATCAGGTGCAAAAAGATGACTCGAGTATAAGCCGAGGGGGGCATTTTTAGCACAAAAAAATTTGCTAAAAAACTTGGCTCGGCTTATACTCGAATATATACGGTAACTTATTTTTTTTTTCTTATCAGAATCTCTTTGTTCCCTTTAAAAGTCTTGCCAGGATAGGAAGGTAATTGTAAAATTCCCTCTTACCTTATGAACTATAAACACAGGTTCACAGGTCTTGCTTTAAGCTTGTTCATTAAAATCCCCCAACTGGAGTCTTACACCCTGTGTAGGATGTTTATTTAACAACTACTCAAACACAAACCATATGAAATATTTTGCCTAGATTTTCAGTTGCATGAATAATAGAACCAGAATTTGCCTCTCATTGATTCCTGAAATCCACTACTCCTGTGGTCACAATATTGCAATAATAATATCTGATCAATCATGCAACTATAAAACAAATCAGCGAGGAGCAGTTTGGAGAACATGGTCATCCACAATACACAACTAGTCATGGTTGTCTTCTACACACAGCTTATATGAAAGCAAATTTGCTCATATAATTGAAGTTGTTGAAAATCTGTTTTTTGTTTTAGTTCTCTATTGAAGCGGTAGTAAACCGCAGCAGCTTTTTTTTAACATACATACCTGAAAGGCAAAAGGCATAATAAGCTAGTATGCACCGCATATTAGCTCATTATTAAATACTTATCTTGGAACTAGGCGTGGGAAACTTACCTAGTCCACGCCGAAGGAGATGTCATTTTGCCTCGGCGTGTCTTCCAGGTATCGCTGCTCCAGCGCTGTGAGTGGCTGGAGCGGCGATGTCGTCACTCCCGCGCATGTGCACGGGAGACTTCTTTCCGGCAAGGTCCGGTGGCTGCCGCGCCTTTAGCCGAGGAACCCCCACTGTGCATGCGCCGCTGCAGTCAGCGGCACAATGCGAGAGCAATATCTCCTAAACCGTACAGGTTTAGGAGATATATTTTTACCTACAGGTAAGCCTTATTATAGGCTTACCTGTAGGTAAAAGTGGTAGTTTAGAGTTCACTGCCACTACCACTTTAAGTAGATGGCACACAAGGGGAGCAAAGAAGACATTTGTTAAATGCAGCATTTAGCTTTGTCCCAACAAACAGTGAGCAACACTTTTTATAGCACTGGCTTTGCATTGGGAAATGATGTTGTGCCAAATGGAGATAACATCAAACCAGATTTCATTTGACTATGGTCAGATCATTTAACGGCTATGTGTTCCTGCCATTTACAAATTGTCTATTTTCTGATTAAACAGACCTTCCCAAATAGAGCTATAATGCTCACAGTGCATGCAGGATTTCACAATTGTCCTTTTCTGGCCCCAAAATGTGGATATTTATTAACCTTATCCCTTTTAATAATCATGTTAGTGTTTGTTGTGTACCATCTCCTTGTCTGTTTTTCACTGTGTCCTCTAAGACTGGCCAAGTAACATTGCCATACACTGTAGCTGGTTACTGGAGCGTGGAAGCGTCTTTTGCCTTTCTCAGGTCATCTTGCACTAAGATTACAGAATCTGAAAGCTAATGGGAAAAGTTTCAAAGACCTCTACCTGACATCCATTTTTTTTTCTCAGTGACCCCTTTTACCTCTAAAGAAACAGTTATCGAAGTATCTCTGCAGGTTGTTCTACACAGTTATAAAATTCAATTACTTCAGTAACACAAATTAGCTACACAGCTATTTTTTTCATTTGAGCTTTTCCAAAGCCTACAACAGAGATGGAGGATAAGTATAACAGGAGTAGATAAGAAACATCCTTGTTTTTCTAGCACATATCCACCTAAAAAAGAATCATTAAACAGTCATGTGTTCCTATCCAGCAGTGTTTCTAAAACATTATTGTTGTTTTAATACTCAGACCAATTATTCCATACTGTGCTAATGACAGTTATTGCTGGTGTAGAATGGAATGCAAATGCCTAGACAATTACTGCATAGCACAGGACAACAATTAATGGTCAGCTTCAGAACGTCAACGGTAGGTAAGAGATTAAAGTCTACATATTGTAATTTATGTATGTTTTCCCATTGAAAGGGATAGCTGGCTTGCCTTTTTTTTATATATACGCAGGGTATATATTTAGTATTCTTCACGGATTAAGCTGTATTTCTTTGGCAATGTGTTTTATCTTGGAAAACGTTTTTTCAGCACATGGCAGCTTTTAGCTTAAGTCGTTCTGGGACAAACATCTTGTCAGTTGGGTGTCAGCCAACCGCAAGGTCTATAGAGCTACCTAATCAGTAGTGTAATCACATAAGAGAATGCACAAGACTTACTGGAAGCAAAGTATATAATTACACTTTCTAGTGTTAAGGGGAAAGAAAGAGGTCATCAAAGATCGATCTGCAGTCATTGCTCTTGGTGCCCAAACTGCTGTGTAGAACAGTGTTCTGTAATTCTCTATCTAAAGTAGTAAAATTGAGAATGTTTGTCCTTTTCACCTTAGCGGCGCATGCACTGAATACCGTCCATTTACTGCTGCAGATCTGAATTTGCCAGGTATCGAATGTTTACATTACTGGCCCTTAATTACTACATATTTTACTATTTCCTTCTGACATAACCTGGTGACTTTAGCTACTCATGGTTTAGTGGTTTTGACATTAGGTAATGATCCATTCTAAACTAGTCTCAACTTGGTATATAGCATTTATTGGCCATTTAAGGTTACACCATTGAGCTTATTTAATAAAGCATGGAGTTGTTCACAAAAGGGGATAACGCATGGTAACCAATTTAGAAATCATCTTTCATTGCTCTAACTGCAGAAAACTGACGAACTTTGGTTGTTATGGGTTACTGCACTGTGCACTTGTCATAATCATCATCATTTGATCCGTAAGTCTGATTCTATACCAGGATTGTACATTGCTAAGCAAGGCAACCCTTTTGTAATAGATCAAACACAAAGACATGAACGCATGGATCACACAAGAAGGATACATAGATAGGGAAGTTATGGGTACAATTTTGGTTTACAAGCAACAGAGAGTTAAATCTGTTTTACAATTTTACTGACATGCTTTACTTATAAATAAATTATGTCTATACATTACATTTATATTTAGATTAATCTGGAATTAAAATGCATGTCAATCAAGTTAGCTAATTGTAAAATCTTAAAGCTGCTCATGCCTTCCTTGCTCATTTTTATAGCTCCCAGTGTAAAGAACCATTTCACCAGGTACCTGTAAAATGTCTCTATAGTTTATGAAAGGTTTCATGTTCCATTGCACAGTTCATATACTTCATTCAATACGTGAACAATGAGCCCTGGGGCAAGCACAAAATAAAAATTGTCTCCTTTGCTGCAAACACAAAAGAAAGTAATGAGTGCCGAGCACAGGAGCAGTCTCACATTTGCTTTAAATAATTCATTTCCCTCCAATATGCTAAGTCAGTGACAGAGCTCCAGCTGCACCATTGCGCATATAGAGGACTACTAGTTCCATGGAGTCAAATTCTGACACGGTCTCACTCACTAAAAACCAATAAAGATCCACACTGTACAAAGCATAAATCTGTTGCATTTTCCCCACAGTAAAGAATGCAATAATACACGCTACTTTGCCAAGCAGCGATCATTATCACCCGATCATGATGAATGGCTGCAATTCTCAAGTTCAGCACAAAATATTTCACTTTAGAACACCTTGAAAGGATTTAATGATCTGATGCTATGTACTACCCTGCAATACAAAATGCTGCCAAATGGCCACAGCACATCACCTCTAAAAAAACTATCCATCCGGTTCAACTTAGAATCGTTTTTTTTTTTACATTTCTCCCTGACTTATGAAAAGTAAAGCAAATTTATATGACTCACGTCTTACAACTTTAATGTTGATTCAAAACTCAGCAAGTGATCAGTTATTCAATAGATCAAGCCTTTCTCAACCTTTTTAGTATGGAGGAACCCTTAAAATAACTTTCTGGTCTCAGGGAATCCCTGCTAATAATTAATAAATCTACAGCTCACTGTACGCTAGTGTGACGGTCCATGGGAAGAGTGCACCTTATATTTGTGGTCAGTGAAAAGAATGCTCCTTACATATGTGATCAGTGGGAAGAATGCTCCTTATATATATGTAGTAGGTGGGAAAAATGTTCCTTATATATATGTAGTAGGTGGGAAGAGTGCTCCATATATATATATATATATATATATATATATATATATATATACATATATATATATATAATATATATATATATATATATATATATATAGTAGGTGGGAGAATGGGTGTTATATATATATAGGTATGTTCCTTTTATATATATATATATATATATATATATATATACATACATATATGGTCAGTATGAAGAATGCTCCTTATATATGTGGTCAGTGGGATAAAAGCTCTGTATATATGTGGTCAGTGGGATGAAAGCCCCTTATATATGTGGTCAGTGGGATGAAAGCCCCTTATATATGTGGTCAGTGAGATGAAAGCTCCTTATATATGTGTTCAGTGGGATAAAAGCTCCTTATATATGTGGTCAGTGGGATGAAAGCTCCTTATATATGTGGTCAGTGGGGTGAATGACCTTTATTTATAGGGTCTGTGGGAAGAATGCTCCTTATATGTATATGTAGTTGATGGGAAGAATGCTTCATACATATATATATATATATATATATATATATAGTAGGTGGAAAGAGTGCTCCTTAAACACATATGGTCAGTAATGAAGAATGCTCTTTAACTATTTGGTATGTGGGAAGAATGCTCCTTACATATGTAGTTGGTGGGAAGAAAGCTCTTTAGATATGTGGTCAGTGGGAAGAATGCCCTTTATATATGTGGTCAGTAGCAAGAATGCTCCTGATAATGTGGTCTGTAGGAAAATCGCCCATTATATATGTGGTTAGTAGGAAGCATGCCCCTTATATATAAAATAATGCCCCATAAATGTCATATATATATATATATATATATATATATATATATATATATATATATATATATAGAGAGAGAGAGAGAGAGAGAGAGAGAGAAAGTGTTTCTGTAGGAAGAATGTTCCTTATGCACTTGATCGGTATGAAGAATGCTTGTTATATATGTGATCAGTGAGAAGAATGCTCCTTATATATGTGGTCAGTATGAAGAATGCTCTTTATATATGTGGTCAGTGGGATGAATGCTCCTTATATATGTTATCAGTGGGAAGAATGCTCCTTATATATATGTAGCGTGTGGGAAAAATGCTCCTTATATATGTTATCAGTGGGAATGCTCCTTATATATGTTATCAGTGGGATGAATGCTCCTTATATATGTTATCAGTGGGAGGAATGTCCTTTATATATGTGGTCAGTGGGATGAATGTCCTTTATATATGTGGTCAGTAGGAAGAATGCTCCTTATATATGTTATCAGTGGGAAGAATGCTCCTTATATATGTTATTAGTGGGATGAATGCTCCTTATATATGTTATCAGTGGGATGAATGCCCTTTATATATGTGGTCAGTAGGAAGAATGCTCCTTATATATGTTATCAGTGGGAAGAATGCTCCTTATATATGTTATCAGTGGGATGAATGCTCCTTATATATGTTATCAGTGGGATGAATGCTCCTTATATATGTTATCAGTGGGATGAATGTCATTTATATATGGTGTCAGTGGGATAAATGCTCCTTATATATGTGGTCAGTGGGAAGAATCCCCCCTTACAGATATATATATATATATATATATATATATATATATAAATTATCATTGTGAGTGGTTATTGATCTGAGAGTCAGAAATGACTCAATCCTCTGGAGGAACCCCTAGGGTTAGATGTATCCTGGGCATAGGAGCATGATATATCCAACAATATGGGTGACAGTATGTAATAGCACCTATATAAAATAGAAGACTGAATGGCATAATGCTATCAGAAGCTGTGCCACTTGAGCAGACAGCTGTGTGTACATGTGATCCTGGCTGCCCATGCATTGTCTATGAATGAGGAGTGCATGCTGCTTCTCATTACAGTAATAGGAGTGAGAGCTCCTTCCAGGACAAAGGGACTGTCACACAAAGATTGGAGATGCCTATTGATGTGCATTGAACTCTTCCTAATCTAACAAAAAGTAGCGATCTCTTCTTCTCCACCATCACCTCTATTGTAGAAGACTGTCTCCTCGTCATTGTCTTTATTCTATGAGTTTAGAAGAAATAGATGATGGAGTGAGAAGAGCCCTGAACCCACCAGACAGCCTGTTGTGCTGTATAACAATGAGGTCCCGGAATATGGACCACAATTGTGCACCATCCCTCCCTCCCTCCCAGATGCACCTACCTGTCTAAGGGCTTCCGACTCCTAGAGGTGATGCTGGCTACGATGATGCTTTCCCTCCGCGGGGTGGCCACGGCTTTAAAAGTCCCCATCCAGAACTTCTCGAAGAGCTGCTTCTCCCCTTGCTGGACGCCGGCCATAGTCATCGGGAGGAGAGGAGAGGATCAGAGAGGACCGGAGAGGAGAGCGGCCGCCGTACCGACCACACTTCAGGAGCTGTCCAAGTGCTGGCGGTCCTGAATCCACTCCGCTGGGCTGACACTTGGGGCGGGGCGGAGCCTCGCTGACTCCTCCCCCCGGGCTGTGTTCAGTAATCAGCGTGTGGTCCTGGCAGCATCACCCTACAGAGCCGGTCCAGGGACAGGGGACACCATAGACTGGGACTGGAGAGGAAAGACAAGTCTAGGCTCTTGTTTAGTCTCCTATGACGTGTAAACAGGGGCTGGCAAAGTTTCAGCCTTCCCCTCCCTTTTATTCCTTTCTTCCCCCCCACCCTTTGTATTAGAAGAAGACAAGTGCTTGCTTCCCAGGCCTGACCCATCTGCATAACAAAAGCCCGCAGGCCAAGCGTGTGCCTGGCATAATGGTCCAAGGTTCACTCCAGCAATGACCCAGAAGAGGGGGGGAGACAATACACTCCTCAGTCTGCTCTCATCACACAAGGGTCTGCGCTCTGATCATTATCACGATGCACTTTATTAACCCTTCGCACTCGCAGCGCACTAAAAGACTTTGCAGACTGATTCCATATCGCAGCCAATCAGGAAACATATAGAATGTATTTTAAAGCCTGGCTCCAGGGTAAGGAAAAGTCTTCCCTTGGCACCAGCAACATAAGAGATAAATGTTTGTTTTTCTCTCCAGGGGACGGTAAACACACTTTTACTTATTTGGTCCAGCAGTAGACATGGACCAGGGTTGCCAACCGTCAGTAAAATTACACTTTGTAAAAATCAATGATTTTTTTACAACTGTAAGTAAATATCAGGGGCTGATCATTTGTTATGCCAAGTTGACTTAAAGCGGAGGTCTCACTTAAATAAATTAAAAGCCAGCAGCTACATATACAGCAGCTGCTGACTTTTAATAAATGGACACTTACCTGTCCAGGGTGCCCGCGATATCGGCAGCCAAATCCGAGCACTTGCTCGGCTCTCAGCTGCCCCCGGCAGCATCCTTGGTACCCTACTGCGCGTGCGCACGCTGCGTGGCTTCACTGGTCCCCGCTGTGTTCCGGGAGCTGTGTGTCTCCCAGAAGACAACTGGGGGGGTTACAGAGTAGGCACCGGAAGTGGCGCAGATCACCAAGGGGATCTATGCCAGATATTAGACAGGTATCTACTTTCTCATCCCTCCCCCTGAAATATGCCAAATGTGACACTGGAGGGGGGTTCCAAAAAGCAGAAGTTCCATTTTTGCGTGGAACTCCACTTTAAGTATAAACCAGGCAACCTACATACCTCACAACTTTTTGAGATGGGAATGAGGGACACCTATCAGCAAAAGTATGCAAGCATAGGACCCACCCTTTGCCACACCCCCTTAAAGGAGACTTGTACAAAAAAAAAAAATTTGTTAAACCCACAAGTGCTTTTTTTTTTATACCACTACTATTCCTTTATATTGGCTTTTGGAATTTACAAATGCAGCAATTTAGAAATGAGATGAAAGGTTTAGCACTGGGAAAGACTTTAAAATAAAATGTGCATTTTATATACATCTATATAGATCAGACCAAAATAAGGGACAAATAAGGAGGAATGAGGGACAGAGGGACATTGCTCCAAATCAGGGACAGTCCCTCCAAATCAGGGACAGTTGGGAGCTATGAAATTACTTGTTATCAGTATCATCAGTGTTTCCATATTGTGGTTATACTGTTACCCACTTAACCACTTCAGATCCGCATTATCGTCAAAAGACGTCTGCAGCGCGGACCTGAAGTGCCAGGATCACGTCTTTGGACGTCAAGTTGTGTACATTACCAGCGCGCACCACTGGGTGGCGCACAGCGGGTAAACACTGTCCCGGCGCATCGCTGAAGAGCCGATGCGTGTACCTGGCGGCCGCGATGTCCGTCAGGTACACGCGATCGGCGGGAACACAGCAGGGACGTGGAGCTCTGTGTGTAAACACAGAGCTCCACGTCCTGTCAGGGAGAGGAGACAGATGCTGTGTCCCTAGTACATAGGGACACAGCATCAGTCACCTCCCCCAGTCACCCCCTCCCCCCACACAGTTAGAACACACCCAGGATACACATTTAAACCCTTCCTCACCCCCTAGTGTTAACCCCTTTCCTGCCAGTCACATTTATACAGTAATTAGTGCATTTTTATAGCACTGATCGCTGTATAAATGTAAATGGTCCCAAATTTGTGTCAAAAGTGTCCGATATGTCCGCCGCAATATCGCAGTCCCAATAAAAATCGCAGATCGTCGCCATTACTAGTAAAAAAAAAATAATAAAAAAAAATAATAATTCTGTTCCCCATTTTGTAGGCGCTATAACTTTTGCGCAAACCAGTCGCTTTTTTTTTTTTTTTTTACAAAAATATGTCGAAAAATACATATCGGCCTTAACTGAGAAAAAAAATCGTTTTTTTAAATTGGGATATTTATTATAGCAACAAGTAAAATATATATATATATTTTTAAATTGTTGCTCTTTTTTGTTTATAGCGCAAAAAATAAACACCGCAGAGGTGATCAAATACCACCAAAATAAAGCTCTATTTGTGGGAAAAAAGGATGTCAATTTTGTTTGTTTGACGCAGTGCCGGAAGCTGAAATTTCGCCTGGGCACGAAGGGGGTTTATGTGCCCAGTAAGCAAGTGGTTAAGCCCCAGAAGGTTTACTACCCCCCCCCCCCCCATCACGACCAGGCCATTTCTTTCAATACCGCACTGCGTTACTTTAACTGACAATCGTGCGGTCAGTATCACACAAAAGTGAGTACACCCCTCACATGCCTGACAAAGGGGTCCTGCGTGACTCCAAAATGTTGCACTCTCCTTGTGTTGTGATCATGTTTGGACGCTACTTTGTGTCGATCCGTGATGTGCTGGCAAATATCTTCGTCGTTAACACTGAAGAAATGACACTTTGCTACAATGTAAAGTAGTGAGTGTACAGCTTGTATAACAGTGTACATTTGCTGTCCCCTCAAAATAACTCAACACACAGCCATTAAAGTGGAGGTTCACACTAAAACAACTCTGTCCCATCCCATCCAGCATACTGGCGTCAGCTCTACTTACTGTATAATGAATAATTTTATTTTCTCCCTACCACGGTAAATAGCGGTAAATGGCGTGGCTATGGTGCGTCACGCCTTCCGCGTCACGCGTTACGCCTCCCGAAAATAGCCGAACTAGGACTCGGCTCTTCCCGATGCTATACGGCGCCAGCGCACAGACCTAGGAGCTGACTGCGCAGGCGCCGTATATAGCCGAGTACTGTTTCGGCTTTTTTCGGAGGGCATGACGCACCATAGCCATAGGACTCGGCTATATACGGCGCCTGCGCAGTCAGCTCCTAGGTCTGTGCGCAGGCACCGTATAGCGACGGGAAGAGCTGAGTCCTAGTTTGGCTATTTTCGGAAGGCGTGACGTGCCATAGCCGCGCCATTCACCACGGTAGGGAGAAAATAAAATTATTCATTACACAGTAAGCAAAGCGATTAAAAAAAAAAAAAAAAAAAATAGCTGACGCCAGTATGCTGGATGGGATGGGGCAGAGTTGTTTTAGGGTGAACCTCCGCTTTAATGTCTAAACCACTGGTAACAAAAGTGAGTACACCCCTAAGTGAAAATTAGCCATTTTCCCTCCCCCCGGTGTCATGTGATTCATTAGTGTTACAAGGTCTCCAGTGTTAATGGGGAGCAGGTGTGTTAAATTTGGTGTTATCGCTCTCACTCTCTTGCACTGGTCACTGGAAGTTCTACATGGCACCTCATGGCAAATAACTCTCCGAGGATCAGACAAAAAAAAACTGTTGATCTACATAAAGATGGCCTAGGTCAGCTATTCTCAACCAGGGTTCTGTGGAACCCTAGGGTTCCTCCAGAGGTGGCTAGAGGTTCCTTGAGCTGTGGCTGATTTACCTTCTGTTTGATGATGCTTACATAGTTCTGAGCCAATTCCACTTGGAGGAGCCAGTGGTATTACACCAATGATCTTCATAGTTCTCTGTAAGGGGGGCATTATTACCACTACTGTAAAAAAGGGCATTGTTCCCACTGACCCCCAATGAATGGGTTTTATCAGGGGTTCCCCGAGATCTGAAAATTATGTTTAGGGTTCCCCAGAGGTAAAAAGGTTGAGAAAGGCTGGCCTAGGCTTTAGGAAGATTGCCAAGACCCTGAAAATGAGCTGCAGCACAGTGGTCAAGACCATATAGTGATTTAACAGGACAGGTTCCACTCAGAACAGGCCCTGCCATGGTTGACCAAAGAAGTTGAGTGCACATACTCAGTGTCATATCCAGAGGTTAATAGACATATGAGTGCTGCCAGCATTGCTTCAGAGGTTGAAGGGGTGGGGGGTCAACTGGTCAGTGCTCAGACCATACACTGCACACTGCATCCAATTGATCTGCATGGCTGTCATCCCAGAAGGAAGGTTTGCTGAAGACAGGCAGACTAAGGATATGAATTACTGGAATCATGTCTTGTGGTCTGATGAGACCAAGATAGACATATTTGGTTCAGATGGTGTCAAGCATGTGTGGCGGCAATCAGGTGAGGAGAACAAAGACAAGTGTGTCTTGCCTACAGTCAAGCATGGTGGTGGGAGTGTCATGGTCTGGGGTTGCATAAGAGCTGCTGGCACTGGGGAGCTACAGCTCATTGAGGGAACCATGAATGCCAACATGTACTGTGACATACTAAAGCAAAGCATGATCACCTTCAGGCTCAAGGACCAGCTGCCTTGGGGAAAGTGCAAGGCCCCCCCATGCAGCTGGGGCCCCTGGGCAGTGCCCAGGTGTGCCCTCTCATTAAGACAGCCCTGGCTGTGTGTTGAGTTATTTTGAGTGGACAACAAATTTACACTGTTATACAAGCTGTACACTCACTACTTTACATTGTAGCAAAGTGTCAATTTCTTCAGTGTTGTCACATGAAAATATATAATAAAATACTTACACAACTGTGAGGGTGTTTTCACTTTTGTGAGATACTGTATGTCCTTTTTTTCCCCACAAATAGAGCTTTCTTTTTGTGGTATTCGATCACCTCTGCATTTTTTTTTACGCTAGAAACAAAGAACAACCGACAATTTTTTTAAACAAAATTATAATTTTCTTTCTGTTCTAAAACACATCCAATAAAAAAAATGCAAAAGTCAAAGTTCTTCATCAATTTGGGCCAATATGTATTCTGCTACCAACAAGCATATTGATTGGTTTGCACAAAAGGTATACATCTATAAACGATTTGATATACTGTAATTTTGGAACTTTTATTTTTTTATTTATTTATTTATTTATTTATTTATTACTAGTAATAGATGCAATTAGTGACTTTTAGCAGGGCTGCAATATTGCGTTGGACAAACCAGACACCTAACTGACACTTTTGGTACTTTTTAGGGGACCAGTGACACTAATACAGTGAACTAGTGACACTGGCAGGGAAGGGGTTAACATCAGGGGCGATCAAATGGTTAAATGTATCCCTAGGGAGTGCTTGCTAACTGTATGGGGTATGCTTGTACTGTGGAAAGGTAGGGATCCGTGTTTCTCTTAGGCAGGATCACAGCCTTCCCTTGTCACAGAATGGCGACCTGCCTTGTTTACATAGGCAGATAGTCATTCTGCCTGTGCCTCATACGATCAGTGGGTCCCGGCGGACATTGAGTCTGCCATACTCACTGATTGGCTCCCGCTGTGTCTAATCACAGTGGGAGCGGGTTGAATGGCGTCGCATGTGCGCGCCCCCAGACCTGGAAATGCAGCATTATGTACAGGTATGTGATTCTGCACAGAGGAGCCGCCGCCCTGCAATAAATGTATGTGGGGTGGTGGCAAAAGGTTAAACCGGGCAAATTACTTGTTATGGGTATGTTTCTATATTGTGTTTATACTGTTTAAATATTAGGGCCCGGATTCACAGAGATGGGCGCATATTTACGCTGGCGTAGCGCATACATAGTACGCTACGCCAGCGCAGTGTGGAGAGGCATGCACTGAATTTAGCAAGCTATTGCTCCCAACTCTGCGCCGACGTAGCGTACATATGAAGGCGCAGGCTGGCGTAAGTGGAAGTAGGTGGAAGTGGGCTGGAAGTGGGCGTGATCAATGCTAATGAAGCGTGACCCCATGCAAATGATGGGCCAGGCGCCAGACAAGTACTTAAAACGAACTGCGCATGCGTCGAGACGTGGACATATCCCCGCGCTCATGATCACAACCACGTCGAAACAACTGCCTAAGATAAGCTGGATCACTGTGTACGCCGTTTACATAACCTACGCCCAGCCAGACCCACGTCCTATGTAAAATAAGTAGGCTTGAGTTCCCTGGTGCAGACCTTTGCATGTCTGGTGCTGACTTACACCTCCTTTATGGGGAATAACTTTACGCCGGACGGAAAACTTACGTACGTTGCGTAGAGCCTGTGCCGGGTGCACGTACGTTTATGAATCGGCGTATTTCCCTCATTTGCATATTTGAATAGAAAATCAATGGGAGCGCCACATGCGCCCACTCTACGCCGGCAGAGGCAAGTTACGTCGGTGGGATGAAGTCTGTTTTTAGGCGTATCTTAGTTTGTGGGTCCGGCGCACAGATACGATGGCGCATATTTGCACTTACGTGGCGTATCTGGAGATACGTTGGCGCAAGTGCTTTGTGAATCCGGGCCTAGATGTCTACGTTTTTAATAGGAGTTTTGTAATTTTTCAGGTTGTCAATTAAAAATGTGCTCCGTCTCTTAATTTCCCATGTTTTTCAGGAAAATGTTGCAGGAGGTTGGCAACACTACAATAGACTGTCCTTCAACATCCTCAGGTGTAGTGCAGGGCTATGGGCACTGATTCAGTCTTAAAGCAGTATTTAAACCAAAAGCAAACATTTATTATATTCCAGTTTTATCTGATGATCCAGCCAGCAAGTCTGTTTAAAAAAAAAAGCACAAGCTCTCCAGCAGATTGTATCAGTTCACATGGATGAATTAAAGATAAGTGTTATTGGAAAAGGATAGTGCCCACATCCCTAAATCAGACAAGCTACAAAAAAAAAAAAAAAACTCTAAAGGGACTGTTAAAGGGGTGTTCCATCCAAATGTAATGTTTATTAAAAGTCAGCAGCTACAAAAAGTGTAGCTGCTGGCTTTTAATAAACAGACACTTACCTTCTCCACGTTCCAGCGACGCGCCGACCGGGGCTTCGCTCCTCTCCGCCCCCTCCCCAGCCGGCATCCTCATTGCGCATGCGGCTTCACGGCCGGGCACCCACTGCGCATGCGGGAGCCGCACTGCGCATGCGCGCGCGGCATGGCTCGCCACTGATTGGACAGGGGATCGTCTAGGACCTGTCAGTGAGACCTAGACGATCGCCAAAGGGAGGGGCTGCAGTAAGGCGATTAGGCCTAATCGCCTTACCAGCCCCTCGGCGGAGGGAGGAAGTGGGACAGGAAGTCCCACTCCTACTGAAGCCCCCACTCCCCCCCCAAAAAAATTACATGCCAAATGTGGCATGTAAGGGGGAGGGGAGGGCATTAAGCGGAAGTTCCATTTTTGGGTGGGACTCCGCTTTAAGGGCAAAAGCTCTAAACTATTCAAATGTTTAAAATAAAATATATATTTTATTGGAAGAGTTTAAAACAGTTAGTTGAAATGGTATAGTTGTACAACTACAGTTGAGACGGGTGCAGACAATGGTACACAGTTAATAGCAATACATATAGCCACTTGCTCTGTCTGGTGACACACATCTACAGACAGTTTACATAGTGAAATATAGTACTTAGAACTCCATATGAATGTTTAGATGTTGAATTTTAAAAGCAGCAAACTTCTGTCAGATTAGGAAACCCATACCTGCCAACTTTTTGAGATGGGAATGAGGGAGCGGGGAAGGGGGGGGGGGGGTTCCGCGTATCTGAGTTGTTGAGCGGGGGGGGGGAGGTTTCACAGATCAAATTTGTTGAGGGGGGGGTTCGCGGATCGGAGTTTACCGCGGGAATCGCGGGACATTCCCGCAAAATCCGGGACGGTTGGGAGGTATGGGAAACCTATGAGATGAGCAGGCATGCCGCTGCTTTTAAAATTCAACATCTAACCAGTCAGACTGAATGAATGAATGAATGAATGAATAAAAAACTTATATAGCGCGGCACATGCGAACTAAATCGCCTCTGGGCGCTCGTTGTTCCAGTATCTCATAACCTCAAATGAGCAGAGTTTTAATCTGTCTTCTGAAGGTTAGGTGGTTTTCCTCCAACCGAATGCTGGCTGGTAAAGCGTTCCATAGTCTGGGACCTTGGACCGCAAACCTTCTTTCTCCTTTGGACTTAAATCTGGCCTTGGGTACTTTGACCAAATTTTGGTCGCTGGATCGCAGAACGCGATTGGGATTGTGGGCTTCTATTTTATCGCAAAGATATTGCGGGGCTTTTCCATGGATGCATTTATGAGTCAGACAGAGAGCTTTAAAAGCAATTCTGTCTTTTACTGGCAACCAGTGGAGGGATCTCAGAGAAGGGGAGATCGATTCCCATGGTTTTTTTCCAGTCACCAGTCTGGCGGCCGTATTTTGGACGACTTGCAGACGAGCGATTTGGTACTTTGGGAACGGAGGTCTAAATACTGTATTTCACTATATAAACTCACTTTACTGTTAAAAATAAGTGTAAAATGCAAAACTCCAACAAGATGTCCGCTTTTCCCCTTTTCAGTGTATTCTGACTATGGAGGAGTGTTGGGTGTAGCAAGAACGTCACTTCCGTTACACATTCTGATGGGTAGCTAAATCTGACGAAACACCTGCACTACTTTGGTCCAATTTGGGCAGGAGTTCAGCCCGTTGATTTGAATGTAAGTCGCATCATCATCCTAACTGATTTGACTTGTGCACTTGAGGATCTTGAAGGGGAACCCGCAACAAAAAAAAAAACAAATGGTGTGGGCCCCCCCTTCAAGACTATACTAGGTCCCTTCAGTCTGGTATGGCGTTTGAGGGGTCAGAAAAGGGAAGGGGGATGAGTGAGCGGCACCCCGCCTCCTAGACCATACCAGGCCATGTGCCCTCAACATGGGGGGTGGGTGCTTTGGGGTGAGGGGGTCTGCGTGTTGATGGGGAAAAGGCCTCCTCCCGACAACCCGGGGTAGTGTTAATGGGGGTCTGGGGGCAGGGGGCTTATGGGGATCTGGAAGCCCCCTTTAAGAAAGGGGTCCCCAGATCTCGACCCCCACATGTGAATGAGTATAACGTACATTGTACCCCTACCTATCCCCCCCCCCAAAAGAAAGCAGTGCAGTGCTACAAAAAACAAGAGACAATTTTTGACAAGTCCTTTGTTAAAATTGAGGAAGAATGTCCCCCTCGTAGCTCACCCGATGGCTATGTCACCCTTTGCACTTGCCTCACACTTGTCCACATTTAAAAATAGAATTTCAGGGACACTTTGAGAAGGATTCCATATAACATCTAATCAGGTGAAATAAGATTGATTTTTTACCTGAGCGATCTCTCCTGATAGAAATAATCAATCTACAGCAAACAACCCAATTGATCAAGATGTCAAAAACACAAGGAAGTGGTTTTCCATCGACAGTTGGAGGAACTGATTGTCAATTATCAATCGCATGCAAAACAGTCAATCATTTTCCACCCTGCTGGTTGACTCCGTTTGATTGGAAGGGACGTTAAGCCTGTTAAATTGTTTGCTGATTTGATCATTTTGATTGAATAACACATTGATTATATTATAAAATCAGTTTGTATGGCCACCATAACATACATAGATCTTCATTCACATGTACAATTTATTATGTACAGCATAGTGCTTTTGTATGCCCATTTTATAATACTGTATGGTATAATATTATTTGGTATAATACTGTATGGAATAATACTATATGGTATAATACTCTATGGTAGAATACTATAAGGCAGGGCTCAAAATTTCAATGCCTGAGCTACTAGCCAGGTCTTAGGAGTTACTCGCCACCAGTTCTTCCACCCAAATCCTACCCTGCCCCGCCCCTATACACGCCCTCATAAATTATCTCATGAAATGACACTGTTAAATGCTTTATTCAGTTTTAGGTTGTGTTTCGCCTCCCCCAGTACACCTCTACCACCAACGCCTCCCCCCAGTACACCTCTCCCTCCAACACCTCCCCCCAGTACACTTCTCCCTCCAACGCCTCCCCCCTGTACACCTCTCCCTCCAACGCCTCCCCCCAGTACACCTCTACCTCCACCTCCAACGCCTCCCCCCGTACGCCTCCCCCAGTACACCTCTACCTCCACCTCCAACGCCTCCCCCAGTACACCTCTACCTCCACCTCCAATGCCTCCCCCCAGTACACCTCTACCTCCACCTCCAATGCCTCCCCCCGTACGCCTCCTCCAACACCTCCCCCCAGTACACCTCTCCCTCCAATGCCTCCCCCCAGTACTCCTTTTCCTCCAACGCCTCCCCCAGTACACTTCTACCTCCAACTCCTCCTCCCAGTACACCTCTGCCTCTAATGCCTCCCCCAGTACACTTCTACCTCCAATGCCTCCCCCCAGTACACCTCTGCCTCCAACGCCTCCCCCCAGTACACTTCTACCTCCAACGCCTCCCCCCAGTACACCTCTGCCTCCAACGCCTCCCCCCAGTACACCTCTACCTCCAACGCCTCCCCCCAGTACACTTCTACCTCCAATGCCTCCCCCCAGTACACCTCTGCCTCCAACGCCTCCCCCCAGTACACCTCTACCTCCAATGCCTCCCCCCAGTACACCTCTACCTCTAATTCCTCTTCCCAGCATATCTTTGCCTCCAATGCCTCCATCCATCTGTGCTTTTAACGATCCCTCCCCCAAGCACACCTCGTCTTTTGACCTCCCCTTTTCAGAACACTATGCCTCCAATCTTCCCCCCAATCCAGTGCATCTATCCAATTCTACCAGCACTCCCCCCAATCTATCATATGGAAGGTGGGGTGGTGGTGAAGGAATAGGTATAATGGATTAGGAAGGGGGGGTGGAATTGGAGGCATGGATATGATTCAGATCTCCAATACCACCCACCCCCCAATCCATAACATCTATGCCTCCAATTAGCACCCCCCCCCCCAATCCAGCACATTGTACCCTTGCTTAACAGCACACTGTTATATTTACAATTTTGCAGCCATGGGTGTTAGTCTTCACTGTGCCCACTGAGGGCAGACCGAGACGGGTTGAGCCTGCCCACTTAGGACCGCCCCACTACTTGGATGTGCAGCAGGAGGGAGGTGGAGTAGGCGGTCCCAGGCGGCTCTTTAATGCCTATTAAACAGCAGAATCTGTGTGCCTGGAAGGGGATGATCAGGAAGGAGGCAGAGAGGGGCGGTCCTGGGCGGCTCTTTAATTCCTATTGAAGTGCACAGACTTTGTGCCTGGCTGGGTGTGTGCAGTAGAACGCAGGCGGAGAGGGGCAGTTCTGGGCGGGAATGTGTGGCAGGAGGTGGAGAGGGGCGGTCCCAGGCTCTGGCATGTATATTGACGTGCACGGTCTGGGTGGGGATTGAGGCAGAAAGGGGCGATCCTTTTATGCCCATTGAACAGCAGGTTCTGTGTGCCTGGGCGGATATGTGTGGCAGGAGGTGGAGAGGGGCGGTCCTACACGGCTGACTATGTATGTATTGAAATAGCTGAGCTGCGAGCCTGTGCGTGGCTGGAGCACTGGCTATACATTCCTGGGACAGAACAGCCCTGTCATTACTCTCCCCCCTCATTTATTTACTCGCCAAATGCGAGTAGGCGAGTGCAAATTTTGAGGGCTGCTATAAGGGATACAGTAATACTCTATGGTATAATAATATATGGTATAATACTCTATGGTATAATACTGTATGACTGTAAATAACCAGTCTATTGTCAATAACCTAATCCATCAATATGCCACACATGGGGAAGTGGATTTTGAGTGATTGTAAATTATCGAATGCATCCCTGTTTTTCCCATGCAATCTTATAATCCCATCGATGGAAATATAATCAAATTCATGACCAACGCCTCTCAGTGTTTCTGATTGATGCAAAACAATCAATTATTTTCAACCTGGTCGATCATTTCAGTTTGAATGAATCTTATCTAAATAGAGTCTTAATTCATAGGAAGGAAGGTTGCTTATTCAATTGTTTGCCGATTTGATTGTTTTGATCGGATTGTACATTGGGTGTTATTTACGAAAGTCAAATCCACTTTGCACTACAAGTGCAAACTACAAGTGCAAAGTGCACTTGAAATTGCACTGAAAGTGCACTTGGAGTTGCAGTCGCTGTAGATCTGAGGGGGACATGCAAGAAAAAAAAACAAAAAAAAAACAGCATTTTAGCTTGCACATGATTGGATCATAAAATCAGCAGAGCTTCCACTCATTTCAGATCTACCCCTCAGATTTACAGCGACTGCACTTCCAATTGCACTTTGCACTTGTAGTTTGCACTTGTAGAGCAAAGTGGATTTGCCTTCTGTAAATAACCCCCAGTGAATAATAAAAATCGCATAGCCAGTGAGGTATGGCTACCATAATATACAGTGGAACCTCAGATTGCGAGTAACATGGTTAACGAGCGTTTCGCAATAAGAGCATTTTTTTTTTATTTTTTATATCCTGTCTCGGTTTGCAAGTGCTGTCTTGCAAAATGAGCAGGATTCAAGCCTCTGCTGTGTGTGAAGTACCGCCTTTGGCCAGAGGTGCGGGGGCACCGGAGCCGATCAGAGCCGTTCGGAAATACTCAGAAACACTTGAAATACTCTGTTCCTGAGTTTTTCCAAGCCTTTCCGGGGGTTTCTGGGGGCAGCCGAACGATCTTAGAGTATTTCCGAGCACTGATTAGAGCCAGAGGATCTAATAGGCTTCAAAATAGGGTGGGCTCAGGGCGCAGAGCATTGCGTCTGGAGCCCACCCAGGTGTGTTGCAACAGCGAATGAATATTCGCTGTTGCAACACTGATCCACCTCCCGGCCAATCGCGAATCAGGTCTGATACCCTTCACCAGATCGGCTGAAAGGACAGGCGATCCTATTGGACGCCTAGGAGAAGAAGGAAGGAGCCACACAGAAGACACAGGAGCCCGACCAATGGGAGGGGGGGTTGTTTGCCCCCTCCCCCAAAAAAAAAAAGCACTGGCCACCACTGCTGATACTGATTAAAATCCTAAATAGTGGTAAAGCGCCCCAGCGACAGTGTGAAAGTGCCCTTAGAGAATTATCGTTATTCCCTTTAGAAGATGTACTTTTCACTAAGAATACAGGAGGCACAATGTTGCACACCTACAGTTTATAAATGCGATTCACGAGGTGCGGTGATGGGAACCATGGATTTTTTCAGATGCTATTTGGGGAAAATGATATATTTAATGGACTGAACTCTATTGAATCATTTTATCTTGATTAATTAAGGACACATTAGGTGGAAGTTTTCAGCCCACGCAGCGCTGCTAGAATATTATATTAAGTGTTTTTAGGTATATTTTAGATCTTATGAATTTTTAAGATTCTATATTTATAGTAGCCGCTTTTTGTGTATAAAAATAATTTTAAAATGTTTTTAGAATTAACATATAGTAGTAATAATTACATTTTTTTTGTGTGCGCTGGGAGAGAGGATTCGTTTTAACTGAGATTTGATTGATCCACTTGTATTTTGTATTTTACAGGCTAAAAGCTAGCTTGCTGTTAAAATTGTGTCTAATTATAAATATGGAAAGATATTCAGGGGCAGCAGATTACATGAGGATTTTTTTAAAACCTGTCAGCATCCCTGTATAAATAAAAAGTGATAGTCCCGGCATGGGGTGTCCTCGGAGTACAGATAAAGCAGATGCATGTATGCTGCAGCATCCCACATCAGCACTGGATACTACCATGCCCCTTACTAAGCATAGCCTCAGGCATCTGCTTTGTTCCAATCCTAAAGTCAGTTATTGTTTGAATCCCTGCTGACCTTCAGTGTACATTGCAAGAAAATCCACCTTTTATTCAGAGCCCAGCCATATGTGTCAACCTTGTAAGTGACTTCTGCATAATGGCTGAGCCAATATTGCTGTAACCTCATCTTTAGAAATATGCAGCTCTAGACACTAAAATTTGAATTTAAATGAAATACTGCCATTCCTGCCAGTTTGGGGGCTGCGCTGACGCATTCTTCACCTACAGGAATAATACTTATAGGTCCGTTTATTACATACATACATTCATGGCCATGCACTCTGATATAGGGGTGGTAACCTCTAAGCAGTCATTACGCTGCCGTATAGAACAGGACATGCACTAACCGCTCAGGCTTTATAAAGGGGGCTTCCTCTAGGATCAAGGATGACTGGTTTTGTTCATCTGACATTATCATTCACGTTTCCTTTATTAATGAAACCAATTAAATTATAGTTTAATGAGGGGGAATGTTGGAAAGTTAAATGTAATTAATCATTTCAGTAAGTGGATGTGTCATTAAGCTATTCCCTTTTAATAAAGTGCCATATATACCCCTTTGTGGGTGTCTGTGTGCTTATCCCTGATATACCAATTTCATACTTAAATTATATGTATTTAGAACTTCTGTCTGTTAATGCCATTAATGTTATGCTATGGCATCATCTCCCCTAGCTCCAAAGTCAAAAGTCTTGGGGTCATCTTCGACTCCTACATGACAATGGATGCACAAATAGGGTCAGTAGTCAGCGGATCTCACCATCTGCTGCGCCTACTACGCAGACTTATTCCCCAAAAAAGACATAGCAGTCGTGGTGGGAACAATTGTGAACTCCAGGCTGGACTATGCAAATGCCCTTTACCTCGGACTCCCTAAGTACCAAATCGCTCATCTGCAAGTTGTTCAAAATACAGCCGCCAGACTTGTGACGGGAAAAAAACCCTGGGAATCCATCTCACCTTCGTTGAGAACCCTTCACTGGCTGCCAGTAAAAGACAGAATTGCTTTTAAAACACTCTGTCTGACTCATAAGTGCATCCATTGGAAGGCTCCGCAATATCTATGCGAAAAGATAGAAGCCCACAATCCCAATCGCGTTCTGCGATCCACCGACCAAAATCTGGTCAAGATACCCAAAGCCAGAAACAAGTCCAAAGGAGAAAGAAGGTTTGCTTTCCAAGGTCCCAGACTATGGAACGCTTTACCAACCAGCATTCGGTTGGAGGAAAACCACCTGAGCTTCAGAAGACAGATAAAAACTCTGCTCTTTTTAAGACCAGAGAGACAGAAACAACGAGCGCCCAGAGGCGATTCAATTCGCATGTGCCGCGCTATATAAGTTTTTCATTCATTCATTCATTCAAAGGGAACCTGTATGGCTAGAAATATGGAAGCTGATCTCAATACTGTATGTAATGCCCAGGGCTTCCCATGGTTCTCTACCTCGTTAATCACTGGCTGCATGCTTGTTTTGGGTCAGTAACTTTCTGAATAAGGCTCCATTCACACTTGTACGACTCCAAAGTTGCGCCGACTTTGCGCCAACAACTCTTCCATTAAGGCCAGATTTGTGGAGTGCACGATTAATTGTTGTACCGTGGACAGATTCTCCCACCTGAGCTGTGGCTCTCTGCAGCTCCTCCAGAGTTACCATGGGCCTCTTGGCTGCTTCTCTGATTAATGATCTCCTTGCCCGGCCTGTCAGTTTAGGTGGACGTCTTGGTAGGTTTGCAGTTGTGCCATACTATTTCCATTTTTGGATAATGGATTCACTAAGATCTCTAACAAACCTCTGAGGGCTTCACAGAACATAAATATTTATACTGAGATTAAATTACACACAGGTGGACTTTATTTATTCATTAGATGACTTCTGAAGGCAATTGGTTCCACTAGATTGTATTTAGGGGTAGTAAAGGGGGACTGAATACAAATGTGCACTACACTTTTCAGGTATTTATTTGTAAAAAAAATGTATTAAAACCATTTACTATTTTCCTTCCATTTCACAATTATGTGCCACTTTGTGATGGTCTATAACAAGAAATCCCAATAAAAAACATTTACGTTTTTGGTTGTAACATGACAAAATGTGGAAAATTTCAAGGGGTATGAATACTTTTTCAAGGCACTGTACCTGTGGACAGAAAAAAAAAATGACAGAGCTTTATGGTAAAGCTTATCATTCTACTGTTTTCAGAAAAAAAATGAGGCCTTTAAAGAAAGAATACTGTCCCTACATTCAAACATGGTGGAGGATCCCTGATGTTTTGGGGTTGCTTTGGTGCTTCAGGCACTGGATGTCTTGGCCGCGTGCATGGCATTACACCAGGCCTTGACAAAATCCGGGCGCCAGGTCACAATTGCGACAAGAAATTGTGACCTGGCGCCTGCGCCCGCCGGTAATTAAGGCCGTGGCTTTGCGGCCTCAATTACCAGCCGTCGCGGGCCCACCGCGATCGCATGGTGGGGGAGGTGGGGCGCACGGAGGCACGGGATCCTGTGTCTCCGTGTGCCCCCACAACCACCGCCACGTGATCACGGCGGGCCGGCGACGGCCGGTAATTTAGGCCGCGTCTTTGCAGCCTT
Source organism: Rana kukunoris (assembly GCA_029574335.1). NCBI lineage: Eukaryota > Metazoa > Chordata > Amphibia > Anura > Ranidae > Rana > Rana kukunoris. Next base: position 174,929,739 of record CM056049.1, read on the forward strand.
GTGAAGGCCCAAGCTGCCTTCTGTGACCTGGCGCCATCTGGTGGTGACCGTTGGCATTACAAGTAAAAGAGCAGTTCTAATATGTGTTTTTTTACTGTTTTCACTGCCATCTCCTTCCCTCTAATTAGAACTGTGACGGTAGTCGAACATATCTCCGTCATCCATTCCCTTCTTCTCCCATAAAATAAATCACCCAATATTCCACGAGTAGGAATATCCCTGGAATCACCGAATAATCCACACATGAGCCAAGGCTTAATGTTGGATGTAACAGGACACACTTTATTGAAAACCACAGCACACTTTTATACAGGATTTGGAACATCCCGCCCCCAACAACCACTTTCCTATTGGTCCATTGTAAAGTATGCAGTCTACACTCAGGTCCTCCTAAACCATGCAAATGAGGACTTAAAAATGACCCAGCAGAGATTGGTCAGAAATCTTTGAATAGAAAGACTGCTATGTGTATTCAGACAAAAGCCCCAGGGGGGCAATCAATGTACACAATAGCCACCCACAGAACAATGTGACCGTCTGGACAGTTGAGTCAGCTTCAAGACAGAGAGCTGGCCGGTGGTGGACATTAGCATTCACATTAGACAATGACATTCTAATTGAATTCACACAATAAGGTCTTTCAAAAGCCTGTGTCACTTAGCACATCAACAGCCCTTTACACAGAGGAATGAGCCCTCTTATTGACCGGTTGTGGTTTAGAATAAACCAACAACTTTTAATATTTCAAGATATCCTGCCATACATGATTTATCAGTAATGACCCATCTCATAGAATTTATGATATAATTTCTTTGTCACCCTATGGCCCTATTGGACATAAGGTGACCCTAGACATAGGAGGATCTAAGTCTGTCATATTTCTCCCCCATCAGAAGATGACTAACAGGGTCCCAGACCTCCACCTGGTCTGGACATGCGTTAGTCGGACAAAGTGAATTCACATAGTCTGTCCGCATGACCTCCAATCTTGGCTGCAAGGTGTAGTTGATACCAGTAGAGGGAACCCCAAACGGGTTGACTCCGAAGTCAGTCAGTAGTTCCAGTCCTCCGATGCTGGTATCCATACAGTACCCCAAATCACTTGCTCCAAACCGGGCATTACTCACCCCACCATCCTCTGCCTCTCTCAGGGAACACGTCTGCCGCTGGGGAGAGGCCTGGACTAGCCCTTCTCCCTGGAGTCCTTTCAGCCGCTGGAGAGATGACAGGGTGGCTGGGCTCAGTCCATCATGCTGTTGGGGATCTGGACCAACTTGCCACCATTTATGGGGTATACCAGTGGAGACTGAAGTCCCACCCACTGGTGTGAGGTGAAAATCCCCCAGTGCTTGCAAAGCAAAGCCGACATCCTCCTGTTTCAGTCCTGTACCATTTTCTGGGGTTGTGCCAGTGGAGACTGAAGTCCCATCCACTACCCCAGGAACCCCTTCTTCTGTTAGGTGAAAGCAGAGGCCCGGGGCACTCTGCTCTGTTGCCATCTCTTCCGCTGGGTTGCTGTGAGTGGAGACCACAGTCCCATCCACCGATATCCGCTCAAGCTGTAGTGGGGTGCAGCCGCCAGTAGCATCCTGTCCTGCTGCCAGTGATTCCGCTGGGAGTAAGAGCTTTACCACCTCAGCTGGTTGCTGGGGGGGGGGGGCAACCGCCCTGGCTCCCTGGGACTCCACAGTTGGTCCCCGTGCTGGGCAGAGATGGCTGGCACTCTGCCCTGTTGCCAGCACTTCTGCTGGGGGTGCATAATCCATAACATCCTCTGAACAGTCCATACATTCTGTAATCTGTGGCTGGGGAGTGATCGCCATCTTCTCACCCTGAGCCTCCGAGACTGCCACAGGGGTGGGGCAGAGGTCTTGAACCCTCTGTCCGGTGACCATCGCTTCAGCTGGGGAAGTTCCTTGTAACTCCACAAATACTGCTCTTGGTGCTGGGCAGAGCCCAGTGAAGTTTGGCCCTGATACCAGCTCTTCTGCTGGAGGCCCATCAGGTTGTTTTTCCTCAGCAGAAAAATCTATTAAATCCCCTGTCTCTGGTGTCTAAGGATAGGGGTTCACCATCTCCTGTCCATGGAACCCAGAAGATGCTATAGGTACTGAGCAGAGGTTAGCAGAGCTCGGCCCTGCGGTCAGAACTTCAGCTTTGGGAATTGCAATCTCCAGGTTTTCCACTGCCGATTCACTGGCATACTGCTGGACAGGCACATTCCTCCATTCAAGATCGTCCCATGCAGAAACGGGATCATCAATGTCAGTCGGCACTTGCTGCATCCGCCATATAACCTCCTGGTCCATAGCTGCAGGGGAAGGTTGGAAAAGCACACTGTTACCCTGCCACATGGACGATTCTTCAGCCAGGATTTCCGCATTGTCCACTAGTAGTTCCCGATAGTCCCAGGCAAAGGGAGCCCGGCCCTTGTGCTGAGCAGAGTCTAGCAGCTGTTTGTAGGCGATTTCCAGGTCCCATTCCCGAGCGGCCAGAAATTCCAAATCTTCCTGTAGCCAGTGCGCTTCCGAGATATTCAATTTTTTCTCTCTGTGCTCCATTATGTCCTCCAAGCGCCACTCCCGATCATCCCCAAAGTCGGGATCACTGGACATCCTCCAATACAACAATCCCAGGCCATCATAGTCATAGCCTTCTGTGGGGCTGTCATCCGCGGACCACGGGCACTCTTGGGCTACATACCACCGGAGGGCTCTGTAGCTCTCATCCAGCTGCATCTCTGCCCGGATCAGCCTGTTTAACCACTTGAGGCCCGCGCTACCGTCGGATGACGGCAACAGCGCGGGCCTCAATATCCAACATGCCGTCATTTGACGGCATGTCTTTCTGGCGTTCCCAGCGCGCGCTGTAGAGCGCGCTGCGGGGAAGCCCTGTGTTGTCCGTGTCCCTTGGACACGGCCAATCACAGATCGCGGCAAACGGCCAATCAGAGCGGCCGTTTGCAATGCGATCTGTGGGCGAATGAGAGATGATCTCTCATAGATCATCTCTCATTGCCGGCTGACACAGAGACAATGTCCTGTCTCTGGAAGGGAGGAGCCCGATCTGTGTTCCTTCCTACATAGGGACACAGATCGGTCACCCCCCCAGTCACCCCCCCCCTCCCCCTACAGTTAGAACACACCTAGCATACACATTTAACCCCTTCCTCACCCCCTAGTGTTAACCCCTTCAATGCCAGTCACATTTATACTGTAATTAGTGCATATGTATAGCACTGATCGCAGTATAAATGTGAATGGCGCCAAAAATGTGTCAAAAGTGTCCGATGTGTCCGCCATAACGTCGCAGTAACAATAAAAATCGCAGATCGCCGCCATTTCTAGTAAAAAAAAAATAATAAAAAATAATAATTCTCTCCCCTATTTTGTAAGCGCTATAACTTTTGCGCAAACCAGTCGCTTATTGCGATTTTTTTTTTTTTTTTTTACCAAAAATATGTAGAAGAATACGTATCGCCCTAAACTGAGAAAAAAAATGTGTTTTTTTTTTTTAATTGGGATATTTATTATAGCAACAAGTAAAAAATATTGTATTTTTCTTCAAAATTGTCGCTCTTTTTTGTTTATAGCGCAAAAAATAAAAATCGCACAGGCGATCAAATACCACCAAAAGAAAGCTTTACTTGTGGGGAAAAAAGGACGTAAATTTTGTTTGGGAGCCATGTCGCACGACCGCGCAATTGTCAGTTAAAGCGACGCAGTGCCGGAAGCTGAAATTTCACCTGGGCAGGAGGGGGGTGTAAGTGCCCAGTAAGCAAGTGGTTAATTCCGCTATTCACTCCTGCTTCGGTTGTTCCCCCAACAACGGCATTCGTACGTCATACTGCGGCCAGTACCTTGCATAGATGTAGGGCAGGACCTCTCCTTGGTGTTGCTGCTCCAGAGCTAGCGCTTCCTTCCAGAGTTGGCACCGAATCACATCCGCCCATCCCAGCAGGACCTCCTCTGATTCTGGTCCTGTGTGCTGTATCCGCATCTCCTGTAACCTTCTTCTGAATTCCTCTTCCATGGTTACTGGTATCTGTACCTCTCCTCGTCTTTCATTTGGTGCTGCTTCTTTAGGCGTTGTCACCGATCGTCGTATTTCTGCAATTCTCAGCTCATGTTGCCGCTCTCGTTCTTTCTCATCAAAAGCTTTAAAAGCGCTAAACGGAATCCTCCTTGTGTCTGCTGTGCTGTACTCACTGTTTGGAGAATGTGCGGCTGCTTGTTGGACTGCTGCCAGTTTTAACTGTAGCTCTGCTTCTCTTATTTGTTTAGCCTCCTCCGCTAACAGGGTCATCACTTTCAGCACCACATCTGCCGTTGGGTTCGGACCGAACCATGCTAATTTCTCTCTTATTAGCTTGTTGGCTGGTGATTCCTCATCCTGAATCACTGGTGTCTCCATCTCTTGTACTGCTGGCCTTGCTGCAACCAAGTTCTCCTGGTCTAGCTCCATTAATTCTGCTATGATGACACGCTCGGTTTTGTTGCAGGCAATCCTTCCACCAACTTCCAGTAGTTCTTTCAGTGTATTTCTTTTAAGCCGGGTGTACCAGTCTTCCATTCACTGTTTCCAGTGTCTGCTTGGAATCCTGGTGTAAAGGAAAGTAGAAGGGAAAAATCCCGCTGCTGCCAACCAGTTGTGACGGTAGTCGAACATATCTCCGTCATCCATTCCCTTCTTCTCCCATAAAAGAAATCACCCAATATTCCACGAGTAGGAATATCCCTGGAATCACCGAATAATCCAAACATGAGCCAAGGCTTAATGTTGGATGTAACAGGACACACTTTATTGAAAACCACAGCACACTTTTATACAGGATTTGGAACATCCCGCCCCCAACAACCGCTTTCCTATTGGTCCATTGTAAAGTATGCAGTCTACACTCAGGTCCTCCTAAACCATGCACATGAGGACTTGAAAATGACCCAGCAGAGATTGGTCAGAAATCTTTGAATAGAAAGACTGCTATGTGTATTCAGACAAAAGCCCCAGGGGGGCAATCAATGTACACAATAGCCACCCACAGAACAATGTGACCGTCTGGACAGTTGAGTCAGCTTCAAGACAGAGAGCTGGCCGGTGGTGGACATTAGCATTCACATTAGACAATGACATTCTAATTGAATTCACACAATAAGGTCTTTCAAAAGCCTGTCTCACTTAGCACATCAACAGCCCTCTTATTGACCGGTTGTGGTTTAGAATAAACCAACAACTTTTAATATTTCAAGATATCCTGCCATACATGATTTATCAGTAATGTCCCATCTCATAGAATTTATGATATAATTTCTTTGTCACCCTATGGCCCTATTGGACATAAGGTGACCCTAGACATAGGAGGATCTAAGTCTGTCACAAGAACCCCCAAACATTATGTATATTTTTTTATTCTAACACCCTAGAGAATAAAATGGCGATAGTTGAAATACTTTTTGTCACACCGTATTTGCGCAGCGGTCTTACAAGCACACTTTTTTTGGGAAAAATACGCTTTTTTTAATAAAAAAATAAGACAACAGTAAAGTTATCCCAATTTTTTGTTATATTGTGAAAGATATGGTTACGCCGAGTAAATTGATACCCAACATGTCACGCTTCAAAATTGCGTCAGCTCGTGGAATGCTGACAAACTTTTACCCTCTAAAATCTCCATAGGTGACGTTTAAAAAATTCTACAAGTTGCATGTTTTAAGTTACAGAGGAGGTCTAACGATCACGGCGATACCTCACATGTGTGGTTTGAATACCGTTTACATATGTGGGCGCTACTCATGTATTTATTCGCTTCTGCGCGCGAGCTTGGAGGGATGGGCGCGTTTTCTGGCTCCTAACTTTTTTAGCTGTCTCTTTTAGCTGCATTATACAATCTACAGACTACCAAAGAATTCTGCAGTACAATGTAAGGCCCAGTATCAGAAAGTTGGGTTTCTGTCAGAGGTCATGGGTCTTACAGCAGGACAGTGACCCAAAGCACATGCCAAAAAGCACAGCAAATGGTATAAGACTTATGCTGCGTACACACGTTCGGAAAGAAAAGTCAGATGTGAGCTTTTGGTCGGAAATGTGTATGCTCCATCGGACTTTTGCTGTCGGAATTTCCGCCAACTAAAGACTGAGTGCAGGTTCTCTATTTTTCCGACGGAAAAAGTTCCCATCAGAAAATCTGCTCGTCTGTATGCAATTCCGACGCGCAAAAAAACACGCATGCTCAGAATCAAGCAGAATAGCCGAACTGCCTATTGAACTTATTTGATCTCGGCTCGTCGTACGTCTTGTACATCACCACGTTCTTGACGGTTGGAATTTCTGACAAGATTTGTATGACCGTGTGTATGCAACACAAGTTTGAGCCAACATTCTGTCAGAAAAAATCCATGGTTTTCTTGTCAGAATTTACGATCGTGTGTACTCGGCAAAAGAGCTGGAAAGTTCTGAATGGCCAGCAATGAGTCCAGATCTAAATCCCATAGAGCACCAGTGGAGAAATCTCAAAACCGCAGTTGGGAAAAGGAACCCTTCCAATTTGAGAGACCCGGAGCAGTTGGCAAAAGAAGAGTGATACAAAACTCCAGTAGAGAGGTGTAAGAAACTCATTGATCGTTACAGGAAGCGATTGATTTCAGTATTTTTTTCCAAGGGGTTCGCTACCAAATTTAAAATTGAGGGAGCTAATAGTTTTGACCAGTCCATTTTTGGAGTTTTGCGTGGAATGTGTCAGATTTTTTTTTTTTTTTAGAACTTTTTTGTTTCTAAATTTTTTCAGTGTCGTACCAATACAAATAAATGAAATTAACCTGGTATAGCGGGTTTTACATTTATATACTTGAATGGGAATTCAAAACCCTTTTGACCACTTAATGACCCCCTGCCCCCTCTTTACTATGGAGGGGCTACCGCTGTAGGCAAACAGACTTACTAGTACGTTCCTGCCTACTTCTGGGTTTATGGTACGTGCATGCACGCCCTCTAGCCACCCCTTGCTGTGAGTGTAAACACCAGGAGCCTGTCCGCAAGTCCCGGCCAATGATTTATGTATTCGTGTATATTCAAAGCCGAGAGCTCTGTGTTGACATTCAACACAGAGTTCTGTACACAGGGAGGAATCTGTCAGTTAGTAAATTTATTCTGTCAGAAGTTGAGAGATCATTTATAAAAAGCAGCAACATGTACACACATTACACATAGTTAGGCACATATTTAACCCCTTGATCTCCCGAGATGTTAACCCCTTACTAGCCAGTTCAATTAGTACAGTGACAGTGTATATTTTTAGCACTGATCACTGTAAAAATGTCACTGGTGATGTCAGTGGCAGGTAGTCAGTTCCTCCCAGCGTCAGTTCCTGTCAGATTGTCCAACGCAATATCACAGTCCCGTTATAAGTCGTTGATCACCGCTATTAGTAGTATATATATATTTTTTATTCCAGTGTATATACCATAGTTTGTAGACTGTATAACATTCAAGACATTTTCTTTTCAGATTTTTTTTATTGGGTATTTTTTATAGCAGAACGTAAAAAAAATTGTTTTTTTTTTTTTACATTTTCTATATTTTTATAAATATATATATATATATATATATATATATATATACCACCAAAAGAAAGATATATGTCTGTAAAAAAAGTATATACATTTAGTTTGGGTACAATGTTGCATGACCGCACAATCAACATTTAACGTAGCGCATTGCTGAATAGCAAAAGATGGCCTGGACATGAAGGGGGTAAAATCTTCCAGAGCTAAAGTGGTTAAAGCAACCAAAAGCCAGATGACAGCGGCCCTAAGGATGATATCTCTGGAGCTTATACTAAAGCCAAGTCTGCAATGGCATCGTTTATATTTCTATCCTGATAGGATCCATTTAAAAGATAGCATTTTGGGACAATGGCTGCCTCCTCCCCTCACTGATACCTGATATGCTTGTAAGGACATAAGGGAGATGGGATTTGTGATCTGCATTCCAAGTGTGAGCGTGTGATGAAAACAAGGCTGCTTTACAGTAAATAAAGGCTGAAAATGTGATGAGCTGTCTTTTCTAAAATGGCATTTCTGTCATTGCAGGTGTATGGAAGCCCTAAGAACTTATTTTATTAAATCCCTTTTGGCCTGTAAAATCCAGAGCAAAAAATACCTGTTGATCCTTCCAGAAATCTTGTGAGCTGGTATTTCCCCCCTATTTTACGGAGAAGGGGAGGTGTCACTGTAGTCCTGTTGTAGGATGACAGTGCTACTCTTCCATAGATACAGTATAGTGAAAGTTATCATCCTAGAACAGGAAGCTTGTTACTGGCAGGATCGCCAAACAAAATTAAAGGTAAAAAACCTGGAAATACATGACATTTTTGTTCTTGTGTTAAACCACTTGCCAACCAGCTGCCGTCATTATACTGCGACAGGTCAGCTCGTTCACACAAATCGCCGTAGGTTTACGTCAACTCCTTTAACTCCCCTGGCGGTTTTCCCGAGTCTGACTCGGGGTTAGATTTCTGTGCTGCGATCGGTAACCCCGAGTCAGACTCGGGCTCGCCTTGCAGAATCCACAGGCATGGTTTACTTACCTTGTCCCTGGATCCACCGATGCATCCACGCTGTGTGAGCGAGCGGGTGCTCGCTCGATTCACACAGTGCCTCTGTGTGCCGCCGAGCTCCGTTCCCTGCGACGTTACGACACGCACAGGGGCGGAGAACGGCGCCATATTCAAAAATGTAAACAAACACATTACATACAGGATACTGTAATCTTATAGATTACAGTACTGTATGTAAAAAATACACACCCCCCTTGTCCCTAGTGGTCTGCCCAGTGCCCTACATGTACTTTTACATAATAAAAACTGTTCTTTCTGCCTGCAAACTGTAGATTGCCCATAGCAACCAAAAGTGTCTCTTTATGTCAAAAATGGTTTTAGATCAGCTAGAAAACAGAGATAATAAATTATAATCACTTGCAGAATTGAGCGATAGCGATTTGTGGGGGAAATTCGTCATTAAAAAAAAGTAATGACAGCGACAATTCTGCAACTGAGCAAATTTCAGTGTTTTTGATTTGATTACATTATTGAATAATTGTTATTATAATTATATTATTATTTGTTATAATTATTTATAATTATTTATTATATTATAATTTATAATTTTGTTTTAAAAAAAAATTCATACCCGGGATGCCTATTAGATTCTAGTTTGGTCAGATTTAACCACTTCGGGTCCACGCTATTGACAGAATACGTCAACAGCGCGGACCTGAGGCGCCGGGGTCACGTTTTTGGACGTGATGTAGTTGTAATTCCCTGCGCGCGCCACAGGGTGGCGCGCAGCGGGGAAAAACAGTCCCGTCGCATCACCGAGGATACGATGCGTGTACCCGGCGGCCGCGATGTCCGTCAGGTACACGCGATCGGCGGTGACAGAGCAGGGACGTGGAGCTCTGAGTGTAAACACAGAGCTCCACGTCCTGTCAGGGAAAGGAGACAGATGCTGTTTCCCTTGTACATAGGGAGACAGCATCGGTCACCTCCCCCAGTCACCCCCCTCCCCCCACACAGTTAGAACACACCCAGGCAATACATTTAACCCCTTCCTCACCCCCTAGTGTTAACCCCTTCAATACCAGTCACATTTATACAGTAATTAGTGCATATTTATAGCACTGGTCGCTGTTTAACCACTTAAGGACCCCCGCACGCACATATACGGCCACAGAATGGCTCGTACAGGCACAAGGGCGTAAATTTACGTCCCCGCCTTCGTGCGGTTCGGGGGTCCCATCGGGACCCCCTCCGCGGCGTGCGGGGGTCCCCCTGGCTCTGGGAGCGATCGCCCACGAGCGGGCGGATGTCCGTGTTTTCCGCCCCCCCCCGCGATCGCTCCCAGCCAATGGGAGCGCTCCCCCTTTGTTTCAGTTCCTCCTCCTGTGTTTACACAGGAAGGAGGAAATTATGTCACCTCTCATCGCAGCGGTGTTTCCCACCACTGCTGATGAGAGAAGACATCCACAGTAAGTGTGCACCAACACAACACTAAGGCCGTGTACACACGGCAGAGAACCTCGACGGGCAGAACACATCGTTCCGCCCGTCGAAGTTTCCTGCCGGCCGTCGAAATCCGCGACCCGCCCATCGGGAATGGCAACCAGCCATTCTTCCAGGCGGGCCGTCGAGCAAATAGAGAGCGTGCTCTCTATTTCTGCTCGACGGGTTTCCCGACGGGAAGCTCGCCGAGAGTGTACACACGGCCGAGGTCCTCGCTGGAATGCAGCTTCCAGCAAGGTTCTCGCTGGTTTCCAGCGAGAACCTCGGTCGTGTGTACACGGCCTCACACACACTCACATAGGCACATTAACCCCTTGTGATCGCCCCCCCCCCACCCCCCTGTCATAGTGTCACTGAATGCAGTGATCTAATCACTGCATTTAGTGTCAGTGTGACAGGCAGTGTAAAATCAGTTAGTGTTATGTCCAGGATAGCCCCCCACCCCCCCCCTAATAAAGTTTTAACCCCCTGATCACTGCCCTAGTTAACCCTTTCACTCCCTATTGCCAGCATCACTAAGCGATCATTTTTCTGATCGCTGTATAAGTGTCGCTGTTCCCGCTAGGTAGCTATTTTTTTTATTGCGATTTTTTTTTTTTACTAAAGACATGTGGCTGAATTAATTTTGGCCTAAATGTTTTAGTCAAATTTAGTTTATTTGATTTTTTTTATAACAAAAATTAAAAAAATTGTGATTTTTTTCAAAATTGTCGCTCTATTTTAGTTTATAGCGCAAAAAATAAAAATCGCAGAGGCGATCAAATACCCCCGAAAGAAAGCTCTATTTGTGGGAAGAAAAGGACGCAAATTTTGTTTGGGACCCACGTCGCACGACCGCGCAATTGTCTGTTAAAGCGACGCAGCGCCGAATTGTAAAAACACCTTGGGTCATTTAGCAGCGTATGTGTCCGGGTCTTAAGTGGATAAATGTGAATGGCGCCAAAAATGTGTCAAAAGTGTCCGATGTGTCCGCCGCAATATCGCAGTCCCAATAAAAATCGCAGATCGCCGCCATTACTAGTAAAAAAAAAATATTAAAAAAATATCATAATTCTGTCCCCTATTTTGTAGGTGCTATAACTTTTGCGCAAAGCAGTCACTTATTGTGATTTTTTTTTTTTTTTTACAAAAATACGTAGAAGAATATGTATCGTCCTTAAATGAGAAAAAAATATATATACTTTTTTTAAAAAATTGGGATATTTATTATAGCAACAAGTAAAAAATATATATATTTTTAAATTGTCGCTCTTTTTTTGTTTATAACGCAAAAAATAAAAACCGCATGGGCGATCAAATACCACCAAAAGAAAGCTCTATTTGTGGGGAAAAAAAGGACGCCAATTTTATTTGGGTGCCACGTTGCACGACCGCGCAATTGTCAGTTAAAGCGACGCAGTGCCGGAAGCTGAAATTTCGCCTGGGCGTGCTCACTGCACAGCAGGGGACCTGACGTTCGTGGCCAGTGTTCGTAAAGTCCGTCGGTCACCTGCAATACATTAACAGATCCCTGTTCTGATTGGGGAGGAGAGAGAGATCTGCTGTTCCTAGCGATCTCTCTCTTTCTCCAGTCAGTACCATCCCCACACAGTTAGAAACACCTACCAGGGAAGACATTTAAAGACTTAATCGCCCCATAGTGTTAACCCCTTTCCTGCCAGTGACATTTACACAGTAATCAGTGCATTTTTCTAACACTGATTTCTGTATAATTGTCAATGGTCCCAAAAAAGTGTCAAAAGTGTCCGATCTGTCCGCCGCAATGTCACAGTCTCCCTACAAAACGCAGATCGCCACCATTAAATGTAAAAAAAAAAAAATAATAAAAATTTCATAAATCTATTCCCTATTTTGTAGACGGTATAACTTTTGGGCAAACCAATCAACATACACTTATTGCAATTTTTTTTTTCCAAAACTGATTAGATTTACCTTCAACTATGAAGTGCAAGGGCCCATCTGATTGCAAATAAATGACAAGTGTTTAGGTTTGACCTCATAATATATGGTTTTGGTAAATCTAAGGGAAAAGTGTACAAGTTGTATAACATATGAACAGCCTTAGGCTTGGTACACACGACCGAGAAACTCATCGTAAAAGAAACATAGTTTTCCTCAACGAGTTTCTTGTCAGGCTTGTCGAGAATCTTGTCAAGCTTTCTTTGCATACACACAGTCAGGACAAAATCTCGTCATTCTCAAACGCCGTGACGTACAACACATAGAACGCCACTAATAAGGGGAAGTTCTATTCCATTGGCGCCACCTGTTGTCGCTTGTTAGTAAAAGTTTGGTGAGTGACGATTCGCGCTTTTCAGTCTTCGTACTTTCAGATCGTTTTCTGTGGTTCAGTTTGTGCTTGTGGGTTCGTATCTTGTCTTTCAGGGCATGTGGTCAAGTAGTATTTGCTACAGTGCGTTCCTGTCGGCTCGTTTCTGGTTTTCAGGTCGTTCTTCATAGGACTTGCTGTTCTTCAGTGCTACCTTATATTTATTTTATTAATAGTCTTTACCAGAATAAATGGTCATTTTTTCTTACAGTTCATACTTGCCTATGTGTTTTTAATCAACCCAAAAATGTAGCTTGTGAGTAGGCAGGTTAACTTAAAAAAAAACTACAAAAGGTCCAATTATAAAGATCAGATAAGACCAAACACTAATGTTACAATGGTGGTAACTTGACACAACAAAACAAAAAAATAGATCATGGAGATGACTAGAAATTAAATAATAATTAAAAATTAAGATCTGTATTAAAAAAAATATCTGGCTATAACAAATTATTCAAAAATATTCATTAGATCAGCATGAAAAATGTTACAAAAAGTTAGTCAGAAGTCTGTGTGAATATCAGCAGCAAAAGAAGATCATTATTGTTCATTTTTGGACCATTCTAAAGATGATTTAAATGCGCAGCATTTAAACGATGCAATAATTTTTGCAGCGTGAGGAATGTGCTATCTCCATTACGAATGCTACTTTTACCAAAGGTTGCGCTCTCGTCTCATACTTTATTGTGAGCATGCGAGGGTTTCTAAGCATACACAGGAATGTGTTCTCTTTTTTTCTCGTTGAGATCCAAGACAGTTTTCCTCGGCAAAAAAGCTCTGCCACCAAGTTTCTTGATGGATTTTGTCGAGGAAAACGGTTGTGTGTACGAGGCCTTAAGAAGGACATACACGGTCGAATTTCGAACAAATTTTCTTTTCAAAACCAGCCAACCAAACCTTCATGTTGCTGGGAATATTCGTTTTTCTCCGGGAATATTCGTTTCTCTCTGGGAATATTCTTTTCTTGCACATGCACATTTTTCAAAAAATTTACACTATGTCGGATTTCTCAAATTTGTTTGCCACACGAAAATCGGCTGTTACTGCAGCCCACTAACGCTACGAAATTTGTACAACAATTCTTTGATACGATTTACTAAAGAAAATTATTTTTGAAATTCGCTCCATACTCACTATTAGATTTTCTGCAGATTTTTGTCTTCAGATTTACCAAAATCATATAATATGAGGTCAAACCTTAATGCCCTGTACACACGAACCAAATTTCCGTTGGAAAAAAGTTGGATGGTTTTTCTGACGGAATTCCCCTCAAGCTTGGCTTGCATACACACAGTCACAGAAAAGTTCTCTGAACTTTCGAGCGTTAAGATCGCGGTGACGTACAACACTACGACAAGGCGAGAAAAAGAAGTTCAATGCTTCCGAGCATGCGTCAAATTGTTTCCGAGCATGCATGTTTTTTTCCCCATCGGAATTCCATACAGAGAACCTGCTCTCTATCTAATTCCACGGTCGGAATATCCGACGAAAAGCTCCCATCGGAAAATCCGATAGTGTGTACGCGCATAAAAGTTTTAATTTGTATGCAATCAGGCAGGCACTTGCACTACATGGTTTTGGTAAATCTAAAGACAAAAATGTGCAGAAAATCTAATAGTGTGTATGGGGCCTTAGGCCGCGTACACACGATCAGTCCACCCGATGAGAACGGTCCTAAGGACCGTTTTCATCGGTTAACTGATGAAGCTGACTGATGGTCTGATGTGCCTACACACCATCGGTTAAAAAAAAGATCGTGTCAGAATGCGGTGACGTAAAACACAACGACGTGCTGAAAAAACTAAGTTCAATGCTTCTAAGCATGCGTCGACTTGATTCTGAGTATGTGCGGCTTTTTAACCGATGCTTTTGCATACTAACGATCGGTTTTGACCTATCGGTTAGGCGTCCATCGGTTAAATTTTAAAGCAAATCCTTTTTTTTTTTTGACTGAAGGATAACTGACCGATGGGGCCCACACACGATCGGTTTGGACCGATGAAAACTAACCTTCAGTCCGTTTTCATCGGTTTTGACGGGTCGTGTGTACGCGGCCTTAGTCTGCCTTCATGCTTGCCTAAATCCGATGGACACAGCCCACTTATCTCAAAGCAAATTACAAGTGACAAAAAAGTGCTACAGATAGACTTAAATGGGGTACCAGTCCAACCCATTAATGACTTCACCCACACCACCAGTTCGTCTCTCCACAAGGCATAAAACAAATGAACAACATCCCATCATCAGGCTTTAAATAAACATGTTATATACATTCACCAGCCATTTTTTTAAACTTGTTCAATTGCTTGGTAACACAAATCGCTAATCAGCCAATCACATGGCAGCAACTCAACGCATCTAAATGTAGTGAAGATGACATGCTAACTTCAAACCGAGCATCAGAATGAGGAAGAAAGGGGATTTAAGTGACTTTGAATGTGGCATGGTTGTTGGTGCCAGACAGGCTGGTCCAAGCATTTCAATAACTGCTGATCTACTGGAATTTTTACAGAGAATGGTCCAAAAAAAAAAAAAATATCCGGTGAGCGACAGTTGTGTGGACACAAATGCCTTGTTGATGTCAGAGTAGAATGGGCAGACTGGTTTGAGATGATGGAAAGTCAAAAGTAACTCAAATAACTACTTATTACAACCAAGGTATGTAGAATACCATATCTGAATGCACAACAGATGGAACCACCTCAGGCCAAGGGTGGCAGCAGCTAAGTCAGGGTGATATTAGGTGTCTCACCTCGGCAGCCAATCAGTGGTGGTTGATCATCATGTTGTGCATGCTAGGGAGGGGTACTTAAGGAACAGACGCCACTAAGCCGAGGTTTTCGACCCTTGGTTTGTCATCTCACCACCTCGTGACCCTCCTGGCCAGGGGTGCGTGCTCCTGCAATCCTGGCTCCGGGACCACGTTGGTCCGGGGTTGTGATCTGTTGAGTAGGCCCAGTAAGCAGACTGGGCTTACGGTTTTGAGGTGATCCTGTGCTGTCCGTCCTGGAGGGAGGAAGCCGATTGATAAAGGACCTATCTAAGAGAGGACCAAGCTGGCGACGAAAGCTGTGTCGCTGGAAGCAGAAGTATTACTGGATTGAAATTTATCAATTGAACCTACTTGTTACCCTTCCACGCTTTTTTCATCCACTTCATCTTTCCTTAACAAGATCTACAAATAAATCTTAGAAAAAGAAGTCTAAAGTGTGAACTTTCTCAAATCTCATCTATCACCCTGGATGGCGAGAAGATAGAGGTAACATGCCACCCGAAAATATCCAGCAGCTCCTTCAGGGGTAGTGCTACACATAGTTTGTAGACACTTTGGGCCAGATTCACAGAGCCATTACTCCGGTCTATCTCCTGTTAGACTGGAGTAATTTCAAATTACCCGCGTCGTATCATTAGTTTGAATCCTCAAACCATGATACGGCAGCTTCGGGCTTCGATCCGACAGGCTTACGTCTTCGTACGCAGTCGGATCTACGCTGCAATCTTTTTCTGCCCGCTGGGTGGAGTTTGCGTCGTTTTCAGCGTCGGGCTATGCAAATTTGCTTTTTCCGGCGATCCACGAAGTTACGATCATCCGTCGCATTCTCTTACGGCATCTGTAGTCATCTTTTTGCTGCGTAAAATTAGGGAAGCAAAAATCTGGTCTATAGTTAGACAGTCCATGTTAAGTATGGCCGTCGTTCCAGCGTCCAATTTCAATTTTTTTTTTTTTTAAATCTGACGTAACGACGTAATTTCAATGGACGGCGGGAAATTTCTGAACGGAGCATGCAAAGTTTGATCGCCGCGGGGACGCGCCTAATTTAAATGCTTCACGCCCCCTAATCGCGTATTTCGATTCCGCCGTGAGAAATACACTACGCCGCCGTACCTAACGGGCCGAAATCTACCAGAATTCGTCTTAGAGCCAGGCAGTGATACTCTGCGCCAGGGAAATTGTACCTGAATCTGGCCCTTTAACTTTTGCGCAAACCAATCTATATACAGCTTATTTGAGTATTTTGACTTTCTTTATGCCACTCCAAGCTGTATAGGCTCGATGTAGCGTAAATATGACATATATATCAGACAACTAAAGTGATGAAAGAAAAGTTTGATATCTAAAAAAAATTGCAAATAAGCGTGAAAACAATCAAGCGTTTCAGGTCGCATGTTTTATAGAAAAGTCAGAAAGATGTAACATATTTCAGAGCTGTTTTTGCAATTTGACGTTTGAATATGAAACGTTACTTGCTGATGAAATGAGAGTGAGTCTTGATTGGATATAGTGCAAAAGCAAGGTAAGTAAATAGAATGATCAAATCAAGCTCACCCCAAAAGAAAAGCTCTCTGCATCCTTTGATTTTCATGCAGGACAATACAGCGTTGCATGTAATGACATGCACCTGATTTTGTCCACATCAAATGTGAGATTTACCAGTACACCTCTCTGCAGTGTACTGGGCACATGTTGACACCACTGACCCTCCTGCCTTGCAGTGGCTAAATGATTCTTTGAGCAGAAATGTCCGGCACACAGTGCACCTGTCGCTAAAACTAAAAACTAAAAACTACTTACAAAAATATTCAGACAAAACATGCGCGGTACGCTTATTTGCGTAGCGAAATATATATTGACCTAAAGTGATGCTCCCATAGTGCAAAAAATAAAAATAAAGATCAAAATCTTTTTTATTTTGACAGCGTTGCCGCAATTTTTTCCACTTGCTTACTGGGCACAGTAAATTTCAGACTGCGTCGCTTTAACTTTCGTGCGACGTGGTCCCAAACAAAATTTGAGAGCTTTCTTTTGGTGGTATTTGATCGCCTGTGCGGTTTTTATTTTTTGCGCTATAAACAAAAAAGAGCGACAATTTTGAAGAAAAATACAATATTTTTTACTTGTTGCTATAATAAATATCCCAATAAAAAAAAAAAAAAAAACATTTTTTCTCAGTTTAGGGCAATACATATTCTTCTACATATTTTTGGTAAAAAAAATAAAAAAAATATCGCAAAAGCAACTGGTTTGCGCAAAAGTTATAGCGCTTACAAAATAGGGGAGAGAATTATTATTTTTTATTATTTTTTTTTTTACTAGAAATGGCGGCGATCTGCGATTTTTATTGGTACTGCAACGTTATGGCGGACACATCGGACACTTTTGACACATTTTTGGCGCCATTCACATTTATACTGCGATCAGTGCTGTAAATATGCACTAATTACAGTATAAATGTGACTGGCATTGAAGGGGTTAACACTAGGGGGTGAGGAAGGGGTTAAATGTGTATCCTAGGTGTGTTCTAACTGTGGGGGGAGGGGGGTGACCGATCTGTGTCCCTATGTAGGAAGGAACACAGATCGGGCTCCTCCTCTCCAGAGACAGGACGCTGTCTCTGTGTAAAACGGCAATGAGAGATGATCTATGAGATCATCTCTCATTCGCCCACAGATCGCATCGCAAACGGCCACACTCATTGGCCGTTCGCCGCGATCTGTGATTGGCCGTGTCCAAGGGACACGGACAACACAGAGCTTCCCCGCAGCGCGCTCTACAGCGTGCGCTGGGAACGCCCAAAGGAGATGCCGTCATTTGACGGCATGTTGGATATTCAGACCCGCGCTGTTGCCGTCATTCGACGGTAGCGCGGGCCTGAAGTGGTTAAAGTAATGCAGTGCCGTATTGCAAAAAATAGCCTGGTCATGAAGGGGGGTAAACCTTCCAGAGCTGAAGTGGTTAAATAAGATTCAACGAATATCTAAATCTTGAATGAAAATATAAATAGACTCCTGAAAGCATACCTAAACCAAAGACCATTATATTGCAGTTTACCATTAAATTTGGTGGCTGCATTTGTTTTTTTCAGACCAAGTACAGAAACCTGTTGATCTTGAAAGAAATCCAGTATCCTTATAACTGTACACTGAACAAGAATCTCAAACAATATAAACAGTTGTTCCAGCTATTTTATGTGAACTTGGAAATTAAGAGAATGGAACACATTTGTAGCCTAAACTCCTTCCTAGGCACAGTGCAGTAATGAACATTTGTACTTTGAGGCCTCGTACACACACGACCGTTTTCCTCTACAGAATCCATCAAGAAACTTGGTGGGAGAGCTTTTTTGCTGAGGAAAACGGTTGTGTGTATGTTTTTCACCGAGAAAACTGTTGTGGAACTCGACGAGAAAAAAAAGAACAAGTTCTCTTTTTCCTTGTCGGGAGTCTTAATTTCCTCGTCGTGTTTCTCGTCGGGCTGGTTTACGACGAGAAACACGTTTGTGTGTATGCTTAGAAACCCGTGCATGCTCAGAATAAAGTATGAGATGGGAGCGCACCTTCGGTAAAAGTAGCGTTTGTAATGGCACATTGATCACGCTGTAACAGACTGAAAAGCGCAAATCGTCTCTCACCAAACTTTTACTTAACACGCATTAATATGAGATTAGCAAAAGCAGCCCCAAGGGTGGCGCCAGTGGAATCAAACTTCCCTTTTATAGTGCCGTCGTATGTGTTGTACATCACCGCGTTTGAGAACGACAAGATTTTGTCTTGACTGTGTGTATGCAAGGAAAGCTTGTCAAGATTCTCGACAAGCCTAACAAGGAACTCGTCGAGAAAAACAATGTTTCATTTACGACGAGTTCCTCGGTCGTGTGTACAAGACCTAAGGCAGGAAGTGTGTTACTGGAGAATCATCTGTTAGGGAAAAAAGTCCCATAAAAGAAAATACATGTATACATCATGTGGGATGGTAAGGTACAATTTAATAAAACAGAACTCCAACTATACATGCCAACCTTACCACCCCCCTGAAGCTCCTCCAAGTTGTTTTTCCTGCAGTCTTCTAGCTGGTCCAGTGACATCATGGAAGCTTCCTCTTCTTTCTCTGTGGTGGCAGATGACCAGCATTCCTTACAGTCCTCGTGGCGTGTAAGTGCTGCAACCCCCTCATTGTGAGCTCAGCCTGTGTGATGACACACCTCCAGAGGATGTGTAAGCAAAAGGCTGGGCTCACTCTAAATGGACAGAATGACATGAATGTCATTCTACCTGAAGGGAGCTGGTAGTGTTCCACAAAGGAGGAAGCTAGGGGCAATACATGAACATAGGGAGGGTAAGTAAAGTTTGGGCACTCTTTACTTAAATACTTCTACTTTTAGAGCCAGAACCACAAAGGGCTGGCGCTGGCGTAGCCTATCCCAGTTACACTACGCCGCTGTAAGTTACAGCGGCGTATCCTTATCCACTAACACTTTCCGCTGTAAATTACAGTGGCGTAGTGTAAGTGTTGCGGCGTAAGGCCGCGCAATTCAAATAAGGTGTCTGTGATGTCATGTAAATCAACATGACCCCACGTATTTGACATTTTTTTTGAACGGCGCATGCGCAGTCCATGGACATATCCCAGTGCGCATGCACGAAATCACGTCGCAAAACATCAATGAAAACGACGTGAACGTACCCTACGTGGCCCGACGTCCATACTTAACATTACGTACACCTCTATACAGCAGCGGTAACTTTTCGCTGGACCGACGCTTACGCAAACTACGCAAAAACACTGCGCCGGCCGTACGTACGTTCTTAAATCGGCGTATCTAGCTCATTTGCATATTTTACGCGGACACACAACGGAAACGCCCCTAGCGTCCAGCGTAAGTATGCAACTAAGATACGACGGTGTAATAACATTACGCCAGTCGTATCTTAGCGTAATTCTGGCGTATCTTGTTTTGTGAATACAAAACAAAGATACGCCGGTGGGAATTTGAAATTACGGCGGCGTATCTGGAGATACCCCGCCGTAATGCTTTGTGGATCTGGCCCCAAATGTTTGTTTTAGGGTTTAGATATGTTTTTTAAATCAGGGACAGCTGCAGCCTAAACGAGATGCAGGAAACCATATAATAAATACCTAGCATGACTCATTCCTGAATAGTGAAGTATCTACGCTACTATAACAAATCCGATACATCTTATCAGTACTGGCCTGGAGGGCAAATTCCCTCCTGCCCCCCAGCCCTGTCCTCTTCTTATGGCACCTCAGGCATACAACAATCAATAAAAAGAATTATCGAAGCCAATTCCTGTCACTACAAAGTTCCTGCACTTTGTCAGTGTTGTTAGTATAGGTGTATGTGACAGGTTCACTTTTCACATCTGAATGCTTACATTAGTTAAAAGGTCACAGAAGGATAATATCTTGTATATCATTTATTAAAAACTGTCTAGAGAAAAGTCAGTGAAACAAGTTTAATAGAACATCCCAGTATGTTTGATTAGAAAATAATTCTTAATTTTCATTACTCTGTATTTATTTGCTCTTGTTATAATTTTGTATTTTACCATTAAACATTAAATGGGTTATCATAGTAAAGCAAGACAGAAGAAAAAAAGGCAGATAGAAAGTTGACAATAAAAATTAAAAAAAAGACATAACAAATCATTTATTACAAACGAATCCCCACGCTAGGTATATCATGTTGGACTGTTTCCATACCAAGGCCGCTTTCTTCATTTTCTTGGAAGGATAATCCCATTGGCTCCCACATGCCGCTGGGCTCCTGGACACATCCAGGAGATATACATTTCCCTGTCTGCTTCCCACCCTTAGGTGCTCAGAGAGAATGCACCCAAGGCTGTCGCTGACGAGAAACCAGACGACCCTTCTGCAAATGAACAGATTCCCCTGTGGAGAAAGTGTAAATCGCCTCGGAGGAAGCAAAGATGGGCAAGGTCACCATAACCAGGCTGATGAGTTAGGGCATCTTTAGAGAGCCTGCCTCAACCATACACAGAGGAAACCACTAAACTAGAATTACTTGCTGCCAGGAGTGGGGTAGCAAAGTGTAAAGACCTTACATCAAACCAAAGAAGTTCTGTTTTATGTGTGTGTAAATGCCATATTTATGATAGTGCTTCACAGGTCAGTACCCTGCCAAAAACAATATTGGAGCGATACTTTTCTGAGAGGACAATGTACCTGGATACATTATGGATTGCATTGACAGCCACCAATGAGCTCCCTATAGAAGTAGCCAGGATGACCTTGATAAAGATCAAGCTATGGGGGCAGGATTTTGACTAGAATTGACTACACATGTAGCGCTCTCCCAGAGGCCTGGTGCTAACCCCAAGAGTCAGGGACGGCTGACATTCCTCCTCAGGGTGCAGGTTACTAGGCATGGTGGGTGCAGTGCAAGGTGGAAAGATGGGCACCAGTCACTTTCAAAAGTGAAAGACTACATTTATTAATGGAAAAAACAAAACAAAGCAGCAGGTATAAAGTGACCCCAGACGTTTATGCAATATCAAAATGTAATCAGTTTATTGGACACAGAATATTGCAAAAAAAAAGAACAATTAGGCCCCGTACACACGGCCGGTTTTCTCAGCAGAATTCAGCAAGAAACTCGATAGGAGATGTATTCTCCTACATGTCCTGTTCCATGATAGGCAAAACATTCCATTTCCCAGCAGACACTGTGTTTAGTGTTCCACCTATCATGGACGCTCTCCCGTCCTCTCGTCTATCAAGGCGTCCGTGATAGGCAGAACACTGAACACAGTGTCTGCTGGGTCACTTTCAGCCCAAAAAAAGGGTTGAATAACTTGGCTTATACTTGAGTATATATGGTATATTTGAGGTGAGAACTTATGACTCACTCAAAGTTGCATGCTCTCATCATCGTGTGGTCTATTAAGAGAGAACAGTTTGCATGTAAATATTTGAGTCCATGAGATTCAGATTATAGGTAAAGACTTGACCCTTTGCCACCTGACTAGCTAACTAAACATCCCATTGTCTTTGGAGCCCTAAAGTAAGGTGATCAGATTTTTAAAATGAAATCTGGGGACATATTTTTTCTTTACTAGTAATAGCAACAATCAGCAACTCTCTGCCCGTCGCCACCCGCCTCACATGCTCTCAAGTCTTAGGCTGCGTACACACGATAGGATCGTCAGAGGAGAACGGTTTGAAGGACCGTTTTAATCGGTACAAACAGATCGTGTGTGGGCCCCATAGGTTAGTTAACCTTCGGTCATAAAAATGAGAACTTGCTTTAAAATTTAACCGATGGATGCCTAACGATAGGTCAAAACCGATCATTAGTCGGCACGACCATTATTTAAAAATCCAAGCATGCTCAGAATCAAGTCGATGCATGCTTGGAAGCATTGAACTTTATTTTTTTTCAGCATGTCGTTGTGTTTTACGTTACCGCGTTCTGACACGATCGTTTTTTTTAACCAATGGTGTGTAGGCACATCAGACCATCAGTTAGCTTCATCGGTTAACTGATGAGAACGGTCCTTAGGACCGTTCTCATCGGATGGACAGATCGTGTGTGTGCGGCCTTACTCTTCGGGCCCCTCTGACCATCTCCTGACCTTCCCTGGAGGAGTGATCTTCCTCCGCTCGCCACCCAGTAGTAGCTGGGGCCCAGAGAGTAAGACTTGACAGGCTGTGAGGCAGGTGGCGGTGGGCAGAGAGTCACTGATTGCTGCCATTACTAGTAAAAAAAAATATGTCCCTGGATTTCATTTTAAAAATCTGGTCACCTGCCTACATGCTCATTTGTACACAAACATACATTCTAAATCAGTGTCCTCTGAAGAGTACTGGCATTATATTATGGACAATTGGCAATTTCCATGCTTTGTATTTTTTTCACCTAAATACATTCTGTACTATTCATTATTGTGAGATGAAATATGAGGTTGATTTACTAAAAGTAAATGGACTGTGCAGTTGCTCCAGAGCTTATTAAATGAGGTAAAGCTTCATGTTGTATAGAATACCCAATCACATGCAATAAAAATATATATATATAAATATATATATTTTTGCTTGCATATGATTGGACAATGGAAGTCAGCAGAGCTTCCTCTCATTTACTAAGGTCTGGAGCAACTGCCTTTGCAAAGTGGACAGTCTATTTGCCTTTAGTAAATCACCCTTGATTTATATAAATATAAGGTTCTGTAAATATTCATAACTTTGTAAGTATGTATGGACAGTGGTCAAGGCATGAGCTACTGTGGTACAGTAATATTGAAAATTAGATATGTTAGTATATTATTAAGTCTCTGGATATACAAGTGACCTCTGCATATACAACAGTGTAAACAGTGACACCTAGGGGCTAAATTTATTATTTGGATGAATGATCTAATAAGGGCAGAAGAATGACAAAGTCAAAATGGTGTCTGTTCCTAATTTAAACCAAGATCACAAGTAAAGCTCAATTTATTGATTTATTTTATCACATCTGCTCATTTAGATCCATGCTATGTATCAACAGTCCTTGTAAAAAAGAAAAAAAAAGCATATGCACATCCAAAAAAAAATTGTCAACATACACCTGTAGGCTATTGACATCAAAATTACAGGTAAAATGTATGTAAAAACATGTTGTATTTTCCATACATTTTTTTTAATAAACACATTGGGGTCGATGTACTAAAGGCAAATGGACTGTGCATTTTGCAAGTGCAATTGCTCCAGAGCTTATTGAAGGAGGTAAAACTTTACGCTACAATGAAGACCCAGTCACATGCAAGCCAAATAAAAAAACAGCATGTGATGCATACTAGCTCATTATGTTTTTGACTTACAGTTTTTTTTTTTTTTTTTTCTATTTACAACCTCTTTAACCTCCCTGGCAGTATGATTATTTCAGATTTTAGGTGCTGAAAGCAGTACCATTATTTTGCATGGCAATTTGGCATTTTACATTGTAGGCTAGGGCCGTCTTACTGAGCGGGCACCCCTGGGCACAGCCCGGGGGCCCCACATTCATTTGGGGCCCCATGACAGCCAGGCAAATAGCTGCCGCGAGAGTGTCAGTTGTATGTGCTCATGGAAAAATTAGGACGCCGGGCAGGATGCTCCGTAGGAGGAAAGAAGTGAAGGAGCTTGGTAGGGTGTATTTCTTCCTGGACTTATTCCCGGGTGTGCTGCTGTCCGTGTTCCGCGAGTAGAGAAAGGTGTTTCTGCTGCTGTGGAGAGACTTAGTTAGCTGGTATCTTCGGTGGTGTACAGCTCCACATCACCGCCGAAGATACCAGCTAACTAAGTCTCTGTCTCTCCACAGCATCAGAAACACCTTCCTCACGGACCGCAGCACACCCGGGAATAAGTCCAGAATAACATAGCTTCTTCTCCTTTCCCCCCCTCGTTTCATTGCTGCTACTGAGCCGCTGAGCCGCTCCATCCTCACTGCTCAATGTGCAGTGACAAGCGGCTCGGGAGGTGTGGCTGTCCTCCTGGAAGGGATCCCCAAGCTGCTACGTCCCGTTCCCTCCAGCATGACAAACATCCCTTCTCCCGCCCCTCTCTCCCTGCATGTGTGTGGCTACTTCTGTGAGGGGGATGAGGGGGCGGGAAGGAAGATTAAGGAGTCAAAGACTACAATGAGAGAAATCACTGACCATTCAAGTAAGTGAGCACTGTGACCAGACCCCCTACTCCCCTCTCCTCTCCCCCCTTCTTTCTCCGCCCCCTCCTCCCCCCTCCTCCCCCCCTCCTCTCCCCCTTCCCCCCCTCCTCTCCCCCTCCCCCCCTCCTCTCCCCCTTCCTTTTCTCCTCTCCCCCCTTCCTTCTCTCCCCCCTCCTCTCCCCCTCCACCCCCCCCCTTCCCCTCTCTCCCCCCTTCCTTTCCCCCTCTCTCCCCCCCTTCCTTCCCCCGTCTCTCCCCCCTCCTCTCCCCTCTCCTCTCTCCCCCCTCCTCTCCCCCCTTCTCTCCCCCTTCCTTCTCAGTTTGGTTAGGGCGAATATAGAAAGTGTGCTGGTTATATTTTCTGATTACACCTGTAGAAGTTGGTGGGTTGGTGATTACAGTACAATGCATTTATTTGAGACTGTTTGTCATGCACTCTGTGATTCAGTGGACTTATTACTTATTTGCTGAGAGGAAACTAAATACATACAGTATAATACCGTTGCAGCATGTGTATGTGTAAAACAAGTAGTGTACACCCAGAGCTGGAAGTATACACTTCTTTCTTTCTTAAATTATACCTCCCAACTGTCCTTGATTTGAAGGGATTCTCCCTCTTTTGGAACAATGTCCCCCTGTCCCTATTTACTCCTCATTTGGTCTAATGTATATACTTGTTTTAAAATACATCAAAAAGTGTTTTACAGTGCTAACCCTTCATCTCATTTCTAAACGTTTGCTTTTGTAAATTTCAAAAGCCTGTATAAGGGAATAACAGGGATAAAACATGCACTATGACCAGACCCCCTACTCCCCCTCCCTTCCTTCCCCCCTCCTTCTCCCCCTTCCTTTCCCCTTCCTTTCCCCCCCTCCTATTCCCCCCTTCCTTCTCCCCCTCCCTCCCCCTTCTTTCTCTCCCTCCTTCTCTCCTCCTCCTTCTCTTTCCCACCTTCCTTCTCTTTCCCACCTTCCTTCTACCCCTCCTTCCTTCCTCCCCCCTCCTTCTCTCCCCCTCGTTCTCTCCCCCCTTCCTTCTCTACCCTCTTCTTTCTCCCCCTTCCTTCTCCCCTCCTTCCTTCTTTCCCCTACTTCCTTCTCTCCCCTCCTTCCTTCTCTCCTCTCCTTCCTTCTCTCCCCTCCTTCCTTCTCTCCCCTCCTTCCTTCTCTCCCCTCCTTCCTTCTCTCTCCTCCTTCCTTCTCCCCCTCCTTCCTTCCTTCTCTCTCCCCTTCCCTTTCCCCCCTTCCATCTCCCCCTTTTTCCTTCTCTCCCCCTCCCCCTTCTCCCTTCTTTCTCCCCGCCTCCTCTCCCCCTCCTTCTCTCCTCCTTCCTCCCTCCTTTCTTCTCCCTCTTCCTTCTCTCCTCCTCCCCCTTCCTTCTTTCTCCCCATCCTTATCCCCTCTTCACCCACCCCATCCCCCCCCACCTTCTCCTCCCCCTTCCTTCTCCTCCTCTCCTTCCCATTGGCCAAAAAAAGGAGAACAGGAGGATCATGGGACATATCCCAAGGACTGGCAAGCCCCAGCAATCCGAAGAGGGAAATTGCAGCCCCCAGCATGCCCAGCTAAAGGCGAGGTAGGAAGAGAGAGCCAGGATATAGGTGGCAGGTGACATGCTCAATCTGGTGACAGGTGACAATGGCAAGTGACACACTGAATTTGGTGGCAGGTGACGGTGGCAAATGACACGCTGAATCTGGTGACAGGGGACGGTGGCAAGTGACGCGCTGTAAAGTAGGAATATTGTACTTCCATTCTTGAGAGTAGGTGCGTAAATTGGGGCAACCTTGTAGGGGCCCCATAGCATTATTTTGCCCAGGGGCCCATGATGCTATTAAGATGGCCCTGTTGTAGGCCTGTAATTCTTAAGAATAACTCACTTAAATCTGTCCAAACAAGAGTCTAGTAGACATCCCGGGTATGATAAAGTTTGAAAAACAAAATCATAAATTATAATATAATAAATAACTATAAATAATTATAACAAATAATAATGTAATTATAATAAAAAATATTCAATAATGTAATCAAAAACACTGAAATTTACTCAGTTGCAGAATTGTCGCTGTCATTACTTTTATTTTTTTTATGACAAATTTCCCCACAAATCGCTGTCGCTCAATTCTGCAAGTGATTATAATTTATTATCGCTGTTTTCTAGCTGCTCTAAAACCACTTTTGACATAAAGGGACACTTTTGGTTGCTATGGACAATCTACAGTTTGCAGGCAGAAAGAACAGTTTTTATTTTATTAAAGTACATGCAGACCACTAGGGACAAAGGGGGTGTGTATTTTTTACATACAGTACTATAATCTATAAGATTACAGTGTACTGTATGTAATGTGTTTATTTACTTTTTAGAATTTGGCGCAGTTCTCTGCCCCCGTGCGTCGTAACGTCGCAGGGAAGAGACATCGGCGGCACACAGGGACACTGTGTGAATCGAGTGAGGACGCCGCTCGCTCGCACAGCGGAGATGCATCGCAGGGACAAGGTAAGTAACTTTGTCTGTGGCTGCTGCGAGGCGATCCCGAGTCTGGCTCAGGGATACTGCTTTTGGTAAAGAAATCTTACCCTGAGCCAGACTCGGGAATACCACCAGGGGGGTTAAAGCGGAAGTAAACCCATCCATAAAACAGTTTCATTTCCGACACGTGCCTGAAATGTAACACTCCCATTGGTTGTGCTTTCAACCAAACTGTCAAACCATCCAATGGCTGGTGTCTAAATTGATCACATGTGCAACATCATGGCAGTTGTAGATTAAAGGATCACTAAAGGATTTTTTTTTTTAGCTAAATAGCTTCCTTTACCTTACTGCAGTACTGGTTTCATGTCCTTATTGTTCTTTTTTGCTTTGAAGTTGCTGTAATCCTGCTCTGATCTCCACACTTCCTGCTTGTCTGTTTCCTTATAACCACAGTGCTGGGAGCTTTCTCACGGTGGTCTAAGCTGTCATTACTGTGTGTCTAAAACTTCCCAGAACCAATCAGATTAATTTTAAAAACAAAACACTGCCCTGGATTTGTTTGTTTTTGTTTGGTGTGTCTATTTCTACTTCACAGAAACATGAAGCCAGTTCAAAATTGAAACTAACCTGCAGGCACATTATATGATTGATTTTTATCTATTTTTAAATCATTTTGAAAAGGAATCAGTTAACTTGTATGTCTCTATACCCTGTAAACAGTCATTTTAGCAAAAAAATTTTTTTCATTTAATGACCATTTAAACACAGGCAAAGAAGTAATGTTAAGCACTTGGGGGCTAAGAATATGCATGCATCATACATACTAGGGGGAGTACAACTGGGGGGATCCGTAGTGGAGAAGGATCTGGGGGTTTTGGTAGATCATAAGCTCAATAATAGCATGCAATGCCAAGCTGCGGTTTCCAAAGCGAGCAAAGTCCTTTCTTATATTAAAGGGGTTGTAAAGGTACAATTTTTTTTCCAAAATAGCTTCCTTTACCTTAGTGAGGTCCTCCTTCACTTACCTCATCCTTCGATTTTGCTTTTAAATGTCCTTATTTCCTCTGAGAAATCCTCACTTCCTGTTCTTCTGTCTGTAACTCCACACAGTAATGCAAAGCTTTCTCCCTGGTGTGGAGTGTCGTGCTCGCCTCCTCCCTTGGACTACGGAGAGTTAGGACGTTCTATACTTTGAAGATAGAGAAAGGAGCTGTGTGTTAGTGTGATCCTGACTCTCCTGTAGTCCAAGTAAGGGGGCAAGCATGACACTCCACACCAGGGAGAAAGATTTGCATTACTGTGTGGAGTTAAAGACAGAAGAACAGGAAGTGAGCATTTCTCAGAAGAAATAAGGACATTTAAAAGCAAAATCGTAGAATGAGGTAAGTGAAGGAGGACTGCACTAAGGTAAAGGAAGCTATTTAGGAAAAAAAAGTTGTACCTTTACAACCCCTTTAAGAGAGGTATGGACTCCAGAAAGAGAGATATCATTTTACACCTGTACATATCACTAGTAAGACCTCATCTGGAATATGCAGTTCAGTTTTGGGCCCCAGTTCTCAAAAGGGATATTGGGGAACTGGAGAAAGTGCAGAGAAGGGCAACCAAACTGATAAGAGGCATGAAGGAGCTCAGCTATGAGGAAAGATTAGATTAACTGAATTTATTCACTCTTGAGAAGAGGAGAATAAGGGGGGATATGATCAACATGTACAAATATATAAAGGTGTCCATATAGTGAACTTGGTGTTGAGTTATTCACTTTACGGTCAACACAGAGGACACAGAGGACAAGGGGGCACTCTTTACGTCTAGAGGAAAAGAGATTTCACCTCAAATACGGAAATGTTTCTTCACAGTAATGCCGCGTAGACACGATCATTTTTCAGCATGTAGAAAAAACTTTGTTTTTCCTACTTCATCATTAAAACGACGTTGCCCACACACCATTGTTTTAAAAAAATGATCTAGCAAAGCGCAGTGACGTACATGGCACTATAAAGGGGAAGTTCCATTCGCCTTTGGGCTGCTTTAGCTGATTCCGTGTTAGTAAATGACGATTCGCGCTTTGTCTGTTACAGCGTGATGAATGTGCTTACTCCATTATGAACGGTAGTTTTACCAGAACGCTGCCATCTCATAACTTGCTTCTGAGCATGCGCAGGTTTTTAACGTCGTTTTAGTCCACACACGATCATTTTTTACAACCCGAAAAACAACATTGTTTAACCACTTTAGCCCCGGACCATATTGCTGTCCAAAGACCAGAGCACTTTTTGTGATTCGGCACGGCGTCGCTTTAACTGACAATTGCGTGGTCATGCGACATGGCTCCCAAACAAAATTGGCGTCCTTTTTTTTCCCACAAATAGAGCTTTCTTTTGGTGGTATTTGATCATCTCTGCGGTTTTTATTTTTTGCGCTATAAACAAAAATAGAGCGACTATTTTGAAAAAAATGCAATATTTTTTGCATTTTGCTATAATAAATATCCCCAAAAAAGAAATAAAAAAACATTTTTTTTCCTCAGCTTAGGCCGATACGTATTCTTCTACATATTTTTCGTAAAAAAAAATCGCAATTAGCGTTTATTGATTGGTTAGCGCAAAATTTATAGCGTTTACAAAAAAGGGGGTAGTTTTATGGCATTTTTATTAATATTTTTTTTTTACTAGTAATGGCGGCGATCAGCGTTTTTTTTCGGTACTGCGATATTATGGCGGACACATCGGACACTTTTGACAAATTTTTGGGACCATTGGCATTTTTATAGCGATCAATGCTATAAAAATGCATTGGATTACTATAAAAATGCCACTGGCAGTGAAGGGGTTAACACTATGGGGCGGAAGGGGTTAAGTATGTTCCTGGTGTGTTCTAACTGTATGGGGGGGGTTGACTCACTAGGGGGAATCGCTGATCTTCCGTTCATACATCGTATGAACGGGAGATCAGCGTTTCCCCCGCTGACAGGAACGAGCGGAATGTGTTTACACACATACCTCCCGTTCCCCGCTCTGTAACGAACGCGCGCGCGTGCCCGGGACTCGGGGGCGTGCGGGGGGCGCGCGGGCCGCCGGCGGTGCGTGCGCGCCCCCTAGTGGCCGAAAAAGATAGGACGTAGAGCTACGTGCTCTCGCCCAGCAGTGCCACCGTCCCGCAGTAATATGACGGCGGGCGGTCGGCAACCAGTTAAAACGACGTTAAAAAATGCAGCATGTTCAAATTTTTTCTTTACGTTTTTCAGAACCTAAAAAATGATGTGAAGCCCACACACGATCATTTTAAATGACATTTTTTTTAAACAATGTTTTTTTTTTTTTTCTTTCAAATAGTTTTTATTGAGAAATACAAATACAGCAGTAAGTTACATCCAGGCGAACAAGCCATGAGCAGTATTGAATACAGCAAAGGGTTTCTGATTGTGCATAAACAAACTCGTAACGTATCAGAACATTCGAATTACATATAACTGTATATTGTAGGGATAATCATAAGGGAGTGCAATATCTATGCTAAGGAGGGGAGGATGGGGGGGGGCTTCACACATGAGGGGAGGGGAGGGGGTGGAGCGCATCAAGGATTGGATGGAGCGTTCAGGAATGGATCAATGATCAGTGATTCCATTTAGTGTCGTACCATAGTCGCCATGGAGTCAATTGATTCAATAGAGTGGGGCAGGAATGTTTCCTGCGAGCAAGGATTGTCTCATACTGGTAGTGAGTGTGAGTTAATTGTATTACGTCCGCTATTGTGGGGGTGGTATTAGATTTCCAGTTCCTGGCAATGAGAAGTCTGGTTGCCAGTAGGACATGGGATGTCACTAGTTGCAGGGGAGGAGGTACGTCATCGATGGTCAGATTGAGAATAGCTAGTTGGGGGGTCAGTGGTATGGGAAAGCCAGTCAATTCCCTCAGTACTTGTTCTAGCAAAGTCCACAGATTCCTTAAGTGGGGACATGTCCAGAAAATGTGGATTAGAGTGCCAGGTTCACCGCAACCTCTCCAGCAGTCAAGTGAAGTATGGGGGTGGAATTTGGCTATTCTGGACGGCGTTAGGTACCATCTTAGTAGCAGCTTCTGGGAGAGTTCCCATAGGGCTGTACAAGAGGTGGATTTGTATATAGACTTAACTGCTGTCTGCCATTGTTGGTCAGAAAATTGGGTCTGGAAGTCGGATTCCCAATCAGTGAGGGGTTTAGACTTGAGGAAGGAATTTTTCTCCTGCAGGGACGAATAAAGTATAGAGGTACCTTTGGTCGGGCGTGTCTGAGCAAAGAGGTATTGCCATATGTTCACTGGTAGGTGTCCCTCCAGTGAGGGCGTGGCTAAGAGACAGTGTCGCAGCCTATAGTATGTAAAGTAGTCAGAAGTGGGAGCTTGGAAAGTGGTCTGAAGATGTAGAAATGAGGAGTTAGTCACAAGGTGTCGCAGTTCATAGGTGTACGTCAGCTTCTCAGTCAGCCATTTCGGAATGTGTAGATCTGGGGTTAATAGTGTCAGTGTTTGTATCGGTACGGGGATGGGTTTAATTGGTACAGTCGACCATTTAGCACGAGTCAGCAGTCTCCAGGCTTTAACAGAGGCCTAAATGGTGGGGGAGTATAGGCCCAGTGGAGGGTTAGTGATTAGTGTGCTAAATAACCAGTGGGCCAGGCTATGACCTGGAATCATGTTGGATTCTATGTCGCTCCAAAGAGTGGAGGGTGTTGTTGCCATCCACTCCTTGAGTTGTGTGAGAATAGTGGCCAGGTAATAGTCTTTGATGACCACATATCCCATACCTCCTGCAGATCTGTGTTTGGAAATTTTTGTCAAGCTACATCTGGGCTTCTTGCCTTGCCATATGTAGCGTCCCAAGACAGATTGTAGGGCTGCTAGGTAAGATTGCGAGAGCGGTATGGGGAGTGTTCGGAATGCATACAGTAGCTTGGGCAAGACCATCATTTTGAAAGCCGCAAGTCTGCCTGCCCAGGAGAATTCGTACTTGGAGAGTTTCGTGGTTTCGGAAATAAGCATTTGTTTCAACTCAACATAGTTGCGGGGAAACAAAGCCCTTGTGGACTTAGTTAAGGTAATGCCAAGGTATGAAATTCCGGAGTCTGCCCAGGGGTAGGGGAATTTGTTCCTGAGCAAGTTACTGGTGATAGCATCCAATCCTAAATCTAGGATATAAGATTTGTTCTCATTGACCTTGTAGTAAGATATGCTACTAAATCTTTGTAACAGCAATTGTACCGAAGCCAGGGAAGAAAGGGGGTTTGTCATCATGATTATCACGTCGTCCGCAAATAGGTTGATTTTGTGTTCTAGGGTGCCAATCTTAAACCCTGATATCATGTCTTGGGTTCTGATGTGTTCTGCTAGGGGCTCCATGACAAGGTTAAAGATAAGTGGTGACAGGGGACAGCCTTGACGTGTGCCATTGGTGATTAAAAAGGGCTTCGAGAGTATTTCCGATGTGTACACTTGGGCTGATGGGGAGGAATACAATGCCATTATGGCGGAGAGAATAGGGCCTTGAAATCCAAACTTGACCAGTGTAGCCCGCATGTACCCCCAGTGGACCCGGTCGAACGCCTTCTCCGCATCCAGTGATAGGAGCAGAGAAGGCGTTCGAGTAGACTCCGCAGCATGGATGATGTTAATGATCCTCCGGGTCGCATCAAAGGTCTGTCTGCCTTTGGTAAAGCCAGACTGATCCTTGTGTATGAGCATGGGCATTAGGTCCACTAGACGGTTGGCTATGAGTTTTGCATAAATCTTGGCATCTAAGTTTAGGAGAGATATGGGCCGGAAATTTTGGGCACAGGTGGGTTCCTTCCCCGGCTTCGGCAGCGTAACAATTAAAGCAGATAACATTTCAGGGGGAAGAGAGGAGGACGAGGCAGCGTCGTTACAAACTCTAGCAAGAAATGGTGATAGGATGGAGCCAAATTTTTTATAATATTCCCCCGTTAGGCCATCAGGGCCCGGGGATTTGTTGGAGGGTAGTCCAGAGATCGTGTGTTGAATTTCTAGGGCTGTGAACGGGGCATTAAGCGTCTCCAAGTGATCCTCAGACAATTTTGGGAGATTGATTTCCTGGAGGAATGCTGTTATGTCTTGAGGGGATGGTTGGAGAACTGAACTATCATCTTTCAGGTTGTATAAGGTGGTGTAATAGTCGCTAAAGGCATTGGCAATTTCTGTGGGGTCAATTAATTTTTGGTTTGAGGAGGGGTGGAACAAGTGGGTGATTTTAGTCTTGGATAGGTGGCCCTTAATCCTATTAGCCATAGCTTTACCCGCTTTATTGCCGGTGGAATAATGGAGGGCTCTAAAGTGGGTATGGGCTCTCTCAAAGGAGTCCAGCAAGTGGGCTCTTAGTTCTTGTCTTAAGAGATCTAGTTTGCGTTTTGTAATACTACTAGGAGCTGATTGATTTTGAGTTTCCAATACTTTTATATCTGAGGTAAGGGTTTCTAAACGCTGTGATCTCATCCTCCTCTCCCTGGCCCCCAGTTGAATAAAGAGTCCTCGAATGAATGCTTTATGGGCATTCCACAGTACATTATGACTAGTCACAGAATTAGCATTTAGGGAGAAGAACTCAGTTAGGTGTTCCCTGATATATTCAGAATGAATTTGGGAGTGGATGAGAGAGGCATTGGCTCTCCAAACAAACTTTGATCGAGAAGAAGGAGAGGAGTCATTCAGGGAGATAGTGACAGGTGCGTGGTCGGACCACGTGATGGAGGAGATGTCAGATGCTGAGACCTTGGGGAGGAGCCATTTGTCCACCAGGAAATAGTCAATCCTCGTATAGGAATTATGCCGAGGAGAGAAGTAAGAGTAGTCCCTTTCGGTAGTGTGGTGGCATCTCCACACATCATAAAGATCATGAGATCGTATGAAAGGTCCCATGGGTGAGGTTGTTCTGCCTGAGTGGGAGGAAATGTCAATCGTGTTATCAGGCACTATATTAAAATCACCACATAGTATAAGGTGACCTTGCTTGAAGCGGTTGATTTTTTTCATTAGTTTGGACAAGAAGCTAATCTGTCGTTTGTTGGGAGCGTACACCGTCACGACGGTGTATCTGACATTGTTAATGGAGCAATCCAACGCTAAGTATCTGCCATCGACGTCTGTCAAGCTATCGTAGAGAGTGAACTGTACTGTGTCTTTGATGGCGATTAAGACCCCATTTTTCTTTTCCGGACCAGAGGCTTTGAATATATTCGGAAAGTGCTTATTAGTACAAGTCGGTTCTGCAGAGGACTTAAAGTGCGTTTCTTGCACACAGAGGATGTCACAGTGAGATGCGTGAGCAGTTTTCCACAGTGATACCCGTTTAACCGGGTGGTTCAGCCCCTTAGCATTCAAGGTGAGGAATTTAGGCATCTCGCGCTAGAGCAGTGTAGTGAGCGTGTAGAGAAAGGTACTCACAGTTCGTTGAAGGTAGTCAATCAGTCCAAGGAGGTAGTAGATGAGAGGTGGTTCCGCTGACCAGGGGGTAGGTCTTCTCAGAGTGGTGATGCTCTCCGGGATCCAGGTGGAAGGGAGAGGGAGCAAGTGGGGAGACAAAAACAAGGGGACAAAAGTAACAGTCAACAGCAACTTATTCAGAACAATGGAAAGCTGGGCGCAGCAGGGGCACCAATGTCAGCAGTATGTCAGGATTGCTGACAGCTTACGGGGTGAAAGTTTGTGGGTTAACTGCAATGAGCAGGCACCAACCGGAGTGCTTTGTAGTGGTAATAGTAGAGGAATACTAACCGCAAGGTCACACACCTGCACTGGGGCAGGAGTCCATGTCGGTGGGGTGCGTTACATCAGAGATTGGCGCCTGGGGTGGTGGGTTGTTCCCAGGGATGATGTGCCATTTTCTGAGGAGCTGGATGCCTTCCTCCACTGAGTGGATGTTGTGCTTTACCCCATTTTTGGTAACCATGAGTTTGGTCGGGAATCCCCATTGATAAGGGATCTTGTGGTTATTCAATGGTTTTGTGATGGTCTGGAGTTGTCTTCTCTGTTGGCGGGTATATTGTGAGATATCTGCAAACAGCTGTAACTTTGTATATGGCGCGGGTAGTTGACCCAAACGCCTGGATTTGGCCATGAGCATATCTTTGGCGTGGTAGAAGTGTACCCTCATGAGGGTGTCACGGGGCACTTCAGGTGGTAGGTGGGGAGGTTTCGGCAGCTGGTGGATACGGTCAATGACCGTCTCAACAGGAGGGAGGTCAGGAAGGAGCAGAGATATCATTTTCCTAGCATAATTGTTGAGATTGGTGGGAACGATCGTTTCAGGTATGCCACGTATCTTGACATTATTGCGTCTCGATCGGTCCTCGAGATCCGCCATCTTGGCCCGTACCCATCGTTGTTCCTCCCTGGTGTGGTCATGGGCATCAACTAGGTCATTGACTGTAACTGTCATGGCACTCATTTGATGCTCAATGCGGCCTATTCTATTGTTCACAAGGCCCATCTCAGATTTAAATGCTGACAGCATAGATGAAATGTCATTGTGGATGGAGCTGTGCAGCGTGATCAGCATGTCTTTTAACATGGTGTCAACCACTGGTTGATTGGTGGTGGGGAAAGCAGCTATGGGGGATGGTCCGGACGTTAGTGAGGGGAGACTGTCCAGGGCAGGCCTTACCTCAGGTGCCTGTGAGCTGGGATCTAAGCGCATCCGCGCCTTGGCAGGGCTGGCGGTAGTGGAGGCTGTGCCAGAGAGCGCCGGTGGATCAGGAGGAAAGGAGCGTGAGGGGACAGATGTATCCTCGTCCCCAGACAGGTCAGTGTATGCCTTCTCTCCTCGCGGCGAGCGGTCGCGGGCGCCATCTTGGCCATGGGACCTGTGAGGTGGCGAGAAGAAATCCGTCAATTTCCGCGGCTGGTGGTAATCTTTTCGTTTGCGGGATGACCCGTCCGGGTTCCCCAGCACATGCTGGTTAGAGTGGTGCATCGTTCGTGGTGCGGAGTAGCGTTGCTGGTGCTCGAATCTCCGGTTGGTGCGGGAGCTGGGAGATCAGACGTCCATGCAGCTCGGCAGTCGGCCACGCCCCCAAACAATGTTTTTTTAATGCCGAAAAATGATCGTGTGTACGCGGCATAAGAGCTGTGAAAATGTGGAATAGACTCCCTGTAGAGATGGTTCTAACCAGCTCAGTAGATTCCTTTAAGAAAAGCCCGGACTCTTTCCTTAAATGTACATAATATAACTGGGTACTAACATTTATAGGTAAAGTTCATCCAGGGAAAATCCGATTGCCTCTCAGGGGGATCAGGAAGGATTTTTTCCCCTGCTGTAGCAAATTGGATCATGCTTTGCTGGGGTTTTTTTTGCCTTCCTCTGGATCAACTGTGGGTATAGAATTGGGTATATGTGATTGTATGATATTATTATTATTATTTTATTTTTTATGGTTGAACTGGATGGACTTGTGTCTTTTTTTAACCTGACTAACTATGTAACTATGTAACTATGTAAAATGGCTGCTTGCTTGGCTGAAAACGATAGAGTTTACTTACAGTAGGCCTCGTACACACGACCGTTTTCCTTGACAGAATCCATCAAGAAACTTGGTGGCAGAGCTTTTTTACAGAGGAAAACGGTTGTGTGTATGTTTTTCATTGATAAAACTGTCGTGGAACTCGATGAGAAAAAAAGAAAAAACAAGCTCTCTTTTTCCTCGTTGTGTTCATCGTCTGGCTGGTTTTCGACGAGAAACACATTCGTGTGTATGCTTAGAAACCCGCACATGCTCTGAAGGGTGGCGCCAGTGGAATTAAACTTCCCCTTTATTGTGCCGTCGTACGTGTTTTACGTCACCGCATTTGAGAACGACGAGATTTTGTCTTGACAGTGTGTACGCAAAGAAAGCTTGTCAAGATTTTCAACAAGCCTAACAAGGAACTCGTCGAGGAAAACAATGTTTCATTTACGACGAGTTCCTCAGTCATATGTACGAGGCCTCACACTTTAACTTTCAATCCTTAACCACTTAAGACCCGGACCAAAATGCAGGTAAATGTCCTTGCCCCTTTTTGCGATTCGGCACTGCGTCGCTTTAACTGACAATTGCGCGGTCGTGCGAAGTGGCTCCCAAACAAAATTTGCGTCCTTTTCTTCCCACAAATAGAGCTTTCTTTTGGTGGTATTCGATCGCCTCTGCGATTTTTATTTTTTGCGCTATATACAAAAATAGAGCGTCATTTTTGAAAAAAAAACAATATTTTTTACTTTTTAATTCAATCTTATTTTATTAGAGAAGAGAAAAAAAAAGAGGAGCAGAAAGACAAGTATCATTTTAAACATTACAAACAGTACAATCGAATATATCAACAATAGGTACCGTGCATGCCAGAACATAAACATGTCTATGTTAAATATAAATGAGAGAAAAAGCATGAGTATGAGGACCACCATAAGGCTATCAGTGTTAGCAAAAAAAAAAAAGGGGGGGGGAGATCTGGTTGTTGTAGCTCTCGACTACACCACAGGTAGCGGAGTAGTGCTGCCACATATACAGTATAGTATACGGGAGTGCATATTAAGTTGTATGGGGGAGAGAAAATAGAAAAATAAAATTTAAAGAATAACATATGGGGTCAGAAAGTGAATCAGTAACATTCGGCACGATAAAGACATGTATGTGGACTAATGGATTCCTAAGAATGTACTCAGACAATGAGAAAAAGAAAAGAAGCAGAGGTAGAGAAAAGGGGGAGAGGTAATGGGGTAAGAATTGGGGGTCAAGTATCAAGCATCACTCCATCATGGCACCAGGGCGACATCATCCAGGCCACCTCCAGCCCAGGAAATAAACTCAGAAGAATATCGGAACATAGACCATGAAGTCCAGGTGAGAGAGAATTGTTCGCTTTTATCGCACTCCTCCGCCAACAGACGACGTTCAAGGTCCCTTATGCGGTCCACCTCAACAGCCCAGTCCCCAAGGGAAGGCGTAGCCGCCGATCTCCAGTGACGGGGGATCACCACCCTGGCTGCCGCCAGAAAGTGTCGTAACACATCATTTTTAACGGACTTGAACGAGCCAGGGAGTATAGATAAGAGAGCCACCTCAGGGGAGGGGTGGATTGTGGTCGCCATCAGTTTGCAGTATAGCTCGAAAATCCGTTGCCAAAATGCCTGGATAGGAGGACAGTCCCACCAGATGTGGAGCATTGTTCCCCGGGATCTCAGACACCGCCAGCATGCATCTGACATTGTCGGGTTGAAGTGTTTGATAGTTGTTGGGCATCTGTACCATCTCGTTAGTAGCTTAAACCCCTTCTCTTGGGTCCTAGTGGCCAAGGATAGTTTGTGTTAGGGCAAAACACTTCCGCCAGTCAAGTGGGGATATAGGGTGGTGCAGGTCCGCCTCCCAGGTGGCCGTATACGGCGGGGGATCAGGGGAAAAAATGTCGAGCAGTAGGGAGTAGAGTTGAGATATCACATGCGTTGGAGGTTCTGCCTGTAGAAGCAGTGCCTCAAATCCCGTCGGTTCAGCCAGGATATCTGGGATGGATGGCAGGGTTCGGATATAGGAAGTGGTCTGTTGCCTGTGAAGCCACTGCAAAGGGTGTCGGGAAGTCGGGTCGGCAGGGGTATCAGCTCTTAGAGTGGGGTCTGATCTAAGGACCTGGGCGATTCTCCTATGATCCTCCTTACGCCACGGTCCAAATCTTGTTACCGACAGAGCAGGTAGAAAGGCCGGGGTCCC
The DNA here is from genome assembly GCA_029574335.1 of Rana kukunoris. Taxonomy (NCBI): domain Eukaryota; kingdom Metazoa; phylum Chordata; class Amphibia; order Anura; family Ranidae; genus Rana; species Rana kukunoris. The sequence goes on from CM056049.1 coordinate 174,968,754, forward strand.
AAAGAAGGGAGTCAAAGGCCCCATGTGGTTCGACAGACCCCCTCTGGATCACAAACGATCCCAGATCCGGATCGTCTGTAGAGTAAGGTCGCTGAGAGGGCCCAAACTCCCTCGATCCGTGGGTAAGGTCCATGGGAGAGCAGGGAGTTCAATTGGGTTCATGTGGCTTTCCAACTGGACCCAGAGCTTGGTTGAAGAGTGATTATGGAACCAATCCAATATACGAGTGAGCACCGCTGCCTTATGGTATAAGGAGGCGTCCGGGGCTCCAGCTCCCCCTCTAGCCTTTGGAAGGGATAATGTTCCGTATCGTATTCTGGGACGGGCAGCATTCCAAATAAACTTGGAGAACATCAGGCGTAGTTTCTTGAAGTACAAAGTAGGTATACGAATAGGTATAGTTTGAAACAAATACAGGAACCTAGGAAGAACATCCATTTTTAGAGCATTCACTCTACCTAGCCATGAGAGCCGTTTAGACGCATAGGTGGCTAAATCGGCTTGGGTCTTAAGAAGGAGAGGGGTAAAGTTTAGGGAGAAGAGTTGGGACGCATCCGCCGGAATCTGAATTCCAAGATACCTGACGGAGGCAGAGTCGGTTTTGAAGGGGAAAGTGGTCGCAATTCTGTGTAGAACCGAGTTGGACAAAGATACGTTAAGGATTTCCGATTTATCGTAATTCACTTTGAAGTTGCTAACTACTCCGAATTTCTGAAACTCCTGCAACACGGAGGGCAGTGTTGTATGTGGATGTGTCACGAACAGGAGCAAATCATCCGCAAAAAGGGCGAGTTTGGTGTGGGTGGGTCCGATTGTTACACCTTGGATTGAGGGGTTATTACGTAAAGCCATGGCCAGGTGTTCCATGGTAAGAATATAGAGGAGGGGGGACAGTGGGCAGCCCTGTCGCGTCCCATTCGAAATAGAGAAGGCCGGGGATAGCGAACCATTCAATCTAACCCTAGCAGACGGAGAGGTATAAAGGGACATTATTCTAGCCATCATATTAGGTCCCAAGCCAATTTGTTGCAGGCATATTCGAAGGAATTGCCAGTCTACTCGGTCGAATGCCTTTTCCGCATCGACTGTTAAGAGGCATAATGGGATATCGTGAGATCGGGCATAATCAGTTAGAAGAAGAGTCTTCAGGGTATTATCTCTAGCCTCTCGGCCACTTACAAAGCCTACCTGATCCAAGTGTATTATCCCCGGCAACAGTGGTTGTAATCTATTCGCCAGTATTTTAGCAAAAACTTTCAGATCGACACCAATTAGAGATATCGGCCTGTAGTTAGAGCAAAGAGCAGGGTCCTTGCCCGGCTTTGGGATGAGAGATATGTGGGCCTCAAGTGCTTGTGGAGGGAGTAGCGAGCCTCCTGTCAAAGAGTTGAACACCTTGGTGAGAAAGGGTGTGAGAAGGGCAGCGAAAAGTTTATAAAACTTGGGCGTGAAGCCATCCGGGGCCGGGCTCTTTCGACTCGGCGTACCCGCTATGGCTTTGGCAACTTCATCTTCTGTGATAGGAGTCTCTAAATCAGCAATGGCGTCAGCATCTAGTGTGGGAAGTGCGGTTTCCGAGACATAAGACAATTGGTCCTCTATCCCGGTACAATGGGAGCCCGTTGGTTGAGTCGCAGGAAAATTATATAGGGCTTGGGAGAAGTCCCTGAATTCCTCGGCCATCTTGGTCGGTGAGGAGATCAATTCTCCCCCCCGCCCCGGATGTGGGGCACAAAAGTGGAAGACACTTTAGGGTGTAGAGAGCGAGCCAACGATCGACCACATTTATCCTGAAACTTATATTGATGAAAAAGCGAGCTTACTTGCATACGAGCGTGCAGAGGTCTCATAGAGTTCTCTGAGTCGTGATCGCGCCGTAGAAACATCCGATAGTGTTGACACTGTCGGGGATCGTTTGTGTTCAACTTCCAGTTCTCTCAGTGTACGAATTGCTGTCTCTATGGTGGCCGAGCGCTCCTTTTTCAGGCGAGCACCCATTTGGATAAAGGTTCCACGCAGAACTGCCTTGAGCGCCTCCCATTGAAAGGGCATCGCAGTCGTATCCGAAGCGTGGTCAACAAGAAAGTTAGAGATTGTGTCAGAAACCGTCTGTGTACAATCCGAATCCGCAAGCAGTGAATCATTCAAGCGCCACGTCCACTCCTTAATAGGGGTGGAAGGGATCGAAAATGTCAGGTGGATAGGGGAGTGGTCAGACCAGACCATCGGGTCTATGTGGCATTCAGGAGACCAGTCCAGGCAACTATGGTCACTCAATAAGTAGTCTATGCGACTATAAGTGTGATGTACGTGAGAGAAGTGGTGTAGTCACGGGATTTGGGGTGCAACACCCTCCATACGTCTACAAGACGCAGTTCATAGAATGCTCGCTTCAGTGCTCTCAGTTTAGGGAATGAGACACAAGATCGCGAGGTGGAGGAATCCAAAAGCGGCTCCAGAGGGGTGTTAAAATCACCGCCCAGTATGAGTTTACCCTCCATGAATCCCGATAGAACCTTCAAGTATGCCAGCGCAGACGGTACTTGATTGGTGTTGGGAAGATAGATGTTGGCTACTGTGAATTTGGTACCCCATAACAGGAATTTCACAAAGATATACCGCCCACGAGGGTCAGAGAGCTGATCCAGCACTTCTACAGGGAGTGTTTTATGAAAGGCAACAGACACTCCCCTGGTCTTCTGGGCTGGGTTAGTGCTATGGAACCACCTATTGAAATATCTGTTGGAACAGGAAGGAGTGGAGGAGGAGCGAAAATGCGTCTCTTGAAGAAGAAGCACATTTACCTGGCGTTTGTGCATGTGATAAAGGATTTGACCTCTCTTGGAGGCAACATTAAGGCCATTGACATTATACGAACAGAATTGTAGCCTGGGGTGAGAGATCACTGTTTGGGCCATGATGGAGTGATAAGGAAGAGGAGGAGGGGGAGGGAAGGGGAGGGCAGGAGTGGGGTAACAGGGGTCAGAAAACAGCAGGGGAGGGAGAATGAAGAGGGGAGAAGTGTGGAGGAGATTGATCAGAAAGAGCACCTTGTGAAGACAGCTCAAAAAAAAACTATTGGTGTCCGTGAAAACGAAGCACCTCGTGAAATATCACGCGCTAGGCACGAATCGTGCCAAACCTATTTGGAAAAAGAGAACAAGGTAAGAACAGCTGAGTTGTGATCCCGACAACTCAGCAGGCATATATAACGTAAGTGTAAAACACCCAATAATCATGGCATCCAATGCATAACTTTCAAGTAGCGAACGAGCATAACATGAGGTTAACATCATAGGTACTTTTAGACATCTTTAAGCAATATACTAGAACGTGTAAGTGAAAAGAAAAAAAACAAAAAAAAAAAACCCCCCCGCTGCGGACAGAATAAAGGCAAAAACATTTCCATATGGTCCCATAGGGACCAGGCAAACCAGACGTTATAGTTATGGCAGCATTATCCTTAGTCGCTGTCCCAGCTCGGCTCGGACAACATAATAAACGCACAGCAGCTGCTACTAATAGGGCACATGATACCTGAGCTACAGGGATACAGGAGATTGGCACCGAAGGAAGCCCCGGGAGCCCCAGGACAAGCCAAAAGACCGCGTCCAGGAACCCCCAAGCCAACCCGCGGACCCAAGACCCCAAGAAAACACAGCAACAACATGAGCAGTTCCCCGGAAAGCACCCAATGGCCCCGCCCAGCCCAGACAGCCCCCCCCCAATAAAGAGAGGGGAAGAAAAAAGGAACATGCACAGGCATCAAGGGACAAATCTATAGAGGGCATCGCAGCAAAACCCGAAGGGCAGCCGCGACGCCGGTGCAGTCAGGGCAGTGCGGGACCACGGCGAGGGTTAAGGCGGCCCAGAGCCGAACGGGACCATCACCAACCATCAGGCAACATCAACATCCCCAACCGCCCCCCCAGAGCCCCGGCAAGCACAGCCGTACCCACCGGGGACACAGAGAGAGCCCCTGAACCAAACAAGACAGTCAAGTCAATAGTGGCATTCAAAGGATGGGATAAGCAGCAGTTCATGGGAGTAGGCCACGAGTTCAAAACACAACAAAACACATTCAGGGCAAACCTGGTCGAAGTCTTGGAGAAGAGCCGTACCCTCTTTTTTTTTTTGGTGAAGAGAAAAAAAAAAAAAGGGGGGGGGGCAAGAAGACCGGTGTAAGTCTCACGTAATGATTCGGATCAGTGCTCAGGTGATGTGGCTCGTCGCTCTCTGGTATCGGAAGGCGCCGATCTAGACTGCGGGTACCTTCGCCGCTGTAGAGGAGGGCCCGGTAGCCGCTGGCGGTCATCTGGAGGGTCCAACCAGTTTGGGACGGTGACAGGGTCCTGGTCCAGGAAGAGGAAGAAAGCAGGAAGCTGGTCCGGATCTGACAGGACAAATTTGTGGTTATCAGCCCGGGTCACTTTGATACTGAAGGGGTGGCCCCAAGTGTACGATGCACCGACTTGACGGATCACTTCCAGTAGTGGGCGAACCACCCGTCGCATGTACAACGTGTTGCGGGAGAGATCCGGGTATAAGTGGATGGGGGAACCATGGAAGTCCAAAGGGCCTAAGCGCCAGGCCTTGCGTAACTTCCCTGCCCAGGACCTGATTGAGGATAGCGATGATAGTGGGTTTGAGATCAGCACCCGAGGTCGCTTCCGGGACCCCCTGCAACCGGATGTTGTTCCTGCGGCTTCGGTTTTCACTGTCCTCTATGCGGAGCTGGTGTTGTCGCAAACGGGAGAGGTGAGCTGTAGACGCGTTTTCAAGCGCCGTTATTCGGGTTGAGTGGTCTTCCTGGGTGGTAGCTATTGCTGAGACCGTGACCTCCGATGCCGAGACCCGTTGTTTGAGGGGAGCCAGTTCAACGTGGAGAGAAGCTTCCAACTTATAGGCCCAGGAGTCAAAATCCGCCCGAAAGGCAGAGAGCAGGGCAGAGGTCGAGGGACCCGGGGCACCCCCTGAGGCTGGGAAAGGCATCTCTCCCAGAGCACTGTTTACGTCTGTGTTAGGGGACAGCGTGAGGTCGGTCAGCGGATCCGAGGGTCCATCAGGGGATTCAGGTGTGAACCGATCCGTCCTCAACGGGTAGGGAAGTCACTGCAGGTGGGGGCGGAAGTTTAGTTTTGCCTGGAGTTCGGCCCGTCGGGAGTTTGTCTTTACCTGTACGAGATTCCTGTGATGATGTGCGCAGGAGGTATCGTTGGATAGTGCCTTGGTGTAGATCAGTATGGTCGCAGAGGAGGAGCTGGAAGCAGCCATCAGCAGATCAGGTGCGAGGTAACAGAAGCACAGCCTGCGGTTGTCGGGAGAGCACAAAGCTCAGCAGTACATGTCGTCAGCCATCCATCCTCAGCCACACGCCTCCACAGATGACATGGTAGAGCGGCAAGTGCGATCCGCGCTGCAGGTGGAGGTGGCGATTCGCCGCAAGTCTATGCAGGTGGAGCATATGGCCACCACCCCCAGGCCCGGAGCTGGTTTCTCACTGTCCTGGCACCTCAACACACAGTTCCTGTATAAGCGTGGCAGATCAGGCAGAGCAAGCGGCCAAAAAAAAAAAATAAAATAAATTAAAATAAAATAAAATGGAGGGGGGGTGCAATGAGGCCAGAGGTGGATGTCAGCCAGGCTTCAGGACAGGAAGAAGGATGCTGTACCCCTGTGATGGGGCCAAGGCCATGACCTGTCCGTCAGGTGGTCTTAGGGGCAGAGAGTGCCGCTGTGTTGTGGTCAGATGGCGTGCCGAGTGCCCGGGGGGGGGTCCGGAGGGATGAGGAAGGAAGATGGCCGCGTTCCTCCAGGAGTAGGCCTAAGCCGCGGTCTTTCCTGAGAGACGATCGCCGGAAGGGCGAGTTTTCACCCCGCCGGGGCTAGAAAAACCTCCCAGGTAGGAAGGCAGGACGGACAGCCACCTCAGGAGACAGGTAGGGGTAGGAGGAGCAGCTCACCTTGTCCCCGAAGGTCCGTGACCCGGTCTGTAGGCCGCGGGATGCAGGGGAGCAGCCGCAGGGGTCCCCAGTGAAGTCGCCCGGATGGAGATTCGCCCCGATGGCCCCAGCGGAGAGAGGGCAGATCCACAGGGAACCTGGGGGGCTACGCTTCCCCACGAGTCTTGGCGTGGATTGCAGGGAAGAGCCCGAGAGTAGTAGGCCCCAAGATGGCGGACGGCTTCCAAGGTGCAGAGTCAGTTACAGGCCAGGAGTGGGACCAGCTCCACAATGTCCTCAGCAATCGCCCGATCTGAAGCAGGGGGGATCAGGGGGCAAAACCACTAGGCTGTGGCCCCAGCAGAGGAGGGGAAGGTGGTAGATGGAGGCTGATTTCAGTCGGGGATGTGGAGCTCAGCTCTAACGCGTCTTCCCAGCTTCACGTCCGGACACGCCCCCTATTTTTTACTTTTTATTATAAGAACAATCAAATAAACTACATTTTAGTCAATCATTTAGGCCAACATTTATTTAGCCATATGTCTTTAGTAAAAAAAAAATGCAATAAAAAAAAAATTAGCTACCTAGTATGTATGATTACTGCATTCAGTGACACTGTGACAGGGGGGAGGGGGGGTGATTACTGTGCGATGTGATCTCTCCTCAGCGGTGGTTGAAAAAACGCTGAGGGGAGAGATCACATCGCTTCCTCCTTCCTGTATTTACACAGGAGGAGGAAGTGCAGGCGGGGGAGTGCGCGGATTGGCTGGGAGCGATCCGGAGGGGGCGGACAAAAACGAATAGCCGCCCCCTCATCCCGGATCGCTCGGCCAGCTACAGGGACTGCCGTATGTACAGGCGGGGGGGGGGGGCGATCGGACCCCCGAAACCCCTCAAGGCACCAACGTATATATACGTTGATGTGCCTGTCGGTGCCATTCTGCCGACGTAAATGTACATGCGGCGGGCCTTAACCAGTTAAGATTCCACATACAGTAAAAGGAATTTGCTCCATAATTAACGAAATCTTACCTTAGACGGTTATATTTGGAACAGATAATCCCCCATTGGAAGGTTTTCCCTCTCTTCTGTTTGAGAGGCAACTCCAGATTATATATCTGACAGGAGGCTCATATCTATGCATTAATCTTCCTTTATTAATGCTCACAGCAGAATCTATTTCTAATAACCCAATGTAAAACAAAAACTTTTAAAACAGACTACCACTCTCAGCAGTCCATATAACGTCTAGCCACGCCCCTGACAGTGACCTCCATAAAAGGGGCTGTCTGTGAAGGTTCCTCCTCTTTCTTTCCGCATTTGCAATAAAAAGGATCACCACCTCAATCTAGAGACATGTCTCTCTTTGATAGAGGACTGGATGACAAAGAGTTATCTAAAACTCAACGGAGCGAAAACAGAACTCCTTCTGTTTCACGCCAAACGTAAGAATCTACCTGCAACAACTTGGACACCCCCGCCCATTCTGGGCAAAATCATCACCCCTAGCGCCAAAGTCAAAAGCCTCGGGGTCACTTTCGACTCCTACATGACTATGGACGCACAAATAGGGTCAGTAGTCAGCGGATCTCACCATCTGCTGCGCTTACTATGCAGGCTTATCCCTTTTATCCCCAAAGAAGACATAGCGGTCGTGGTGGGAGCAATTGTTAACTCCAGATTGGACTATGCAAATGCCCTTTACCTCGGACTCCCAAAGTACCAAATCGCTCGTCTACAAGTCGTTCAAAATACGGCCGCTAGACTTGTGACTGGGAAAAAACCCTGGGAATCAATCTCACCTTCACTGAGAGCCCTTCACTGGTTACCAGTAAAAGACAGAATTGCTTTTAAAGCACTCTCTGTCTAACGCATAGATGTATCCATGGAATGCTCCCCATTATCTACGCGAAAAAATAAAAGCCCATAACCCCAATCGCGTGCTGCAATCCACTGATCAAAATCTCCTGCAGATACCGAAAGCCGGATACAAATCTAAAGGAGATAGAAGATTTGCGGTCCAAGGTCCCAGACTATGGAACGCTTTGCCAACCAGCATTCGGTTGGAGGAGAACTACTTAGCATTCAGGAGAAAGATCAAGACTCATCTCTTTTGATACCAAAGGAGACAGGAACAACAAGCGCCCAGAGGCGATTCAGTTCGCATGTGCCGCGCTATACAAGTTTTTCATTCATTCATTCATTCATTCATTCATTCACAGACAGATAAGTACTTGACTTGTAACATTTTATTGTCAGGGAGTACAGGGGGCCCTTTCTGCCCCCTGTTACTTCTTTATTGTTACTTCTTTATTTGTTTCTCTTTATTGTTTCTCGTTATTGTTTATTCCAGGTTTTTTCTCTCTATTTTGGCTGCATTGCAGTACATTCGTTTTTTCCCTCAGCCCTCCAGCTGTTGTCTTGAGTGCTTATGCTGCCTCTTTATAACGTTTTTGCAGCATTTCGCGGAGGTCGGGGGGTCCTGCTTCCCCCTTGTCAGCGTTATTCGCCAGACATTGCCACCCCTCCGCTCTGTGTGTGCGCCTTTCCTGACGCTCTGTCAACCGCCGCCATTTTCCCCCCCTTCTCCCTCACACAGCGGCGCGTGTACGAGGGGCGGAGCTTCCGACGCTCGTCAGCCCAACCAATCAGCGCCCAGCGGCCGTAGTCTCGCGAGACTTCGTTCCCGGGCCGCTGGAGGTCCCAGGCTCTTCCCCTCTCCGTCATCACTCGGCGCCGACGGTGGGGAGGATAGGACCGGAGCCTGCTGACCCATAAACTGCAGTTTGCTAGGTTGTATACCCGTGGCCAATCTAAATAATACCCCTGGCGCTGCTGACATCTATAAGCCCATAGTACTGTGTACACTGTTAGCCTGCTTTCATTTACCCATTTCTTTTACTGCCATGGCTGAACTTAACAAACTGTCCCCCAGTGGGGACATCCCCTCAGCAGGCATTTCCCACACCCTAAGTGCTACGCAACTCCAGGACATTATCCAATTGTCCATACAAGCTGCCCTGGCCTCTGCTACCCCATCTGCCTGGACCCAGCAACCCGCAAATACCCCATAACCACCGCCCCAGAGCGGTGAACCGCATATAAAAAGGGGTAAGGCCTCGCACAAAAGAAAACATACCATGGCGATGCATGACTCCCCGGCAGGGGAAGTAAACAATTTGCTACAGGTAGCCCCCACCACGGTCTACCATCCCCAGCATCAACCAGATATTTCTCGACCCCTGGACCCCAGGGAGATTCCACAAAAGGGGTTTAAAGCCATTAGAAGGGCTAAACCGGACTCATACGAGGACTCCTCAGAGGACGATTCGGCCGATCCTTCTGATGGGTCGGAGGTATCAGAGTCCGGGTCCTATATGAAGATGCTGGGGCTACGGCGCTCGACACAGCCGCCACTCCTGCCACGCAGGACGAGGTCCTCCTGGACGCTCTTGGAGAACCTTTTTTCCACCCAGACGCAATTATACACCCAACGTTTCTGGAGAATGGACACCTCTGCCACACACGTTTCACAATTCGTGGAACTTTGGGCTAGGAAGTCCTTAGATAGAAATGGCCGTAACAAATTAAGGGCTGAATGCCCCAGACCCTCCATACCTAAGAAGGTTGTGGCCACCCCAGAGGTGGACCCGGTCTTAATAAAATATCTCCTAAAGACGGGAAAATTTCAGAAGAAGGGCATCGAACGCTCCTTCCGAGCCATACAAGACCGCGTCCTGGACCTTTTCATTCGGCCTGTCGTCCGCCCCCTGGTGTTTCACCAAACTCATGAAACCAGTGGTGGCAGCACTCAGAAGCAGAGGGGTACGTCTGATTATCTATCTAGACGACATCCTTCTCATGGCCTACTCCAAGAGTCAAGCCCTCCTTCACATGTCCTGGACTATATCCCTATTACAAAAGCTGGGCTTTCTTATCAATCACGGGAAGTCCATCTTGGTCCCATCCCAACAGATGGAGTTCTTGGGCTTTACGGTAAACACCGTTCAATCCACCCTCAGTCTCCCCAAATCCAAACTTGCCCTTATCCGCAAGGAGATTCGTGCAACTCTACGCAGGGGCCACCTATCCCTCCGTACACTAGCGCGTCTGGTGGGCTTGCTTGCGGCCGCTCCATCCAGGCCATCTTTCCGGCCCCACTGCATTACAGGGCCCTCCAGAGGCTCAAAATTATGCACCTAAGACAAGGCCTCAGATACTCAGAACGAGATCCCTCTCTGCCAGGAGACTACCGAGGAACTGAGATGGTGGCTTTTTCCATGCCGTCGAATGGAACGGCAAAACCATCTTCAACCCCAACCCGGACATCGTCATAGAATCGGACGCCAGTCGACAGGGCTGGGGCGCCCGATGCGGGACGGCCTCCACAGGAGGGACGTGGTCCGCAACAGAAACCTCCCTTCATATCAATGCGCTGGAACTTTTGCAGCCCTATTCGCTGTCAAAAGTTTCATGCCTCGTACTTCCACATGCTGTATTCTATTTCGCATGGACAATGTAGCGGCGGTGCAATATGTCAACCGTTTAGGAGGCACCAAATCCAAAACTCTGGCGCATATCGCGAAGGATTTCTGGCACTTTTGCCTAGCCCACGACATTACCCCCATAGCGGAATACATCCCGGAGTCTCCAACTCGGTAGCCGACTGGAATTCTCGTTATCTTCGCGATTCCAGCGACTGGAGACTAGATCGGTCAATATTTCTTCGATTGCAACGACTCTGGGGACCGCTATCTACAGATCTCTTCGCCTCCCGCCTCAAACACCAACTGCCTCGCTTCTTCAGCTGGACCGGACCCGGAGGCATATGCGGTGGACGCTCTCCGCCAACCTTGGCCGGAAGGAACACATTACGCATTTCCCCCTTTTCAGATGATTCCCAGGCTTCTCCTACGAATAACC